>JABFTP020000001.1:17499038-17978412 GCA_013387265.2 Cryptolaemus montrouzieri | reverse complement strand
CCTTTTCTTGCAATTTGGCACAAAAGCGGTCTTGTTCTTCAGAGGTGATCTTTCTACGACTTCTTCTGGGCCTATTTTGCAGAGATTGTAGCTCCACGTATCGGGCGTAGGTTTTTGAAAGCACCCCCTGTGTTACCTTCATTGTGACCGCTATATCCCTCTGTGTCATCCCTTCTTCAACGAGATAAATTATTCGACCCCTCTGCAATCCAACGTAAGACATTTTCAATTGTTATTATAGGCTTTTTTAAAATTTTGAAATTCACAGTTTCAAATCTCAGTGACGACTGAGTACAATATCCCGAACATGTGGTGATAATTCAACCTTTCTTATCATACTATCCAGTTTTTTACAACAAAAAACTTTATTCTTCACAAGTAGTCAAAGATCCATGGCTAAGAACAATCAAGAATGTGAAATACCGAGTGATTCCATATAAATTTGGTTGTGTGTATTTGTGTATCCACAATTTTGGACAGCATTCCACTAAATGATTTCAGTTAAGATTTGGTCAAAATTGAAAATACGGCTCGTACAAGTTAGCTGTTTACTGCATTTCTTGTTCTCTTATTTCAAAAATAATAAATGAAAGAAAATGTTGTGTTTCATTGACTATCCCGGTACATTGTTGACAAAATGTATTTATTATGTTCAATTGAAAATACCCTGCAAACTACCTATTTTCCTCAATTTTAAGGGGTTTATGCAACCCCCATATACCTGTAGCAATGAATTGAAATTATCAGCATTCATTCAGTCGACCATCAAGAATTATTTGCAGAAGTTTTCAAAACGATATCTCATTTTTTATATTTTTCTCAATCTTCAGGGGTTGAATCAACCGCCTTACCTAGGAATTCAAATTCTCAGCATACATTCAGTCTACCCTCAAAAATCATCTTTCCAAAATGATATATCTTTTTGTATTTTCCTCAATCTTCTGGGGTTGATTCAACCCCCCTATGCCTGTAGCAAGGAATTGAACTTTTCATCAGCATACATTCAGTCTATCATGAAGGATTATTTGCAGAAGTTTAAAAAATTCAGTACAATCAATGATTGAGGAGACTGGGGCATGTTGTAACACGGGGTAAATTGTAATAACCTTAATTTGCGACAAATCAAAGGTATTAGTCTTTGGGGTAGGGCCTATTTCTCATAATGATAACTAACAATCTGAATATATTTGAGTAGCTTCATTTAGACGAGACGCCGAATTTTTTTCTCTCCCAAAATTCTCGATAGTGAGAGCTAATAAGTGCGCAAACGTCAAACGCGTTAATCGGCTGAAAGTTTTTTGTTGCTTAGCAAATATTACCTTTATGACACATTGTCTTACAAATTGAGTGGTACGTTTTTCCTATCCTACGCTCAGAAATTGTACCGAAGAACCCAGAACTAAAAATGATTAATAACAATCTGAAGATTTGTGAGTAGCATCATTTTGACGAGACTCCCAACTTTTTCCTCTACGAAAAATTAAAAAAATTGGTGAATGTTCAAATTTTTCTACTAACAGCTACTTTTTAATTAAATCTTGAACAATTTTATAACAAATTCAAAATAATAATTGAAATGCCCACATTTTCCTACAAATTGAATGGTACGTTTTTCCTGTCCTGCACTCGAAAATTACCAGTAAATTCCTGCTTAGTAATGAAATTTCTGTAACTGCCCATTTTAAAAGAGTTTCAAGAAATTATTTTCAAACATTTAACAAATTGCAATATCTATAACTTTTTATTCATCTTTTATGTTACATTGTAGTAAACAATTACTAATTGTATAATTGAAAATATGATATAATCAATAATAAAAAGTTATTGTGAAATAACTATTGAAAATTAATGGATGAAAACGATTAAAGGCAATATCATTCGTATTTTCAAATTTCAATTCAAAAATACTCAGAATTTTATAACAGAATTTTCAATTGACTACAACTTTTGTTAATGATTTTGTAAATAACATCATAAATACATGTTTTTTTACTGCAGAAGCTTTTTCATTTTTATTTAAATTTAGTTCTTAAAATAATTTTTTAACTTAAATTCTGCTTTCTGAATTTGTCTTTACTCCGATATATTTTCCTCATTTCTATGAAAATATTTTAATTAAATACGTATTTTCAAATAAACTGTATAAACAATCTGTTAGTCTAGTCAATGAAATATATGTATTATTTCTAGTTCGTTCGGTTATAAAGAAATAAATGTGAAAATATTTACAGAAAAAATAATTCTCTATTGAAAATACCTTGTATGTATTTCAATAGTTTTGTCCTTTTCTAGCCCGCGGAGGTGCCTATAGCACCTTCTCACTCAAATATATTGGAGCACAAAAAAAAGAAAAAAAAAGATTCCAAAATCTGTGATTATCAACGAATTACTCCAATTTCAAACTGAAATCATAATTCCTCCAGAAGCAGACGTTCATTTAGTTGATGATTTTTATTTATAACATACATTAAAGAACCTTAGAGAGTTACGGTAAAATTTTTTAAGCATATATTTGAAATACTTACATCTATTAGAGAAGAAGTATATATGATATTCGACAAATATGAAAAATCTAGTATTAAAGACTATGAACACGATCTGAGAGATGAAGAAGATACTCAATATAACAAAATACGAAAATAAAATAAACGTCCCACAGAGTTCTGACAGGAAGAACTGTAAAGGTTAATTATGATCAATGCTATGTTTATAAGATATCCAGCGAAAATAAAATAAAAAGAGTGATTGATTATAAACTTTCTTGTTATCATGAAGAAGCTGACACCAAAATTATGTACCACTTTTGCTAGTTAACACTAACTGTGAAAATGTAAGCAAAATTTCACATGCTTAAAAGATAAAGTCGAAATAATAATTAATTTAAGTACAGGTAAGGAAAAATTGTAACTGAACATAAATGAAACCTTAGCTAAGCTTGGAGAAAAATTATCTTGTTCACTTGCTGTATGTCATATTTTTACGGGGAATGATTAAAATCCTGCATTCTACCGTAAAGGAAAAAAGAGGCTATTCAATATTTTTTAAAATGCAAAATTTCAAATAGCTTTTCTTCAACTCCTGCGAAATGTATCTACGGAATTAACAACATCCACTGAAATTTTTAAAATTATATAAGGATATGTATGTAGGAATTATTCATTAAAAAGAAAAATTGACATTAATAAAAAGCGATATGAATTATTTGAAAAAGTTATAAATGCAAGAATGAAAGTTAACAAATTTAAAGAAAAAATATTATAGGATTTGATCACCAACAGAACTGTTACAACAAGTAACAATTACTCTGTACATTAGCAATGTATGGCAGGGGTGCTCAAACTTAAGCTGCTGGCGATCTACCTTAATGTTTTTAGACTACTTACTATCGACTCTGAGAGGCTGCAAGTATGTGTGATGCAGGGTTGTCGTATATACACGATACACCCTACCTACCTACCCACCTAGGTAGGGTGTACCGTAGCATATATAGATATTAGCTTTCTGCAGAATATACTTATTTTAGTTTAGGTTTGGGTTAGGTTTAGTTAGGTTCTTCTCTATAATATCAATGAAAAAACTCAAAGTTATTCAAAATTGCTAGTTTATTGGTTGTTACAAAACAGAAGAGTTTCATAACTAAGGAGTGACTTTGGATGTTAAACGTGGCACTGCTTGTCCACAGCATACTTTCCATAAGATGATACGTAACCACTGAGTGCTAATTGCAAGCATGATGATATATGATCGTCAGTTAGTCGATTGCGATATGTTGACTCAATTATCTTCATTTCAGAAAATGCAGACTCGCACAAGTAAGTTGACCGAAACATTAACGTCAATTGAAGGGCGATTTGCCTCATATTCGGATATTTATCTTCAGATATAAAACACCAGAAGTTTGTATCAGATGCTGTAGCTTTGAGATGTATATCTGATATAATCTGCACCAACTCATATTCAACAAAACTTGAGTTCATATTAAACTGACTTGCTATTACAGTAGCTAATTCCTTTCTTACATGAAAAAGGATAACTCATAAATAATGCGATATTTGCCAATTTACTGTAATCATAAAATTTCATTTCGAATTGTCCCAAAATATTTAATAATTCAGCTTCATAGGTATCATTATTCAACTGAGGTATCCTTGCTTTTATAGACGAAAATGTTTCAGATCCTTTCTTTTCAGTTGATCTAACATAAGTTGCAATTTACTTCTGAATGCGTTTACTGCGCTAGTCACTACAGTAATAGTTTTTCCTTTACCTTGAAGCTCCAAGTTAATGGTGTTTAAGTGCTTTCGGATGTCAGTCAAAAAATGCCAAATCAGTCAGCATTTTTCGATTTTCAACATCTGAGTGTCACCTATTTCGTCTAGAAAAGCGCAATAATTCTTTGAAACCTTTCTAGGAATTTTCCCCATCTCAACCATCTGACGTCCGTGTGAGGAACTAAATCAGTGTGTTCAGCTGGCTCCCTATCTTCCAAATGCAACTCAAAGAGCCGCCGTTGCAAGCTACGTGCATGGATGGAATTCACAATTTTTGTTGCAATGCGCATAATTTCCTCCGTGTTTAAAACTTTTGAACACAAAACTTGTTGATGTTTAATGCAATGGAATGAAAAAAATGAAGAGAAATCTTCATAAGTTCGACACAATGCCACAAAACCGTTTTTGTTTACAGTCATTGCTGGTGCTCCATCGGTTTTATGCACACTAATTTATATATTGATAGCTTGTAGTTTTTTACAAGATTGAAGAAAGCGTCATATTTATCTTCGCACGGGTCTTTCCCTTCAGAGGAATCATTGTCAAAAAATCTTCCTTAGCGAACATCTCATTGACTACCATCCGAATTAAAATACTTAGCTGGGCAGTGTCTGTCATATTAGTGGATTCGTCGAACTGTAAATATAAGTATGTACATTTCATGATATCATGTTTTAGTTTATCTGCCATGTCCTGACTCATAACTTCAATACGCCCTGTGACAGTCGCACGAGATAACTACTGAAGTTCTCTGATGGCAGACATGATTTCTGTTTTATTTTTAAAATCTCCAAGTAAAGTCTCACCCGCTTCAATAAATGCTTTCTTCACAGCCGATCCATCTTCGAATGATTTCTTGTATTTCGCCAATATATCAAATATTTTAAATGACGCGACCGTAGCAGCTTTTGATTGTTTGGCTGGTCTTGTGTACATGATTTGTTATTTTTTCAAGCAAGATATCAAATCACGTACTTTTCGTTTTCTTAATTCACTCAGTGGCAGAAAATCCTTTTCATAGTTTTAATGAACTGTGTTATGATGCCTCTCTAAGTAACCACGCTTAGGAACTGCAAAAGATGAACCACAAATAAGACAAATGTACTTATCCCTCACCATACAGAAGAAAAATTCTTCCTCCCAATCGTTATTAAAATGATACGTTTTAGTTTTTTTTCGCTGCACTCATTTTGTACTATTTAATAATAAACTTTGTATCGACGTAGTAGTTACAATTCAGAATGACTCCAATTCCTGCAGACGCAACCTTTATATCGGCGTGAAGGAAAGTCTCGAATGTCTCCGTCAAACGCGCCGCCCGAAATTTCTATAAAAGCGACAAGAATAAAAAACGCGGCTTTTCTTTGACAAGTACCGCGTATTTTTGATTTATTCATTTATTTATATTGATAAAATACTCACTAACTTTTTTATTGATTAGAAAGAATACAATTTTTCGATAAGAAAAAATGGATAATTTGAAGTGAAACTGGGATAATTTATGAACGAAACAAAATCTAGATTTATGTGTTAGGTGTTTTTGTGATTGGAATAACAAGTGTTGTTGCGGTTGTACTGGAAGTGCCGTTGAGGTCAGAATATTTTAGAAAGAGTGATTCGGACCAGCTGAATCAACTGCTAAAATTTCAGAACGATAGCATTATTAGTTCTCCATAAACTCAACTTGGAATACCAGTATACAACATGTAACTAATACAATGGCAGAACTATTTGGTTCGATTGAATTTCATCAAGCGGTTCAGGAGATGCCAAACTGTCGATCGGTCATCTTCGATATCTAATAACTCATCAGAATGTCTTGCTATTATTGTATCTTACATTATGAATATCTTTTCCGAACATCCATCCATAAGCTAATGAAACAGTTCCAATTATAGGACAGCTGATTTTAAACAAATGGAATAAAGTATATGCTTATTTCTGATAAGTGGGGATCAACTAAAGAGCTATCCGAAATCCGTACAAAAATAACCATTTGAATAGAAGAAAATTTCGATGAGAGTTCTTAAATCTTTAAAATCACAAAAAACTTGTGTTAATTCCTCGAATCTGGCCCTGGTAACCGAAGAGTTCCAAACATAATCGTGATTATCTGTTTGTGTGTTGTGTACATGCTGTTAGATTTGATTAGGGGAAAGCAGAGGGCCAGCGGTCCTCATGTCCGATTGCCCCGCTACATAAATCAACGCGAAAGCTGTTTTTTACGTTACATTTACTTAGATCGTCCCGCATACGCTTTCGCCCTTCAACCAATTTATTAGCCAAGTGAGTTATGGACTGGACATGAATATAAACTTTCAAAGAAACAGGCGGAATAGATCTCTGTAATTAGAATTGAATCCTACGATTTTGAATTTAGCTAAAATTGAATCATTTATTGATTCTGTAGATGGTTGGAAGATTATACTAATTTGAAACAAAGGGTTTATGTATTTAAAATTTAGAGTACAAACAATTGACGACAGATCGTATGACCTCTATATCGATAATCGAATCGGAAAATATTCAACTTCTCAAAAGCAGTAGCGGATACATGAGGGAGGAGTATTATTCTAGTAATCCACCAGCACTAATAAATGCATGAGAATAATCAAAATAAATATAGTGCTCATATAAATTGAAATAAAACTATTAATGAAAAATGTAAAACATTTGAAAAAATCGAAGTTACTAAAAATTGTTATAACCGGATATTTCCAACCCTAGTGAGAATCACTACACTTTTCTGATTGATACTAAAAATCAATGACCTTATATCATTTCAATCCATTTCATTGCAAAGGGAACTCCCCGTTAATTAAGACCAAATGCTCCACTAGCGAAACTCTTTCATCTTGATCACATCTTTGCGATCAAAAGAAGAGCTTTCATCTTAATTTTAGCCTACCTCCTACATTAAAGAAGTGTTTTTTCACATTTTATTTTGTCCTCGGATTCTGATCACTCAAAAAATCTGAACAACTTCAGGAACGATGTTAAT
The DNA here is from genome assembly GCA_013387265.2 of Cryptolaemus montrouzieri. Classification (NCBI taxonomy): domain Eukaryota; kingdom Metazoa; phylum Arthropoda; class Insecta; order Coleoptera; family Coccinellidae; genus Cryptolaemus; species Cryptolaemus montrouzieri. The sequence goes on along the minus strand of JABFTP020000001.1, from coordinate 17,971,140 downwards.
CAATTATTTGGGCCCTATAAGGTTCCGAAAATATTTCTTTTCTTCAAATTTTCTTCTCTACGTTTAAGAGATGTCTGAGCAATTCTAGTTTCTACAGCGTTTGATTTCTATTGTGTTTCTCTGAATTTTCCACAGGTTTGTGCATGCAGGAAACAATGATAACAGTTCAATATTGTAATCTCCTACAAACATAATATCCAACTGAAGGTTTTTCCCTTCACAAAACTTTCTTAGTGATGATTTTGAGATATTTTTGCCAATAATCTCACTCTTCAGCCCATTCAGTTCAAAAAACTCAACTCTTCTGCTACTGTGCTTGCGGGAAAAAAAGTAAATAGTCTAATGCTATGTTGCTTATGTTACTCTATAAACATAAAAAGCAACTGACGATTATTTAACTCCAAACAATGTTTAGTAAAGATTTTGAGTTATTTTTACCATTTATCTTACTTTTCCGCCAAAAGTTTGCTTCTTTTGCTTTTCTTTTGTTTAAAAATATCTTTTTTCAAAATTTCGACTTATCTACTTCCTTTCTACCTTCCTTCCTTACACCTTGGCAACACTGCTCATTATCAAGTGAGCAAAGAAACTGCATACAACACAAGACACAAAAAGAAAGAATACGCACGCAAGAAGACGAAACACATTTCCTTAAAATTTTCTTTTAATTACGAAATAAAATTAATATTTCACAATTTGAGAACGTATCCGGTTTGTGAGTGAAAGTGCCGAATCGTGGAAAACTTTTATATCGACGAGGGCGAAAATTCCTTTACAAGACAATGAAAAACTGTCATTGCTTTCCTTTTTTTGTTGCTCTCTCATTTCCTGTACACCCAATTGGTAAGTCTTTTCTCTCACTTATCGTATCATATATTTTCGGTCATATTGTTGCGATTATCTTTGCGAAAGAAAGAAGCAGGGTTTCCGCATGGAATAGGAAAATTGTAACAGCTTTTCCGAATAAAAAAACAGTCCGCTATATCGTCAATGAAACACATATACAGTGCACAGAAACAAAAAATAAAAAAAAATGTAATATCACAGTCTATTATTAGGGAACTCGTCAAGCGTATAATATGGTTTTGTCTCGAGGTACTTCATCAACCTCTTCTTCATTAGTTCAGCAGGGAGAGGTCTGCTATTCTGAGAGATTCTATTGAATATTGTCAGCAGCATATATCTTGCATTTTTCTGGTATACTTCATGTGGGGTGGATTCAAGTTTCGTCTTCGTCTCGTATTGTGATATGTGTCGCTTCCTGTTCTTCAACTAGCTCTTTGTTAGTAGCGACGAAAATAACTCATGAATACTCATAAATATATAGTGAAATTATTGTGAGCACTGATTTCTCTACGAAATATTTCCTGCAACTTTTTATGAATGAAAGCCGCAGCATGCCACGAATACACCTCTTCTGTAACGACAGTATTCTATCTACCACTGACGAATTCCCCCACAACACAATTCCATATCGGAGCCTACAGTGCACATAAGCATGATAAGCCATGATCGCTGCTCCCTGGCTCACAGTATCTGCTAAAGTTCTAGCGCATATACGTATCTTGCCATACTCCCAGCCACCTTATCTATGTGATCTATCCAGCTTAGTCTGTAGTCGACATGGACTCCCAAAAAACATACCCATTTTGATGTTATGTATGCTTCTGATTCTCTGGTGTAGGTTCTACTCAGGAAATCTGTACTGTACCCGAACACTCAGTGAGCGTTATTTCAGTATTCATTTTGAGTTTATTTTCGTCAAACCTCTTACGGAGCTCAGATACAGCATCGAATATTATGTCTTCCATGCCTCTGTCGTCACCAGACAACAGAACTGATGTATCATCCGCAAACTGAACAACCCTGTTAGGCAGTACCTCAGGCAAGTCGTTAGTGTATATGATATAAAGAACCAACCCAAGCACAGATCCTTGAGGCACACCCTTTATGACCGAGTATTGGTTAAAATATTCAGTACTTATCTCTCTTCTAGTTTTCAAATTATGAGGAAACAACTTTCTTCTTGAGGACGTCCTGATTCCTGTTGTTATCCACGACTTAACATTTCTCTCTGCTGAACTCTTTTGAATGGAAAATCCGATCCATCATGGACTCGAGAGTAGCCAAGAAAATATAACACGCTCTTTCTGAATCCGTGCAGCGCGATATCACCGACCAGTACATATTACCTCGTTCATATTTCAGGCTTTCCAAACCACTCACTGTAAATATCCTTTTTTTATAGAATTTTTTAAAATTTTTTCTGTATTTTGGGTTGCTATAACCTTCAATAACTGTGCATTATGATGGGAGAATGCAGTGGAAAGCACTTCTCCTGTACAAAAGTCAGGGAAGTTGACAAAGATATTTCAAGCTTACTTCGCTCTTCACTATGTATGTGTACTGGCGGATCTTTGGAGACAAATCAAATGACATCATCACATCCAGCCACCTACTGCGTTTTACAGAATGTTTATCGAGGTCTATGTTAAATTCACCACGCACTATGACCCTAAACCCTCCAAAGCTGAAAGCTACTTGTAGCGATGAACTCACAGAGTCAATAAATACTTGAAAGTCTCCCGATGGGGGTTTGTATACAGACACGACTATCAACTTCAGTGTCTTATCAACACATGCACATATTTCTGAATGATTCTCGACTCCCAGTTTTTTTACCCCAGAAATGTCCCCAAAGTTCAACTCCGATGAAGCATAAACACATGACCCACCATATGGAGATGATCTTGAGATGTGAGATATCAATCTATACCCTGAAACACTTGCCATACGATCATGTGGGAAAGGAAAACCACATCAGGTTTATTAACAATATCACTTAGATAAAGCTCCAGATCCTTAATCTTAATTTTTATTCACTGAACATTCTGATGCAACTGAAAAAATTGCGCACAACCTCCTCATCTTTGTTTTTTCTATTCAGCCCTAATGAACCGTTCTTATATTCAATTATTTTTTCGTCTTTATCCCTAATTTTATTCGCTTCTACGGTATTATAATTGTACAGTCAAATGAAAATTTCCTACCGTTGGAACTGTCTCTTTGATAACGAGTTATGGACTGGACATGAATATAAACTTTCAAAGAAACAAGCGGAAGAGTAATTTCCATAATCTGTAATTAGAATTGAATCCTACGATTTTAAATTTAGCTAAAATTGAGTCATTTATTAATTCGGTAGATGGTTGGAAGATTATACTAATTTGAAACCAAGGGTTTATGTATTTAAAAATTTAGAGTACAAACAATTGACGACTGATCGTATAACCTCTCTTTCGATAATCGAATGAGAAAATATTCAACTTCTCAAAAGCAGTAGCGGATACATAGGGGAGGACTATTATTCTAGTGATCCACCAGCACTAATAAATGCATGAGAATAGTCAAAATAAATATAGTGCTCATATAAATTGAAATGAAACTATTCATGAAAAATGTTAAACGTTTGAAAAAATCAAAGTTACCAAAAATTGTTTTTACCGGATATTTCCAACCCTAGTGAGAATCGCTACACTTTTCTGATTGACACTCAAAATCAATGACGTTATATCATTTCAATCCATTTCATTCCAAAGGGAACTCCTCGTTAATCAAGACCAAATGCTCCACTAGCGAAACTTTTTTATCTTGATTCCATCATTGCGATCAAAAGAAAAGCTTTCATCTTAATTTTAGCCTACCTCCAACATTAAAAAAGTGTTTTTTCACATTTTATTTTTTCCTCGGATTCTGATCACTCAAAAAAACTGAAAAATTTCAGGAACAATGTTAATCAATTATTTGGGCCCTATGAGGTTCCAAAAATATTTCTTTTCTTCAAATTTTTTTTCTCTACGTTCAAGGTATGTCTGAGCAATTCTAGTTTCTACAGCTTTTGATTTCTGTTGTGTTTCTCTGAATTTTCCACAGGTTTGTGCATGCAGGAAACAATGATAACAGTTCAATATTATAATTTCCTACAAACATAATATCCAACTGAAGGTTTTCCTCTCACAAAACTTTTTTAGTGATGATTTTGAGATATTTTGCCAATAATCTCACTCGTCAGCCCATTCAGTTCAAAAAACTCAACTCTTCTGCTACCGTGCTTGCTGGAAAAAAAAGTAAATAGTCTAATGCTATGTTGCTTATGTTACTCTATAAACATAAAACCAACTGACGATTATTTAACTCCAAACAAAGTTTAGTAACGATTTTGAGTTATTTTTACCATTTATCTTACTATTCCGCCAAAAGTTTGCTTCTTTTCAATTCAACTTTATCTACTCCATAATAATCCTTAGGGTTGTAGAGTATGTCATAATATACATATAATAATTTACAACTGTTTAAAAATCATAATTGTATATAAAAACAATTATAAGACTTATGAAGTGAACAATTACATACATACATATTGTTTGGTTACCACTTCTATCAATTTTTTATTTCATTTTTCTTCAATTTTATAGTTTTCATTTTCTGATTAACAATTCCAAATTTTATTATTCAGTATATTTTCTTTTATTTTTCAACCACTTGCACATGTCGCGGCCGGTTCTCAAATCAAACTTTTGGCTTAATTCCATATATTTGTTTGAAAATATCTTTTTTTCAAAATTTCGACTTATCTACTTCCTTTCTACCTTTCTTCCTTACACCTTGGCAACACTGCTCAACATCAAGTGAGCAGAGAAACTGCATACAACACAAGACACAAAAAGGGAAATATACGCACGCAAGAAGACGAACCACATTTCTTAAAATTTTCTTTTAATTACGAAATAAAATTAATATTTCACAATTTGAAAAGTATCCGGTTTGTAAGTGAAAGTGCCGAATCGTGGAAAACTTTCATATCGACGAGGGCGAAAATTCTTTTACAAGACAACGAAAAACTGTCATTGCTTTCCTTTTTTTGTTGCTCTCTCATTTCCTGTACACCCAATTGGTAAATCTTTTCTCTTACTTATCTTATCGTATTATATATTTTCGATCATATTGTTGCGAGTATCTTTGCGAAAGAAAGAAGCAGGGTTTCCGCATGAAATAGGAAAATTGTAACAGCTTCTCCTAATAAAAAAACAGTCCGTTATATCGTCAATTAAACACATATACAGTGCACAGAAACAAAAAATGAAAAAAATGTAATATCACAGTCTATTATTAAGGAACTCGTCAAGCGTATAATATGGTTTTGTCTCGAGGTACTTCATCAACCTCTTCTTCATTAGTTCAGCAGGGAGAGATCAGATATTCGGAGGGATTCTATTGAAGATTGTCACCAGCATATATCTTGCATTTTTCTGGAGATAGGTATACTTCATGTGAGGTGGATTCAAGTTTCGTCTTCGTCGCGTATTGTGATATATGTCGCTTCCTGTTCTTCGAATAGCTCTTTGTTAGTAGCGACGAAAATAACTGACTCATAAATATACAGTAAAATTATTGTGAACACTGATTTCTGTACGAAATATTTACTGCAACTTTTTGTGAATGGAAGCCGTAGCATGCCACGAATACACCTTTTCTGCAACGACAGTATCCTATCTACCTCTGACGAATTCCCCCTAAACACAATTCCATATCGGAGTCTACAGTGCACATAAGCATGATAAGCCATGATCGCTGCTCCCTGGCTCACAGTATCTGCTAGAGTTCTCAGCGCATATACGTCTCTTGCCATACTCCAAGCCACCTTATCTATGTGATCTCTCCAGCTCAGTCTGTAGTCGACATGGACCAAAAAACATATCCCTTATGATGTTTTGTATGCCTCTGATTCTCTGGTGTAGATTGTACTCAGGAAATCTGTACTGTACCCGAACTCAATGAGCTGCGTTTTTTCAGTATTCATTTTGAGTTTATTTTCGTCAAACCACTGGCGGACCTCAGATATACCATTGAATATCATGTCTTTCATGCCTCTGTCGTCGCCAAACAACACAACTGACGTATCATCCGCAAACTGAACAACCCTGTTAGACAGTACCTCAAGCAAGTCGTTAGTGTATATGATATAAAGAAGCGACCCAAGCACAGACCCCTGAGGCACCCCCTTTGTGACCGACAATTCATCTGACCCGATCAAAATACCCGTAACTGGATCCCATTCAACTACAATTTAGGATCTTCCAGTAAGATAGAACCTAATGAGTTCCAGGGGCAAACCTCTTATTCCCAGTTTATTCAGTTTTAAATAGAGGATATCATGATCCACCATGTCAAAGGCCTTAGATAAATCCGCACACATCAAGACTGTACGTTTCTTACCATTGGGAGAATCGATTATTCTGGTCAAAGTCTGATAGAGATCCCGCTTTGGAGACTTTCCTCTTCTAAAACCCTTTTGATATTCAGTCAGAAGCTTCTGTGTCTCGAAAAAATCAACTACTCTTTGATTAAGAGCTTTCTCAAATATTTTTACAACATTCGACAGAAGTGCAACGGGTCGGTAGTTATAAATATCATCCTGGTGGCCTTTCTTGTGGATTGCTTCAATGTGTGCTTTCGTTAGTTTAGTAGGGAATACTGCAGTATCGAAAGACAAATTTATTATTAAAGACAGAGGTTCGGCAATCTCATGAGAAACATGCTTCAGCAACCGCACCGGTACCCCATCGCAACCCACGGAGTTTGTATCTCTCAATGAATGAACAATATTCACCACCTCCATCCCATCAACCGAATGTAGTGCCATACTTTTGGGAACGCAGGTAACAATCTGGTTACTCAATCCCTCAAGAACTGTGATATTATGTTTGGAATTCGCCGTTGTATGCTCTTTAATCAAATTCCAAGTTGCTCTGCTCTTATTTTTTGACTTAGCAATGAAACATTCATTCGCCATTTTTTTAGCTCTCCTAACTACCCTTTTCAGTATGCGTGCGTATTGGTTAAAATATTCAGTATTCATCTCTCCTCTAGTTTTCAAATGATGAAGAAACAACTTTCTTCTTGAGGAGGTCCTGATTCCTGTTGTCATCCACGACTTAACACTTCCTTTCTGCTGAACTCTTTTGAAAGGAAAAATCCGATCTATCGTGGACTTGAGAGTAGCCAAGAAAATATTACACGCTCTTTCTGAATTCGTGTAACGCGATATCACCGACCAGTCCATAGCACCTAGTTCATCTTTCAGGCTTTTCAAACCATTCACTGTAATTATCCTTTTCTTAATAGAATTTTCATTTAATTTTTTTGTTTTTGGTTGCTATAACCCTTAATAACTGTGCATTATGATGGGAGAATGCACTGGAAAGCACTTCTTCTGTACAAAAGTCAGGCAAGTTCACAAAGACATTGTCAAGCTTACTTCAATAGCTCTTCACTATGTATTGTCGTGGATCTTTGGAGACAAATTAAATGACATTATCAATCCAGCCACCTACTGCGCTTTGCAGAATGTTTATCGAGGTCTATGTTAAAGTCGCCACAGACTATAACCCTAAATCATTCAAAGCTGAAAGCTACTTGCAGCGATGAACTCACAGAGTCAATAAATGCTTGAAAGTCTCCTGATAGGGGTTTGTATACAGACACGACTATAAACTTCAGTGTCTTATCAACACATGTACATATTTCTGAATGATTCTCGACTCCCAGTTTTTTGACCTCAGGAATGTCCTCAAAGTTCAACTCCGATGAAGCATAAACACATGACCCACCATATGGAGATGATCTTGAGATGTGAGATATCAATCTATACCCTGAAACACTTGCCATACTTATGCAATCATGTGGGAAAGGCAAACCACATCAGGTTTATTAACAATATCACTTAGATAAAGCTCCAGATCCTCAATCTTAATTTTTATTCACTGAACATTTTGATGCAAATGTAAAAATTGCGCACAACCTCCCTATCTTTTTTTTTCTATTTAACCCTAATGACCTAATGACCGTTCTTTTATTCAATTATTGTTTCGTCTTTATCCCTAATTTTATTCGCTTCTATGGTATTATAATTGTACAGCCTGTCAAATGAAAATTTCCCGCCGTTGGAACTGTCTCTTCGATAACGAATGGCTTGCTATTCACCTCAGCCATACCAATTATGTTCACTTTTAGGCATTTTAAGTTGAATGATCAATTTTTCCGTGATATCAGTTGTATTGTGTTCACAAGTTTCTTACAAGTATTCCTTTTTGCCCCCCTACTTTTATGATGGAGTAAGAATTCTATGCTACATCTGTTACGTCGCCTATAGTTTTCTAGGTGGCTCTATATTGTTGTTCTGATTAATTGATCTTCGTAACTGTACAGCTCACCCATAATTAACAGATTAGATGAAGTTGAAATTATAATTTACAATACTTACTTCCGTTGAGATTTAATTATTTATGAACTCACAATTAATTAATTGATATCAGGCTATGCAAGGAACTCTTTTCCTTTTTCCTGAAATTTTTGAGTAATTCTGTAATCAAGATCGTGGAATACCATCAAAACCGTAACTTCAATGAATATAACAAAAATAATGACACAGGTTCAATTCATTTTGTATAAAAACTATGGTTCGATGTAATTGCCAGTAATTGCATAAATTTATAGACAACGGGGCACAATATGTACACAATTATTTTGTTTACAATAAATGAGGTAGCAAAGCAACAGTCGAATATTGATAGTGACAATCTAAATACAGGGTGTCTACTATAAAAGGTGCCAAACTTCAGTAGGTGATAGTACAAGTCATTTGCAACAAAAAATGTCCCATAACATTTTTTTGAAAAGTTGATAAATATCCAGTTATTTAACACTTCTTGATTTTCCTAAATTTTTTGCTTCTCTCTATAAGAACAAGAATATCTCTGTTACTCTTAGAGCTACATCAAATCTGACCATACCATCGGAAAGAGCATTGGATTTGCTATAAGATAGGTAAGTACTAATGGTAAAAAAATTTAGTATACCGGTGTTGTAAAAGGCTGAATGAAAAAATTGTGAAATAACCAAAATTAGGGGTATTTTCTTGTTAGCTGTACCACTGAAAACTGAAAACTGATCGAGAAAAAGCTTTTTTTTTTTTTTGTAAGAAACTTCTTCATTTAACTGGCTATTCAAATGAGCTAACTATTTTTTCTAGCAATATCATGGGTAAGAGTAATAAAACATAAAATTCGAAAACGCAAATATCCTATATTACTTAATGAAACATGAACAGGAACTGAGAAAAACTGATGAATCATATTTTCACGAAAGAGATTTAAAAACTATAACAGGTGTTGAAAATGTCTTCCTCTTTCTTGAATGCACTTAACACATCTTTTCTTAAACTTTCAACTACTCTTTGAAGTTTAATGTGTTTTTGACTCATTTCGTTGCAACAGATTCGAATCCTTTCAATTAATTTTTCTCGATTATTAACAGGAATTCTATAAAAATTAGTCTTTAATGAGCCCCACATATAAAAGTCAAACGGCGTAAGGTCAGGGCTTCTGGGCAGGCCCGCCGCTAGCGGTTTGAACGCCGGTGTGCAATTCCTATCGTGCCCCTATCTAACTACAAAACCTAGGTGTTTATAAAAATGTGAAAAAAATGCTGTACAGTGAAAAACTATGTTATATTAGGTTATTTTATTCAAGATAGATACACTAATACGACATTAAATGAAAAAATGAAGGCAAGAAAGGTGCAGTTTATACATATTATGTAGGTAGGTATAGGTATTAAGTTATTTTACAGAAACTGCACCTTTCTTGCCTTCATGTTGGCAAAATCAGCTATAATTTTTTAGTGTCTAGTCTATTTAGAATCTCATGTTCAATTGAAATTATTGCTAAATTACTTAGTCTTTGCTGGTGCATAGTTGATCTCAAATAGTTTTTTATTATTTTTAACTTTGAAAATGTTTCAGATGCAACTGAAACCGGCAATGTAAGTAGTATCCTTAGCGCTATTGCTGTATTCGAAAATGTTGACATTAATTCATTAGCAAAAATGTATTGCAATAGGGTTTGTGGATCCTTAGACTGGTTTTCAGTTAAATGCAACTTTAAAGCATTGATTTCATTAAACATATCTATACCGTCAATATCTGCGTCACTACTTGAACTATCTTTTAGCTTCACATTCAAATCTTTACAATGTTTGATAATATACGAAGGACAAGGTCAGTATTCTTGCAGGTGGAGGACACTTCCAGCAATTTATTTAGTTTTCAATTGTTTTTTAGTTTGATATTAAATAAGTAAAAGTTGAGTCTCAGAAGACGAGCTATCAAAATTAAAGCAAATTTTGGCCGTACCTATCGAGTATTTATATTTTTTTATTTAGCGAATAACTTACAATTCAAATACAATAATTTTTCACTAGAAAACGGTTGGAGATACGAAAAATTACAAGCGTCGAGAAAGTTTCTAAATTGAATTAAGATGACGAAAATTGATTGTACGCTGATCAGTGGCGTACTGCAAAAAAGTTTGAAAGGGCAAAAGGAGACATGGTCTCGGAAAAGAAAACATCTTGTGAATTTCATTCAAAATCTACGACGTGTAATGATGGAGGCTGTAAAATAGCTTGCATTGCACACCCTGTAGCTCCGCAACGAAGCTTTTGCAGACCTATGTTTATATAAAGCTTTTTCTTAAAATTGCACGTAGATTTACCCCCTCAAGTTTTGAGTTACTATTATGTATCAGCCTGTATATGTAAGATACTGTATAACCATGTAAGCGAGCGTAGATCGTAGATGAAAAAGGACAGCAGTGGGACTTTAGTAGGCATTCTATGGTACTCTTTGTTCGAAAATTTCCAGATGTTCTACGAAATAGACGATGAGTTTGCAAATACCTTCATACTCAGAACCATCCTCGGGAATCAATTGAAAACTGTACATATTTTTACGTAATATTATCATATTTGATTGATGTTGCCAATATAGTTAGAGACGAAATCCTGACGTAGCTAATACAACAATTCACAATGTATTCGAATCGAAGAGAGATTAAATCCTTGCATTGAAAATTCAAGCAGGCGGCAATTAACCAATTTCTAGCAACACTCGAATTCGCATGACGTTAATTTCAGATCGAGACTATAATCCGGTAATTGGCGTAATTCCAGTGGGTGGTCAACCGCAGAATGCAAGCCGGGATAGCTCCGATCCGGATTCCCGGCGCGTGCTGGCATCGATTGACCTCAAACGTGATCATTGTTTGTACGATAGATATAGCTCTTTTATTTATCTATGCATGACATACATCGCTTACACCATTTACATTAAGGTTTATTTACGTTGCTGGTTCGGGTTTCCGATACGAGGAACATACACGCAATTATGATTTGTAACGTTAAGTGATACGTGATGAAAAAACGATATTGAAATTTGACATGTCATAGAGCTAGTTTCGAAGAGGATCTTCCAATGAAATTTGAACTTTTAAGTCACAAAATCCACATTAAAAAATAATCTCGTATGGCATTTTCGTGTTGATTATTTTCATGTCGTGTATAAGCTGATATAATTACTTAATATTCTATTAAAGCTATTACTCGGAACTTTTACGCGCGAGGTAGGTACATACGTTATTCGTGCATTATATTAAACTATTATTTTTATTTCAAATTTCCAGAATGAATTGAGTGAGTTAATTCAGAATTTGATCGAAATTTGGACCCGCTTTCACCCCTCTTGAGGTTGAATTTGCAAAATCCTTTCTAACTAATACTTATTCCCATGTGAAGAAAATACCAGCTAATTTAAATTTTGATATTTGTAGAATGTATATTTCCTGATATGAAAAACGTTTGCCTGAGTCAAATTTATCTGTTAGCGTTTGTCACAATGGTACATGATACCTGATTTGTGAAAATAAGCAGATTTCAAAACTTACTTTTATACGTTTGATCTCATTCCATTATTTTTCTATATGAAAATTGTACTGATGAATAGGAAGATACTGAATATAATAAGGGATATATAATGAAAATCCAGATTCGACAGTTACATTTCCTCTTGTCATTTTGAAGACACCACTCTGAAAAAATGTTTGACACTTTTCTGAAAATAGCAGGCGTAAACACTAGAATACAAAATAGTAGCTGCAGAGTTAACTACAAATGATTATACAGGGTGCTTCAACGAAAACTAAACAGAGGCTATATCTACCAAGATATTCATTTCTGATCAAAACGCAAAACAGGTCAATTTTTGTTTCAAGGGGACATCTTTTGGGGTACAAAACTTGAAAACATGAACATTTTGAATAGGAAGATGGGTCGAGTGATGATTCAAAGGAAAGGTGGAATCTTTGTCTACATCGCCTTGAACGAATTTCCATTTTTAATTGAAAACTGTAAAAGATACAAGGTGAGCAACTGAAAGATAGGGAAGACTATTTCCCTGAGACTATTCAAGTTTCAGTGAAGTAAAATGGAACAGATCCATGCTGATCAATGGCAGTCATCATCAAGTACCATCCTCATCTCGAACTTCAACCCCTAGAGCAGGGGTGACCACCCTTGAAAATTTGGAAGGGGGTAGATGGATCGAGTGATACCTCGAAAGAAAGCTATTATCTTTGTCTGCATCCCTGTGAACGAATTTTCATTTTGATTGAAAACTGTTGGGAACTAGCTCTCGTCAGGAAGGATCATTCATGGATCTACTGATTTTGAGGAATTCTTCTTATCTGAAGTTTACATACGTAGACTCCTCATGAAGTTTATCGCGATGAGGATGCTATTTGTCTCATCATATATATATATATATATATATATATATATATATATATATATATATATATATATATATATATATATATATATATATATATATATATATATAAACACCTCAAAAAGTCTAGGGAACACTTACCAATATGTTTAAAATATGAATTTGATGATTCGAATTTATAGAAATTTTTCGCTTTTTGTTAGGATGTATTGTATATAATTCTCAAGAAAACAAAATAATATTTGCCTTCTTCACAGCACCTATTATAAAAAAATTTGAAATTGTCGAAATTTGGTATAACACAAAAAAAATCCTGAACTAAAATTTTCGAAACGATATGGAAGCACTTATATTTTTCAGTACCCAGAAGGTCCACCTCTGTTATTAATGACACTTTGGCATCGTCGTGGCATGCTCAATATTAAATTGTCTATTACATTTAGGCCTAAGTCATTCCTAGCCCCCTGAACTGTTAATCGAAGCTCCTGTTCATGATAGACGACGTTTTGACGCAGTAGATTTTTTTTTAGGGTGTCCCACACATGCTCGATGGGATTCAGATCTGGGGAGCAGGATGGCCACGGTAGAGGATCGATATCATTCTCTTCAAAAACGTTCAAGACAACTCTTGCACGATGAGGAGTTCCATTATCTTGTTGGAAGAGTGGATTTTGACCCATTGTTTGGAGATACCGTACCACTACAGGTAAAACTATCTCATTTGCCAAAGAATTTCCCGTGAGGTTGTTCTGTATGAAAACGAGGTCAGTTCTTCCACCAAGGCGTATACCTCACCAAAACATCACTGATCCGCCTCCCTGTCTAACAACTTCTCGAGCATGCTGGAGACGGTTTTGCTTTCCAGGTTCCCTCCATATTCGAATTCTTCCCGAATCGGTATAAAAACTAATTATAGATTCATCACTGAAGAGAACTGTGACCCACCTCTCTTGATCCGAGTTTACGTGTTCTTGGCACCAAGCTAAACGAGCAGCGCGATTTCCATGAGTCAGTTGTGGAACACTTAAAGGACGTCTGGAGATGAGTTGACCTTCGGTCAGTCGATTTCTCACAGTTTGGTCGGAAATTTGTACATTATGAACTCGTGATAGCTCTTGAGCTAATTGGGATGCTGTGGTAGTACGATCTCTTCTGGCTTGTAAAACCAAAAATCGGTCTTGGGCGACTGTAGTAATCCTGAAACGAACTGTATGGCGTTCTTCTACGCTACCTGTTTCATTGAAACGCGACCATAAACGGTTTATGACACTTGGGCTACTTCCTGGAACCCTGGATACTTCCCGTTGTGAGCTCCCAGCTTGGAGCATGCCAACGGCTCGTAACATCTCTTCTCTAGTCAAATGTCGTCTTTCCATGGTCGAATCACAAAACTTGAATGTTTTATTTGTGTTTACAACAGAAAAAAGTGCCAACTAACTGATTTCAAACACTGAATACATGAAATGATTATGAAGCAGCGTCGCATCTGCTGCATTTTCAGTTTTTCATAAAAAAAAGACTGAAATCTGTTGCGGCACTCTACATAATTTGGTGAGAAATTGATGAAGGTGTTCATTCCTTAAAAAAATCATCCATATTGATCGTCCTGGTTACGATATATCGATATTCAGAAGTGTTCTCTAGATATATATATATATATATATATATATATATATATATGGTCAAATATCTTCCACGATAAACTTCGCGAGGAGTCTATATATGTAATTTGAGACAAGACGAATCATTCAAAAATCCGTAGATCAATGAATAATCCCTCCTGACAAGACCCAGTTCCCAAATCTGCCCGCCATGCACGCAGCCCCCAAGCGCAACAATAGTGCAACCAAGCACAAACATCTGTTTGTTATTGTTCGTATCTTTCTCGAAGTCCGGTAGCGGGTTCGGCGTGTCGGTCCATAGAGGGCGACTCTCGTACGTATGTACGAGGTGCGTCCTTTCTGGAATTGATAGGGTACCCCGATGTAGCTTAGTAGGATGCTGAGAAGCGATATGCGACACTGATGAGCTCCTAATAAGGGCGAAACTGCAGTCTTCCGCTTCGTTTCTCAGCATCCTGCTTGGTTGCATTATTGTGGCGCTTGGGGCTGCGTGCAGTGCGGGCAGATGTGGGAACCAGCTCTTGTCAAGTGGGATTATTCATTGATCTACGGATTTTTGAATAATTCGTCTTGACTCAAATTTATACATGAAGTTGTCATGAAAAATTGGGAACCAACAGGGCTGTAAATCACAATAGGCCAGATATCATTCTTACGGGGATGAATAAAATCGAATAAATTACATAATTGATATTGCTATACCCGACAAACATAACATAAAATAAATACAATGAAAACATTTCTAAATATATGATAATTGCCGACGAGATAAAAAAATGTAGAGGATGAAGAAAATATTTATTCCACCAATCATTGTTTCTACAATAGTTGTTATTCTTAGGTACGTTCACAAGTATATTGAGATTTTAGGTCTAGAGAAAATTTTATTTTAAAGAAGATGACAGTCGTCAAATCTCGTAATATTTTTCGTAGGTTTCTCTACGAAAAAATTATGAGGTAGGGTCATAGGTTTTCCCTTTAGTTTGTACCACTCAGAATCTTATTTCATATTTTATTCATTCGTATATATAAATGTAATATAATAAGCTGACAATTTTCTCATTTATATTCAAAGCAGTATTCGATTCGATCGTTTATCACTTCACACAAAGAAAACTATGAATGAATATCATTCAGTGTTACCTGACTAAGGTCCGTACACTGGATTTTTCCGGGGAGAAAACGACTGGCGCTACTCGTTGGTACATTGATGCCATTGGCTGATAATGCTATAGTTTATGTATATTCTGGTAAATTGATATACTTTCATAATACTTAACGTTATCCTAATATATAATCATTCCGGGATATCTTTTGATTATAATCATTGTATAATCAGTTTTTTTTTCAGATTTTTAGTCAGTTGTCTCAGTGTTTGGTTCTTTGAAGAACCAGTTGCTTTATTGTAACGTTTCGGCAATGCCCCTTCTGCCATTATCAAGCGGTGTGAACTGACACATTACAAGGAAAGGACTACCAGATACCTATATCATGACTGGATAGCTTAGGCATTTCAGGTGCAATTTCATGCAAAACTTCTATGAGACGCTCTGGATATGGAAGGCTTTTCGAACAAGAGGGAAGATCTGCTTGCTCACGAGATGGTACTGAAATAAACAAAAATGTTTAAGGAGCTGTTTTATTTTCAAATTTTTATCATATCAACATTACTTTCAAAGAAGTAAGCAGCATCATCAAACTCATTTGTTAAAGGATCAAGCTGATACCCTAAAATTGCCGTCTTTTATCTTCATCTTCTGCCATTTTTGCAAACAGTTATCATTCTTTTTACTAAGAGTATGATTAGAGAAATGTGACAATTTCATTTTATTTTTACGTGTTCCTCAGCAACATCTTTTCTTGTTCTCCGTTGCAAATTTGCATAAAGATGCTTGGAACTTTCAAATTATCTGATTCGATATTGAATTTTTCGATATCTTCTAACAAGTTTTTTTTATCAGTTATTCGGTAAGATGTACTGTTGCATTCAATAATATTCTTATATCTAAGGAAATGAAGGAATAGATAAGCACTAGGAATCAAGCAAGAGGGACAACATTGGAAGATGAATCATAAAAATTAACCAACGTCTCAAACAGACGTGGCAAGTTTCTTCCTTATTACAAAATTAGCAGTAATAAATACGATAAACCTATGAAAACATACTTCTTTACAATAGTAATTTAAATTTGTTTCCTTTCAGAGTTAAGTGAATATATACTCTGAATATATTCAACCGGCTTGTAATTTTGTCTCCATTTTCCAAATTTTTTGAATATTAGCATTTGAGGTTTTGAAACGTTATATACACGATATTCTGTCCCAAGCTCACGTTGATAAACAAAATTTCACTGAAGTTTTATGTCAACTCTTTGTTAACTTTATGTTAGCTTAAAAGAAATAAGAAAAGTTTTATACAACCCTAGATAAATTGATTCAATGTTAACTTAAGCTGAAGTTGATTCCATGTCAACTAACCTTCGTTCATGTTACTATCTCTAGATCAGGGGTGCCAAACTTGAACTGCTGGCGATCTACCTCAACACTTTTAAACTACTTACGATCGACTCTGAGAGGCTGCAAGTATGTGTGATGCAGGGTTGTCGTACTTACACGATACACCCTACCTAGTCAAGGTTTGGGTAAGGTTTAGTTAGGTTTTCCTGTATAATATCAATGAAAAAACTCATAGTTATCAAAAATTGCGAGTTTATTGGTTGTTACGAAACAAAAAAGTTACATATGGTGTTAATCTTAACTAAGGAGTGACTTTGAATGTAGAAGCGTGGCACTGCATGTCCTCAGCATACTTTTCATAAGATGGTACGTAACCACTGAGTGTTAATCGCAAGCATGATGACATATGATCGTCAGTTAGTCGATTTCGATATTTTGACTTGAAAATCTTCATTTCAGAAAATGCAGATTCGCACAAGTAAGTTGACTCAAACATTGTCGTCAGTTGAAGGGCGATTTGCCTTAGATTCGGATATTCATCTTCAGATATAAAACACCAGAAATTTTTATCAGATGCTGTAGCTTTGAGATGTATATCTGATATAATATGCACCAACTCGTTTTCGGCAGAAAATGTGTTCTTATTAAACTGACTTGCTATTTGAGTAGCTAATTTCTCAATGTTTTTACCCGAAATTGGAAAACTCAGAAATGATGCTATATTTGCCAATATACTTTAATCATAAAAATGCATTTCGAATTGGGTAATTCAGCCTCATACGTATCATAATTCAACTGAGGAACCCTTGCTTTCAAAGACGGAAAATGTTTCAGATTCTTTCTTCTCAGTTGATCTATCATAAGTTGCAATTTACTTTTGAATGCGTTTACTGCGCTAATCACCTCAGTAATAATTTTTCCTTTACCTTGAAGCTCCAAGTTAATGGTGTTTAATTGCATTGTGATGTCAGTCAAAAATGCCAAATCAGTCAGCCATTTTTCGTTTTTCAACATCTGAGTGTCATCACCTTTCTCATCTTGAAAAGCTGTTATTTCGGGCAATAATTCTGGAAACCTTTCTAGAAATTTTCCGCCACACCTGACGTCCGCGTGAAGAACTAAATCAGTTATTCAGGTGACTCCCTATCTTCCAACTACAACTTAAAGAGCCGCCGTTGCAAGCTACGTGCACGGATGGAATTCACAATTTTTGTTCCAATGCCCATGATTTCCTCCGTGTTTGAAACTTTTGAACACAAAACTTGTTGATGTAAAATGCAATGGAATGCAAAAGATGAATGAAAATCCTAATTAGCGTTTATTTCCAGTTATTGCTGGTGATCCATCGGTTGTAATGCACACTACTTTATGTATTGGTAGCTAGTAGTTTCTTACAAAATTGAAGAAAACGTCACATATATCTTCGCCACGGGTCTTCCCCTTCAGGAAATGATTGTCAAAAATTCTTCCTTAGCCAACATGTCCTTGAATACCTTCCAAATAAAAATACACAGTCTGTCATATAGATGGATTCGTCGAACTGTAAAGAAAAGTATGTACATTTCATGATATCATGTTTTAGTTTATCGGCCATGTCCTGACTCATGACTTCAATCTGCCTTTTGACAGTCGGACGAGATAACTGAAGTTCTCTAATAGCAGACATGATTTCTATTCTATTTTTCAAATCTCCAAATGAAGTCTCACCCGCTTCAATAAATGCTTCCTTCACAACCGATCTATCTTCGAATGGTTCCTTGTGTTTCGCCAATATATAAGATATTTTAAATGACGCGATCGTAGCAGCTTTTAATTGTTTGCCTGGTCTTGTGAACAAGATTTGTTCTTTTTTCAAACAAGATATCAAATCACGTACTTTTCGTTTTCTTAATTCACTATGTGGCGGAAAATCCTTTTCATAGTTTTATGAACCGTTTTATGATGCCTTTCTAACTTACCACACTTAGGTATAGCAACTGACGCACCACAAATAAGACAAAAGCACTTATCCTTCACCATACAAAAGAAAAATTCATGAGCTTGATAACTTTAAAGCTAAAATAGAACAAATTAGTGGCACCCTCGCAACCGTCGAGAGGCTGAAATCTGCCCAGTTCACCGATGAAATTGCACAAGAGGCGATGGAAAGATTTAGCCATGCTAAAAATGTAATAATTAGGGGGATTCCTGAGGTCGCTGGCGAGGACGATGCTAGAAAAAATCACGACAAACAGGTGATACAAGGGGTTCTCGACGTAGTCGGGTGCTCTGCCACTCCGGTCGCTCTATTTCGGGTAGGTAAGCCTAAAACTGGTAGCAAATACCCCCGCATGTTGAAACTCACTATGCCTACTGAATATGATGCCCGAAATATCCTCAGAAATAAGAGAGAAAATGATTGAAAACCCAACAACATCGAAGCTATCCATTATATGCGATCAAACACCGATTCAGTTGAAAGTATTGGAGGATCTTCGTGGCGAATTGGATAGTAGAAAGAAAAGCGGAAAAGATAGTTTAACAATTAAATACATAAACGGATGTCCAAAATTACCCTACTTTTCGCAAATAACTCTGCTTCTTCTTCAACAAGTTATCTGAACTACTCAAGCTAAAAATCATTCATCTCCAGGACTTGATGGTATCAGTCCTTTTTTCTTGAAGAAGTTTGCCGACGTCCTTTCTCATCCTTTGGCCTTGATTATGAGAACATCTTTCTAGACCTCCCGCGTTCCTCTGGACTAGAAGAAATCAAGTGTCACTCCTATATTTAAAAAGGTGATAAACTGGACCCATGTAACTATAGACCAATAAGCCTTCTGTCTATAGCATCAAAAGTGATGGAATCCATAATAGTCGAAGTGACAACCGAGTTCTTGACAAAAAACTTTATCATTCAGCCAGAACAACATGGCTTCGTAAAGGGAAAGTCAACTACCGCAAATCTTTTGTCTTGCGTTAATGATTGGACGCATGCCTATGATCAAAGGATCCCTACTGATGTCATTTACCTCGATTTCGCCAAGGCTTTTGACAGAGTCACAGTTAGAAGATTAGTTCACAAATTGGATATCGTTGGAATTCGTGGGAAGTTGCTTCTCTGGACTACTAATTATATGTCGCAGCGAACATTCGTGGTGAGGGTTGGTGGTGTTCTTTCGTCGGAAAGACCGGTTGTGAGCGGAGTGCCTCAGGGATCCGTCCTTGGGCCACTTTTATTTGTCATTTTCGCCAGCGATCTTTCATTACACAATAAATCTCGCAAGTCATTCTTCGCTGACGACACCAAGTTGTATGCAAACCCGCTCACCGAGAGACAAATTCTCCAGGACGATCTTGACGCAATAAACCGATGGTGCAACGACTAGCTCCTACCACTAAATGTTGATAAATGTGTTGTGCTCCATATAGGAACCAATAATCCATCCCATCAATACTCGATTGACAATCATCCACCTCGCTCAGTTACTTCACATGTAGATCTAGGAGTAATCGTTAATTCAAACCTTACGTGGTCGGAACATGTCCTAAGTGTTTGTAAACGTGCTAATTCCTTAATTTATCTCATTCGTAGATCGTTCGTTGAGTTGTCCTTCTTTAGTTCGGTTACACTTTATAAGACTTATGTGCGTCCTATTTTGGAGTATGCAGGCTCGGTTTGGTGCCCGGTTCTCGCTCGGGATAAAAGCATGCTTGAGGGTGTCCAGCGCCGTGTACACGTATGACTTTTGGGGTCGTTCGTCCCTCATATAATGGAAGATTGGCTAGAGCTGGTCTCATAACCTTCGAGCAACGAAGACATCGCAGAGATCTAATCTTGTGCTATCGTATAATTAAACACAATTACGCCAACCTGAGATGTTTGTTTAGTTTGAATGCTGATACTCGTTTGCGTGGTCATCATCTGAAGCTGAAAAAGGAAAAATTTTCGTCGAGACAAAGACAGTATTTTCTTGTGAATAGGGTGTTCGATGATTGGAACAGGTTTTCTAGTGATGTGGTGGACTCAAATTCGGTTAATGAATTCAAAAATAAATTGGACTTTCTTTTGTTTAATCAGATTTCGTTTTTGACATAAGTGGATTTAGTTATATATATGTGTGCATATTTAATTATGGCTAAGCTGTGCTTGCAGTAGTATAGAAATTATTTTTTTGTTTTAGGCTTTTATAGGACTTGTCCTCAGCCTTAAATTACTTCTATAATAATAATAATAATAATAAATAACAATACCGCGCGTTCCTTTGATAAAGCCGCCGTTTACCGCTAGCAGAGTGTTATTTCATTTCATAATGAATTTTTGTAGTTACCTACTTATTAAAAATCTTTTTCTTCTCGAGATCTACTCAAAAAGCACTCGATCGACCATTTGAACACCCCTGCTCTAGATAGAAGATGCTAATCTAGGGTAATTTCATTTGAAATACTTATTTTGGAATTAGTTTTATATGAATAGGAAAATGACTATAAAATTCAATATTACACAAATATTTTGGTACAAATTATGCATTTCATAATCATAAACATCAGAAAACGTCACCATTTCAAACACTCACAATGTTCATGAGTAGATTTCACTAATTCGTTTGTTCCCACATCGCGAGATTATTGCTTCACCCTTGACTATTAATAGTCGGAGCTAGCAAATCCTAGTAATAGTTGTAGGGGTGTGAAACAAAATTTCCACAGGGGGTACGGGGACTTATTTATTTATTTGTGAGTACAATAATTCATTTAGGCATGTATTACATCTATTACATGGTGTGAACGTAGCAGTCAAGTCTCCAGTTTGATTGGTGTTGATCCCGCACATACGGAGGTCGGATTAATGTTTGCCAAGATCTAATAAAAGGGCGCGTGATACGCCTCCCGACGCGCGTTACACGCGTCTTTATTAACACTGTGACGCACGGATGGGTTAGAAAGTGTATTTGATTAAGGCGAAAAGGACCGTTTATTTTTGACAACCGCAAATGTAACCTTCAGGACGAAATTGTCTGTCATCGTTTAAAACATTTTCGGCTCTATTTGGATTGGGGAATTCGGTAGTCGATGGATGCTCCAATTAGAAATATTTGGGGTTCCGTAATACTGTATTAAGTATGACACATGGTGGTCTCTTAAACAAATTATTAATTGAACAGATATTTTTCAGTTTTATAGTTAACATAAAATATGGCTATGACGATCATCAATTCTATATTAGTGTTCATTATGTCCCATTTTATCCATTGTGCTTAAGCGATACTTGACTATTTAGTCACTGCGAATAAACTAACTGCCAGTAAATGCTGATATTCATATTGTTTTCTTCCTTTTCTTGCAAAGATGTGAGATACAAATTTTCACTGCTTCTTTAAAACTAAAACCATTTCTATGTGAGCTTCTTATCCCTATTTCGCAACTTTAGGTTAGATTTCTACATACCATATTTCTTCAAGATCTGTTCATCAGCTTAGCGGTATTACAGAATATTTTAACCATGGATCTTTCACTACTTTAGAATGATGAAGTTTTTTGTTGTAAAAAACTGGATAGTATAATGAGAAATGTTGAATTATCACCAAATGTTCGGTATATCGTATTCAGTCGTCACTGAGATTTGAAACTGTGAATTTCAAAATTTGCAAAAGCCTATAATCATAATTGAAAATGCCTTAAGTTGGATTTTCCGATGTGCAAATTGGTCGAATAATTGCTCTCGTTGAAGAAGGGGTGACACAGAGGGATATAGCGGCAACAATTGGTGATTTCAAAAACCTACGCCTGATCCGTGTAGCTACCATCTCTGAAAAATAGGCCTAGAAGAAATCCTGGAAGATCACTTTTGAAGAACAAGACCGCTTTTTGGGCCAAATTGCAAGAAGAGACCCTAGTGCGTCGCATCCCATAATCCAATGGCAATTTCTTGAAGCAACAGGCATCAGTGTATCAGTCGAAACAATACGTCAAAGACTTCGTTCAAGGGGTTTATACAGCAGAAAGCCCTTAAGAGTTCCAGAGCTAACCAGACAATAAAAAATTAACAGAGTTAATTGGTGTATCAAGCACCAAAATTGGAATATTGAGAATTGGCGTAATGTTCTTTTTTCGGATGAGACCAGAACTGGTATTCGATCAGATGACCACCGGATTCGGGTTTTAAGGGGTCGTGGAAGACAAGCTAGATTCCTAGCAGCAAGACAAATTCCGAAATACCTAGAGGACATCATCCCATCCCATCACTGGGATTCTAATCAAAATAAACTAAAATAATGAAGTTAAATCACGGTAACGTAAGACGGAGTAAACACATAGTGTACATGTGTCCTCACTTGAAGCACTTGTAGCAAAACTTATTTCATCTGACAGAAAGCATATATCATACAAACATGATTTCATTAATAGATGAAACATCTACATACATTATGTCGAAAAACTACCGATAATTACACAATGAAACAAAATATTTATTTTCATCCAAATTTATTGTATAACCTTCAAAGTAGGCACATTTATGTAAACGAATAATCCAACCATCAAAACATTTTTCAATAGCTTTTTCCAGAATCATCTTCTCTTCTCGTCGCTAATTCTCTTTAATGTATTCTATTGATTCAAAACGGTTGTATCTCAGTTTTGAAAAATTAAAAAACGGCCCGAGCCATATCCGGTGAATAAGGTGGTTGTTCGATGGTATTTTTGAGCTCTTGGTCAGAAATTCATTCAAATGATATCCCTGTGCGATAGTGCATTATCGTAATGAGAAATGCATAAGTTTCCTTTCAACAGATTTGGTCTTCACCTTCTGACCTTTTGGCGTTTTATGGATATGGGATTGGAATTTACACATTCTAGCATGTCTCCAGCGATTCAATGTTCGAAGAAAATTCAACTCCTTAGGAACTAGTCGAGCAGCAACTCATTTCATAGCGAAACAATCGTTTGAAATGGTACGAATTGATTCGTGAGACACAGAAACTTTATTTCCTAACTCCCTCAAAATTGAATGGTAATTTTCGATTACTATTTTCTTCAAGTTATCGATGTTGATATTCTTCTTCCACTACATCTCGGCTGCTGTTGAATGCACTGTACCACTCATATACATGCGCTTTTGATGAAACCAATTCAGCGTAAGCTTTCTGTAATATTTTCAGCGATCCGGTACACCAATTAGACTTGGTATACCAAATTCGAGACAAATACTACGTTCGATATTTTTATCTTTTGTAAGAATCTCGAAACACTCTTGTGAGAACTGAACAAATCGAGCACTGCAAATAAACTGAAGCACGGATATATATATATATATATATATATATATATATATATATATATATATATATATATATATATATATATATATATATATATATATATATAGATATAGATATATTCAATTATTCAAAATCCGTAGATCAATGAATAATCCTTCCTGACAAGAGCTAGTTCTCAAATCTGCCTGCCATACACGCAGCCCCCAAGAGCCACAATAGTGCAACTAAGCAGGATGCCGAGGAACGAAGCGGCAGACTGCAGTTTCATCCTTATTTGGAGCTCATCAGTGTCGCATATCGCTTCTCAGCATCCTATCAAGCTACATCGGAGTACCCTATCGACTCCAGAAAGGACGCACCTCGTACATACGTACGAGAGTCGCCCTCTATGAACCGAGACGGTGAATCCGCTACCGGACTTCGAGAAAGATACTGACAATAACAAACAGATATGAGAACGTTAAAATTTCCAACATTTGGGAGACATCTTTCGCCGTTCCGTGAATCACATCAACGGTACAAAACGAGCGAAATAATCCCGCTGAAATAGTGCTCTGGGTCTCTGTTTACGAGATAAAACCTCTCGTCGGTAAATATTTGATAGCACAGCAAAAACAAAAATTCTATAAATTTGGTGTGTCAGAAAAACACAATCGTAAAAAACAAGCGAATAAATAGAATACCAGCGGAAAAAACAGACCAAGCCCGTTCCTTAATCAAGCATCTAAACTGGCATCATGCCTCCAACGATTGCCCCTAAAGTGTGAGCACAGGAAATGTAACAGGGGAACCATACTATCTTGCGTATGATTCAATAAACGAGTGAAAAAACTCGTGGAAAAAACTCATTTCCCTGTCGCTATTTCACTAGCAATAGCTTGTCTGTTTATGTTGTGTTAGTGTCGTGTGTACAAAAAGAGAACCAAACATTTTTCTTCTTAGCAGTTTCATTCTCTCATTCTCATCTTGCATTCCATGATTTCCAGGACTTCTTCACGAAGACAAGGGTGCTAACGAAGGGGATTTGGACAGGAAAAATCTGTAACAACGGAAAAAGAAAACCAGCAGAAAAATATTTCATCAAACATACCTAACTCTCATATGTTTACACTCAATTGAATCTAAGAACTTAACTAATGCTCCTCTGTTTTTCAACAGGGAACAGCCCTACGGGGGTGTAGTCCTTGCCTAATCAACATACACCATGGCAATAAAGCTCTAAGGAGCAGTCCTAGCCTTATCTAAGAACTTAAGTAGTGCTCCAAACATCTCATACACCATTCTGGGGTGTAGCCCATAATAACCTCAACATTCAAAACTAATCTCCCAAATAGACTTGAAGTTCTCTACCCAGTTAATGAGATTATCTGAAACAGAATTAATTTCTTGAAACCACCCGTGAAATGGTAAATAGGACAATCGAGGAATATATGCATTACGGTTTCTTCAGCTGCGCCACATTCACATACCGGACTTTCGATAGTATTCCATTTGAACAACATACTATTATTACGACCATTTCGATTTAATGTACACCAATTTTTCCTACTTATATCAAAACGTGCAACCCTTTTGGAAGGATTCTCTATGAGAACTTTATTGAAAACATCAACTTCCTGCCATTCCAAAGATCAACAGCCTTCCACCAGTGTACGCAAGAAGTCAATCGACCAAATAGGTTTCCTAGATTTCAATCTCAGGTTAGGTGGATTTTGAAGATCGTGTATTATCGGAAACACTTCTGGAAATGAGTGATACTTATCCCAAGATGATTTAAGAGCTAATTTCCTGCTAAAATGGGAAGGAACTATATTACAAATAACCGGAAGCCATGGGGTAGCAGTTGCACTGATACATCCACTTATAACTCTCATAGAACAGTTCAAGTGAGAATCAATCTTATCGACATGAGCACTATTCAACCACACCTGACAGCAATATTTTGCTGCTGAATATACTAAAGCTAAAGCAGTAGTTCGCAAAGAAGAGACTCTGGTGCCCCAATTACAGCCAGAAAGTTTATGTAGTATATTGTTTCTTGTTTTCAACTTCTGACATAATTCTAGCTTTACACCAACATATGTTGGAGTGAAATTATGAATAAATAGTGATTGACTGAAGAATACTCTCATTTGCCAGTATAGAAAACAGTTATGCCAACTTAGTAACCACAAACATTTCGACAATCGGTCTGAGCAGAAGTTTTGAATGATAGATTTTACAAGCGTGTTTGAATATTTTTCGATGAATAGTCGAATTCGGGAATTTGGCATTAATTTCTCACTCAAATCAAGCGGCCTCGGCGTTCGATAACGCAACAATTACAATCATGAAAATCGACTCACACAAAAGCCTATAAACTCTATATATTTTCCGCAATTTGGAGGAAAAAGCATTCCCAATTTGTCAACCCTTTCTCTTCGGTAAATCATCGTCCCAACCGGAAGGAAGCTCATAGTCCGCGAGTTACGTGAAAGCGGCGCCAATTAGCCGGCTGAAAGATGATCCGCGAGGGGGCGCAGCGTGCGTCGACGCTAGCGTAGCTGTCTTTATGCAGACGTCGGCATGAATTTCCTGTTTCCGGCCTGCCGTCTGTTGAAACAAGACTTTACACTCTGTGATACGACGCACATCAGTGGTCCGCGTGCGCTTCCCCTCTCCACCCGTGTCTTTTCTATCCCACTCCTGATTTCGTAAAGCTGGGGTAGCGTCGTTGCCAGTGATGGCTCGATTGATTTTCAATTACGACTGTCCACTAACACACCTCTATTTCATGCTGGTGAAATAGATTTTTTGCCCTCACATGAGAAAATGTGTAGAAGCTCGTAAGTGAGATAAGCGGAAGGAATCAGAATGAATTTTTGTTAAAGGACTTTTGAAAAGTATGACCTATTCAGTTTAAGTATTAGATTGTTCTTTCGCTTTGCATCTCTATTCAATACAGATGACACGAAATTCCGTTAAATCTTATAAAACTTTATTTTGGAGTTAACTATCCGAGAATACACTGTGCGCAAGAAATATATATATATATATATATATATATATATATATATATATATATATATATATATATATATATATATATATATATATATATATATATAGGAGGTTTTACCCCGACGAGTTGCCCATATATCTGTTCATGCAATCAAACTGATTTCATGAAAAAATATAAATCCACCACCCGGTAATTAATACCATTGCCAGGCAATGATTATAATCAAAACATATCCTGGAATAATTATATATTAGGATAACGTTAAATGTTATGAGTATATATCAATCTACCAGAATATATACATACTATAGCATTATCAGACAATGATATCAATGTACCAACGAGTAGTGTCAGAGGCTTTCTCTCCGGAAAAATCCAGTGTACGGACCTTAGTCAAGTAACACTGAATGTTACTCATTAATAGTTTCCTTTGTGTGAAGTGGTGAACGATCGAATAGAATACTGCTCTGAATATAAATATGACAAAATTGTCAGTTAATTATATTACATCTATATAAACAAATAAATAAAATATGAAATGAGATTCTGAGCAGTATAAACTAAAGAGAAAACCTATGACTCTACCTCATTATTATTTTCGGAAAGAAACCTACGAAGAAAATTACAAGATTTGATGACTGTTATCTTTTGTAACTATTCAAACAAATTTTCTGCAGACCCAAAATCTCAATACTTTTGTGGAGATTTCTAGGAATAACACCTGTTGTGGAAATAATAATCGGTAGAATAAATATTTTCTTCATTTTTCACATTTTTTAATCTCGTCGCCAAGCATCATATATTTAGAAATTTTTCATTGTATCTATTTTGTATATTATGTGTGTCGGGTATAGCAATATCAATTATATATGTTATTTGATTCTGTTTATCATTAAGAATGATATCTGGTCTATTGTGTTTTACAGCTCTGTTGCAAAGAATTGTTTTATCAAAATAAAGTTTATATTTGTCATTTTCACAAATAATCTCAGGTTCATATTTGTGAAATTTTTTCTTTTGGGAATTAGGTCATGTTTAATTCCTAGATTAAAATGAATAATATTAAAGACGGCATTATGTCTTTCTAAATAATCTGTTGAAGCAAGGACTGAGCAAGATGATAATATATGAAAAACTGTTTCTGAAGAACAGAAACATCTACGGCAAGAATCATCTATATTTTGTTTGATGATGTGTTTTCTATAATTCCTCGTGAAAACAACCTGATCTTGGATCGCAATTGCCAAGCCTTTTGTTTCAGCAAACAATTCTCCAGATACTCACCACTTATTCGATGCGATTTCATCAATATAATCATTTTTCAATTCTTTAGGGTGCTTTCCGTGTAATTCCTTCTGCATCCAACTTTCTCTTTTAGAATTATCATCAAATATATCAAAATCTACCTTTCGCATTGTCAAGTTCAGAGGTGTAAGATTATAATCTGAAGCAACAACAATATCATGTAATTTAGAAGTTCTCTGTTTATCATGAAAATGGGAACGTAGATGAAAAATCTGTTTACTATGAAGATTATTCAAATCAGTTAATCCACGACCTCCGAGATGTCTAGGTAGTGTAACTCTCTGAACAGCTGACTTTGGGTGGTGCTTATGATATTTACAGGGCATTTTCCTCGTTTGACATTGTAATTCATTTAGATCAGTTTTAGACCATTTAATAATTCCAAAAGAAGATGTAAGAATAGGAACTGCATAGGAGTTGATAGCTCTGAAAAGGTTTTTACTAGTTAAATGACCCTTGATGATAATTCTAAGTCTTTGGTAATATGAACCTCTAATAGTTTCTTCAGTGCTGCTATGGTTAATTGTCTTCTCTTGGCAAAATCTAAGATATTTATATGTATCTTCTTGATGCATTGGCACGATTTCTATATTGGAAATCTTTATATAATCAGAGGTGATCTTTCCTTTTCAATAGAAAGATTTTTACATTTTGGAAGCCCAAATTTCATATGAATATCATTGGAATAGGTGAAAGTAATCTCAAGTAGATTTTTCAAATGTGATCTGGTTCCGGCATATAATTTAATATCATCTAAATAAATTAAGTGACTTAATTTGAATTCAGTTGATAGACTCTTTATTTTGAAGCCGAAACTAGTAGCATTTAATTCATGAGATAATGGATTAAGGCAAAGACAAAACCAAAGAGCACTTAAAGAATCACCTTGAAAATGCCTCTTTCGATTGGAATTACTTCGGATTTTAACGATTGTTTTGAAATATTTAAATGAAGATTGGTTCTCCAATTTTTCATTACAAATTCAAGAAAAGACGAAGTGCCTTATCAATTTTATAAATTTCCAAAATTTTTGAAGCCATGAATGGGGAGAACTATCAAAAGCCTTTGGTAATCAATGAAGGCTGTATGAATATTACTCTTCTTAGTTTGAGCTTGATTCAAAGCAAAAGAATCAATTACAAGTTGCTCTTTAGTACCGAGGTGTTTTTTCTACATCCTTTTGTTGTTCGGAAAGAATATTATAATTCTCCAAATGTGCATAAATTTTTGGGTAATACATGCAGTTAGAATTTTATATATTGTTGGAAGGCAAGTAATTGGTCTATATTGAGACGGATCAATAGTATTATCACTTTTCGGTTTTAAATAAGTAATTCCTTGTGTGAAAAATAAAGGAGTAGCTGAGGGGTTCTTTATTATAAAATTGTTGCTGATAGCATAATATGCCTGCATGGTTTTTCCGACCCTATCATTGATTTCAGCATCTTACTTTCCTGATTTTTCGAGTTCAACTCCTTAGTACTTATATTCTTTCACTTGTTCTATTTTGTCCCTCTATCTGCATATTTATGTTTTCCTTTTCTGTTCCAATCACCATTACCTTAGTTTTTCTTTGTTCATTTTCATACCACTCTTCTCTAATTCTCTGTTCCACAAATTCAAGTTTTTCTGAAGATCTTTTTCATTGCTGGCCATTATCATTATATCATCCGCATATACCCTTTCTGATACATCTACTTGCTGTAATTTTCTATATTCAATCTGGATTTTCCTCATTTCTTTCAAGCAATTTTTATTATTTCATCCTTGGAGATTATAAGCAACAGAGGACTAAGTCCACTCCCTGTCTAAGTCCCTCCGTTGTCTCGAAATATTCCGATCTCCTGTTTCCGCTTATAATGCAATTTCTATTACTTTCATATATATTTATTATCAGTCTTATAATTTTTGAATTGTGGAGGCCGTTACTTGATGTAGATCCATGATATAAATGGGATAAAATACACAAGGTTTAACTTTAATCTACACTTTATTTGAAAAAATTCGACGACGTTTCGCTGACACAGCAGCTTTATCAAGAATGACAAACAGATTGAAGAGTATGGTATTATAAACAAATCGTAGAACAAGTTGGATGAATAACTGGAAAATCCACACCGAGCCATTGTACAGTTAGTATAGAAGGTAATAAAAACTAATTAAACAAGTTAAGTAGGGGTGAATAATTTACATCTACCTGTTCATTCAAAAGCTTGTCCGAATGTTTGTATCTATTTATTTCTAATGCTTCTAGGAGATCTAATTTTAAACTTTTTGATTTTATATGTAATATGTCAAAGTTTTTATTGAATGAATAGTTTTCTTTTATTAAGTGGTTTGAATAATTTGAATCAGATTTATTTTTATCGAAGCTACGTTTATGTTCAGATGTTCTTATGCCAAATCTCCTATAGGTTCTACCGATATAAATTTTATCACAAGAACCGCAATTGAGTTTATAGATTCCCGATTTACTTGAGTTTTCAACACGAGATTTATTATTTTAATATGTTTACCTGAGTTATTAGAAGTTTTGAAAGTTATATTAAGATTTTGTTTGAGGAGAAAGGATTTAATATTTGTACTTGCAGAACCGCAGAATATCCTATTCATAAAGACTATAAAATATTCAACAATTTAACATTCTGCGGTTCTGCAAGTACACATATTAAATACTTTCTCGTCAAACAAAATCTTAATATAACTTTCAAAACTTCTAATATCTCCTGATTTGTAAATTGGGATTATCATTGAAATCTGCCAATCTTCCGAGATTTGTTCTTCTTGCCATACCCTATGACATAGTTTCAAAAGCACGTCTTTTACATATTGTCCCATATTCTTGATCATTTCGGTAGTCATCTTGTTATAGCCTAGATCTTTTCCATTTTCGAGCGTTATAGCTTCCTCTAATTCCTGTTTTGTTATCTTTTCTTAGTCTCTGTCTTCTTCTATGCAAACTTCACTATCCTCTAAGCCGTTTCCTCCGCTCCCAAGTAGCTCTTAAAAATATTGCTTCCATCTTTCCATTACTTTCCTGTCATCTATGAGTATGTCTTCGTTTTTGTCCTTGATGTTATGAATGTCGGAGTTCTTATTCTTTTAACATGATTTAACTATTTTATTGAATAGCTTTTGGTTTGCTTTGCTCTCGGCTTCTATTTTTCCCCGAATTTTACCCATTTTCTTCTTCAAGATGCCAAGACTAGATCTTTCACTCGTTTTCTTGCTTGTTTGTATAACTCATATTTCTCTATAGTCTTACAGTTGGGATCATTTGCCCATGCTCTCTTCCTCTCTAATTGCATCTGTCCACCATGCTGTTTATTTTGCGTTATTTCTCTTTCTGCAGCTTCCACATACTTCTTTAGCAGAATCGAATCGAGTGCTTTTGAAATACTTCCATAAGTCTTCTATTATAAGTCTCTTCCCTCACAGAAGTAAGGGACATAAGAAATAAAATCTGAAAAAAACGATTCTCTAATAAACTCGTTCGATCAAAAACAGAAATCATTATTCTTCCTTTTCCTTCCACGGTACACTCAGGCCCGCCGTAAGCGGGCGTGCAAGGCGTGCAATGCACGCGGGCGGCGCATTCAGGGGGGCGGCAAATCAGACAATCATCGACTAAAATTCATACATTGTCACCTCACAATACTGAAAAGATTATCCTTACAAAAATAATATGATGAACGGCGCCCAAATATTTCTTTTATATCGTGGCATTACATAGCGCCATCTATTGAAATTCATGAGAACAAAGCTAATCCGTATCGTGCTCTATGCGAAATAGGGAAATCCCACAGATATCAGGGGAAATCCCCCTAAAACTATATACTCATTTCTTTGTTTTTATTTATTTAACACAAATGCGAAAGTGATGTGAGTGAACAACAAACTTCAATTATTTGGTTATAGCCCTAATGTGAGATCCGGAAACGGTCCAGGGTACTTAAAATGAATAATATTCTGTATATTTTTGTGCGAAGTGTGACTATAAAAATAATTTAGAAAATTATTTATATTATTCGTCGGCGCAAAAATCATAATTATGGTAAGTGTCTTTGTTTAATTAATCAGCATATGGGCGCATTCATATAAACAGCAGGTATTCATGTAAAATTTAAAGGTTATTTTACTGAAAAACTCAAAGTAAAGATTTATTAAAAAATGTATTAAAATTAATACAGAGTGTAACAAAAGTAATTTAAGTAACGAAAGGGGACATTCCATCTAATCAATACGAACAACTTTTACTATGGGGTCAACTCTGAAGTCGCGAAAAAAAAATTAGTTATTCCATTACGTTTGTGAGCAGTAGGTATGAACAATTTTTTCGCAGTAGTATTGTGATTATTATTGTGATTTAAAGGGTATTTTTTCTGTTATACAACTTAAGAGTGAAGATTTATAAAAAAATATTAAAATTATACCTATACAGGTGTAACAAAAGTAACTTAAATCCCGAAAGGAGTCATTCTACATAAATACGAACAACTTTTACTATAGGGTCAACGGTGAAATCGCGAAAAAAATAACTATTCCATACAAAATGTATGGAAAAGCTGATTTTTTCGCGATTTCAGTGTTGACCCCTAGTAAAGGTTGTTGGCAATAATGGTGGAATGATCGACCCCTTTGGGATTTAAGTTACTTTTGTACAACCGTATACTAAACTTTTCAAAAAATTCCAGGAACCGCAAAAAGGAAAAAAATTTCAGGAGCTCAATGTCGACGGCAAAAACGAGAAAAGATACAGAGAAAAAAACTAGCGGGATCTCTTGAGAAATTTTTAGCAAACCAGAAAATAGGGACTCTGAATGTCAAGGGAATGTTGACGTAGATGTAGCTTCAACAAGCGCAGCTTTAAATCTAGAAGTTATGGAGGTATCTGAAAAGAAAAATGTTAGTCCTTCAGAAGGAGACTCCAGTGAAACTGAAAAAGAGAAAGTAGTGCTAAAGAACCTGTAAGCAATTTATCGTCATCAAGTAGCTGTTTAGATTGTGGTGATGATCCCGGTATCGATGCAGTCAAACCTTTACGGTATCACCTCGAAAAAATATTTGACGCTTTACTTGAAATATCAGATAACAATTCGTCGGAATGGGATTGTACAACAACTCACAAAGCACATTCGCTTGCTTTGAATATTCAAAATTATAGATTTATTTGCTTAGTTGTAATTTGGTATGATATTTTAAACGAAATTAATGCTATTAACAAAATGATGCAAAACCCCACAATAAATACTCAAATCTGCATAAATTTGTTAAATAAATTGATTCATAAATTCACCGAATATCGCACAGATGAGCATTTCGAAAGGGTGTTAGAAGAAGTTACCACTGTGGCTCGGGAACTTAATGTAGATGCAGATTTTCCGCCTATAGATACCGTTCGTCCATGAAGAAAACCAACTCAATTTCAGTATGAACAGAGTGATGAAGTCTTACTAGACCCTAAAACAAAATACAAGGTAGATGTTTTTTTTAGGATCCTGGACCAAACCTTAACTTCTTTAAAACGTAGATTCGATGAGTTGGAAACTTTTACCGACGTTTTTGGCTTTTCACCAATAATAACTTGTTTAGTTACTCCAAAGATGATTTAATGAAACATTGTAAAGATTTGAATGTGAAGCTAAAAGACAGTTCAAGTAGTGACGCAGATATTGACGGTATAGATATGTTCAATGAAATCAATGCTTTAAAGTTGCATTTAACTGAAAACCAGTCTAATGATCCACAAACCCTATTGCAATACATTTTTGCTAATGAATTAATGTCAACATTTCCGAATACAGCAATAGCGCTAAGGATACTACTCACATTGCCGGTTTCAGTTGCATCTAGTGAAAGGTCATTTTCAAAGTAAAAATAATAAAAACTATTTGAGATCAACAATGCACCAGCAAAGACTAAGTAATTTAGCAATAATTTCAATTAAACATGAGATTCTAAATAGACTAGACACCAAAAAATTATAGCTGATTTTGCCAACATGAAGGCAAGAAAGGTGCAGTTTCTGTAAAATAACTTAATACCTATACCTACCTACATAATAGGTATAAACTGCACCTTTCTTGCCTTCATTTTTTCATTTAATGTCGTATTAGTGTATCTATCTTGTATAAAATAACCTAATATAACATAGTTTTTCACTGTACAGCTTTTTTTTTCACATTTTTATAAACACCTAGGTTTTGTAGTTAGATAGGGGCGGCACGATAGGAATTGCACACCAGCGTTCAAACCGCTAGCGGCGGGCCTGGGTACACTTGCATGGTTATTGGATTTTCATTGAGAACTGTTTTATTTTTCTTTTATTTTAATTGATTATTGGGTTAAATCTTAAGCCTAAGTTGGAATATCTCTACTAGTTATCGCCTTTAGTGTTATTCTGCCAGCAAGAACAATTGCTCACTTTGAAGACATTTATTATTATTGTTATTATTTATTATTATTTCATCTCATATAAGAATAAGCTGCGGTGGTTAAGCTAACATCCTACTCTACCAGTTAGACTGAAAAATTTATAAAGTTCTTGGTAAAACTCAATTTTTTTTAATTCAATATAGTCACCTTCTAGGACGAGACAGCAATTGTAATGATCAATCATTTTTCGACGAAATTTTTATAATATTTCTCTTTAACTTCAAAACAGGCTTCAGTTCCGGCAATTACCTGTTCACTAGTCTTGAAAATGTTTCCTGCGAGCATTCTTTCAAGTCTGAAATCAGAAAAAAATCACTAGAGGCTTGATCTGGTGACTGTTGCTTGCTTTCTGGAGTGTAGTAGTACCACTTTCTGCATGGGTTTGTACAGATGTTCGTTCAGTTCCAATTTCTTGATCTTCGTTTGTTTTGGTATAATTCCAGTTGTGGACATTATCATTAGAATTGTTTGAATGAATTCGATTTTCCATTGTTTTCCTATGATTTCTTCCAGGTCTTCTATTGTTGTTGTTGGAGATGGCCACGTCTATTAAAGTTGCCGCTCTAAAGAATTTATTTATAAGTATGATGTCAGGTATATTGTGCGCGACTCGTAGATACGTGAGAACTGTATGGTCCCAGTACAGTTTTCATTTTCAAGAATTGGCTTTCCTTATATTCTGTCTCCGAAAAAATCTGACATCCTCCAATTTAGCGAATACATACAATCGTTTAATAATTTTTTGCTCGAGAACGGTCGGAGATACGAAAAAATTAAGGTGTCAAAAAAGTTTTTGAATTGAACAAGGATGACGAAAATTATTGTACGCTGTTCAGTGGCGTACTGCAAAAAAATTTGAAAGGGCAAAAGAAGACATGACTCCTGAAAAAAAATACCTTGTAGATTCTAGTTAAAATTAAGGACGTGTAATGAGGGATGCTATAAAAAATAGCTTTCATTACAAATTTGGGCTGAATATCTCAAAAACTGCAGGAGTTCTGGAGAAAAAAACAATTTTTTTCTGAAATTTTAACACCCTGTATCTCCTTAACGAAGCTCTTGCGGACCTATGTTTATATGAACTTTTTGTCCTGAAATTGCACGTAGATTTACTCCCTCAAGTTGTAACATCCTGAAGATTGAAAATAAACCAGGGACTAAGGAAAGTACCCTGCGGTTCTCCCAATTCAATTATTTCCATGTTACTAACTGCTCCAATTACTTTCACGCATTGTTTCCTTTCAGTTAAATAGTTTTTCAGCAATTTCAATGGTGTTTCTTTCATCCCGTTTTCTGCTAGGACTTTTAGTTTTTAGTGAGAAACCGCATCAAATGCACTTGCTGAATCAATAAATACAGCAATAAAACCCCTATTTATGCTTAAGATTGTCATTATGCTTGATGTCAGTTTGTATATTGCATTATTGGTACTTAAACGTTCAGTGAAGCCAAATTGGTCAGGAGATATATTATTTATTTTGAAAACTTGTACTGATCTTTGTTTAAGGAGTCTTTCAAAGATCTTAGCAAAGTTGGACTGGTGTTACTACTGCGGTCTTAAAATAAGATGGAATTCGCCAGTTTCAAAGATCAGATAAGTGATATGAAGCAACGGGATTGTTATCGCCCTATGGGTTTTTTTTCTATTATATTAGCAGAAATTTCATCAATCACCGCAAAACTCTAATTTTTCAAAACAGAGATTTGTTGTATTAGTTTATTTTCCGACACTGGGGAGAGAAACATCGAATTTAGACAATAATTTCTAGGCATGTAAGGAGTCGACGGGTTTGGAATAGTTTTGTCATTTCTTTACTTATACTCATAGAATAATTATTGAAATAATTAGCAATCTCAACATCTCTACTGAAGTTTTGACCTCTTTGATCTCTCACTCTAATTCGTTTATTTTCCAGATGAACATTATAGGCAGCATCTTTAATTATATCATAAACTTTTTTAATATTATTTTTATTATCTGTTACTTCATCAAATTAATTACTTTCTTAATGATTTTAATTAGAAAATTTCTATATACCTTATATTTATTTTTCAATTCTATAGAATAAATATTTAAAAGGGCTCTCTTAAGTCTATTTCTATGTTTGATAGAATTTGTGATACCCTTACTTTGTATTCAAGTTTTGGTCAATGAATTTTTGAATATATCTGCACTTCTGAAGAAAAGATA
The DNA here is from genome assembly GCA_013387265.2 of Cryptolaemus montrouzieri. Taxonomy (NCBI): domain Eukaryota; kingdom Metazoa; phylum Arthropoda; class Insecta; order Coleoptera; family Coccinellidae; genus Cryptolaemus; species Cryptolaemus montrouzieri. Next base: position 17,934,188 of record JABFTP020000001.1, on the reverse strand, counting down.
AAAAATGATAATTCAATAAAAATTACTTCACATCCCCAAATTTCGAACTCGAATTTATATTTTCATACTTATTTGTAAACTTTTCAATGGTTTCAACGTAATAAGTACAAATCATCACCGAAACGTATGATTCATCATAATTTGTTTGTAATTTTTCATGACAAGCAATCAAGTGGGTGAAAATGCAGATGATTATTAGAACATAGCATGCAGGTGTTTAAGAAACCAAATCAGCTGGTTCATTACTAATAACGAACGATTTGCGGGGGTGGTACGGCGTTTAACAACTTTCTCCACCCTTGTACCATCTGCTTTTTCACATTGTTACATTAATATGAACACTGAACGACCCTTGATAATTAAATTGATAGTTTCTCTGCTGTATTTTTCATGCTATAATTCAGATTGAGATTGAAGATTCCTGAGAATCAAGAATCTGCCCTTTACGATGCAATATCTTTCTTTTTCATCATAGCTGACACTGAAATTTGTACAAAACCAATTATTTTCATAATTCTCCTAAAATTGTTTTCATTTTGATTAAAACAGGCTCTTTTTCTAATGAAATAAAACAATGCTGTTCAAATTTTCACTATAGTGACCACACAGAATACTATCATATGTTTTTTGCTAAGTGGCTATTAATTCTTTAAGTTATCCATGAATATATTAGCTGAAAGGGGTCTAAGAGGTGATCCTATGGGAAGTCCTGATAATTGTCGGTTAAATTTTGATTGAAAATTGAAAATAATTTTGAGATAAGAAGGTTTTGAGAAGATTACAAAACTCATCAGCAACGTGTGGTAGTATCTTATTTTTGGTAAATATTTCTGTGACTATCGCAGGGCATTCATCTCTTGGAATATTTGGATACATGTTCTTTATATCGAATGAAACTAATTCAAGATTTTGTGTGTTTTTGAGCCTAGAAAGTACCTATACAAAAACTTTCCAGGCTCCGACAACTCCTCTGGTTTTTATAGACAAAATTATCCATTACAAATAGGAACATCAAATAACATGATTAATATATACTATGACAAAGAAATATCCGGAAATTTTCATTTAATTGAGTATTTTTAAGTATTTCAGAATTCTGTATGTTGGTGGGACTGTCCTTAATTGCCGTGCCAAACATGAGCGCGATCTGTTGACTAGTTTGTTCATGAAAGCTGTTGAAACCAGTCGACCTCAGTAGTACTCTGCGAATTTTACAATGGAAAAAATATTGTACAAAGATATTGTCTCAAGTTTTGTGTTTTGAACGAAATTCCGTGTGCCGAATCGTTGTGAATTCTGGAAAAGGCTTATGGAGACTCTGTTCCATTAAAAACCCTAGTGAACGAGTGGTATAAAGCCTTTGAAGACGGTCGGGAAATCATCGAAGATTACCCCATTCTGGACGACCTTCGACCTCTTCAACCGGCGATAAATTCAAAAAATCGAAAAAATGGTGCTCGAAAATCGTCATGCCAGTGACAGCCAGAGAGACAGCTCTTTTGATTTTGGTGAACCAATTGGGCATGCGGCGCGTCACCGCTCGGCTCGTTCCGATAGAGCTGAATTTTCTTCAAAAACAGTTCCGGATGCAGGTAGCTGCAGACATGATGAATCGTGAGAATTCTACATATACGTTCTCCATTTAAATAATTCATTTTCAATGTACTTCATGCCGAAGGTTTATATTTGCTCTAGTCTAGAATGTCAAAATATGTGACACAAATAGCCGTAGTTTTCCATATCCAAGAAGTTAATACATTTGAGCCGATCTATGCGGTCTAGAGAAAAAATACTGACAGAGAGACGAACAACGAATTAATCTTCTAAGAATTTCCTCCTTTGAAGAGAGATCTCTCCTATCATGACAACATTCTATTAACAAAATTGCTCTTACTTGCACCATATTTTTCAGATTTGGTATCTATCACTTCTTTATTGTTCAAAAGTGAGAAGAATGATAAGGATAAACTAATCGAAACGATAAGATCATTGTTAGAACTTAGGATAAATCTGAAAAGGGACTTGAATACTATTTTCATTTAGATACTAAAAGCCTTGTGATAACTTTTATACAACCCCTGTATAATGTCTGGAATTCGGCTTTACGATATTACTAGTACCAGCTTTACCATATTGCCAGTACTGAGTATACTTTAAAGAAGACTTTCAAGTAAACTAAATATAATGAATGATATATGAGAGTGTAGTACAATCAATTTAGCTATTAACCTTTCCTCGAGTAAGACAAGCTTTTAAGTAGAAATTGTCTAATTCCGATCTTTCATGAAGAACTTCAAACGTATCTTCAGTAAATTAATTATGAACTACTGGAGGAACAGAGATGATTCCGGAACATGTATGAAGTTATCCAGAGAATTGTTCCTAGAAATTCTATTACAGTTGATGTCTAATCGAAGACGTACACATGAGACAGCAGAGTGGGAATAAAATGAGTTTTCTGAATTCTTTCCCTCATTCAGAATGTAATGAATTGACAAGTTCTAGTATGACTTTGTGCCAAAACACGTTGCTTCTCACTAAATTTCATGGTTTTAGGTCAACCAGTCAACTCTTATTCTCCAGTTACGCTGACTGTAAGTTTAATTTTTCTGTAGCTTGAAAATATTGCAGACTGAAGAATTAAATATCTTATATTATATTATAGGGAGGCTGGGGATGGTTGATTTCTATTGTTTTTTCCGAATTTTTAATTCCATCTAATCCTTCAGATATTCAAGAATAATTTAAGTGAAATTGGGTCATGAATTGACATGGGAATTTATTTTGTTAACGTTTTCTGGAAAACACTTTTTTCGTATCATGGATCCCCATACTAGGGATACTTGATACCATCATAGGAATCGTTGATAAGTTAACTGAAAACATTATTTATATTGATAAAAATATATTCATTAGGAAAAATACAATAATAATCGTACAACTGCACGAAAGGAAAACAAACAGTTTATTCTTCAAATAAAAAAATTTACAATGAGAAACACAAAATTTCATCACTTCATTAAGGTTGAGAATTTTTCTTGAAATGCAGAACTTAGAACTAACAAAAAAGTAATATTTTTTTGGTAAAGACATAAACTTCGGTAAATCAAAAATCTCTCACAACATCAAACCCTCGATCAAACTTTTCATCGAATGTGAAACTAATCAATCTGTCGGGCATGAGAGAAGTTTTACTATTTGTTCAGAATCTACGTTACTGATATCTTCTGTTTCTGACCATTCGAATGTATTGTTCTCAATCCGTTTCGCGAAATTTGCTCTATATTCTCGGGACACAGTTGTTGCCAAAATTTGCCACACATATCGTTGCACTGTTTTTTTCTTTATACATAACTAAAATCTAGTCTTTTGCAGTAGGTTGTCTAATCTCATCCATTTCTTCATCAGAGATTTTTTCTGGGCCAGATTCATTTTCATCATTTTGAAAATAACCTTCACTATCGGAACATTCGGAATCTTCTTTTCGCTTCTTTTTAGTATCTTGTTTTGGGATATTTTGCGAGATATTTTGTTTTTCTGCCAGCACTTCCCTTTTTGTAGTTTTAGCCCTATTAATTTTTTACTTTCTATCAGTTCTTCTTCAATTACGAGCTTTACAAGCGTGTCTATTTAAATTAATGATTTTATTGTTTTTCTTCCACCTATTTTTCTTTTTAAACTGGCTGCTCTTTTAGGATGTGGTTGGATGTCTTCTAGCGTCACTAGCTGTAGGTTATCTGAAGGATTTTTGGAAGAATTTGAAGCGCTTGCTGGCTGAAGATCTGACAATGATGGAGAAATTTCGTTGATTCTTGTGAAATTTCTGCTCTAGATGATCGTTAATGCTTGTTTTTTCAATTTCATCTCGGCTCTCGTTTATAGATCGATCCATTACAGATAACCATGGAAAATCATCATCGGTGAAAAATAAGGGTTATACGGGTATATGCCTAATTTTAGTTCTCCAATATTATATATCTTCATCAAGTCTCCTGGATTATTGATCATCGACTGTTGGGCTGCTTTTTTATACGCATTTTGGAATGGCAAGACAATTCCATTCTGTTTGGTCCAAAACTTCAATTGAAATTTGTGATTCGTGGGTGTCCATGAGTAGCAAACATTTAGATTCATTTGAGCATTTCACATGTTTGATAAAATGGTTTATGAATTGAATAAAATTTTCTCTTGTCATCCATCCACTGTGTTTAGGATGACCTACTGCAACTGAACCTGCAGGTGCTCCACTGATTATGAAATTTTCTACTTAAACTCTTGGTAATATGATGAAGGGCGGAAAAAAATTTCCGACTCCATTTACAGCGTTACAAACCGTCACTAATGTGCCTCTTTCTTGAGAGGTCGCTTGCCCCACTTGTTTGACCCTTTTTTCAGCAATGACTTTAGTAGATTTATAGGTTGCAGTGACTCCCATTTTGTCTACAATCCAAATATCTTGGGAAGAAAGCTGTTCTTCTCCAGAACCTTTTCTAAATTTTCATTGAACTGTGTGATAGTTTCCCTATCGAACGCACTAGATGGAGCAATGCTTGTTGCTTCAGGAGTTCTTATGGAAGGATTTTTATGTCTGTGTATAAAACCTCCAAACCAATCCATATCCACCAATTTTACTGTCATCCCATTTGGCTGGATATCATTTGGTATTCCTTACGGCAAATTTATGGGCAAGTTTTCGTGCCCCAATAGTTCCTAATCCATAGTGGAGTTGGGAAGTTGTTTTGAGATAAGATGCTAACATATATTCTTCATTTTCATTGAAAATTTGTTTTGTTGTGAATTTCGGCCCAAAATTGGTTTCGACGCAATTATTAGAATCTTCTCTATATTTAATAACATACATCTTAGAGTCATTTTGCCTATTGCAAATATTTATCGGCTGTTCTACGAAGACCTTATCCATCAATGACGACTTCTTTGACTGCTTTTTCCATCGTTTCAGGAGGCATCAGTAATTCAAATAGCCAATATAGTTTCATTCAGAGAGAATGCTCAACTATAATTACAGATATACACAATATACATATACATGGTTATATGAATACGACACACTAACGAGCCAACAACCATCGGAATGGGTGGGAAAAAATGAACCAAAACCGAAAAACCTCGCCAAAGTCGTTCGAAAATCAAGACGATACTGAATTTTTCTTCGATATTCGTGGATTGGTTCATCATAACCAATAATTCAATGTGGAGTCCCTCAGGGGACAGTTTTAGGACCAATATTGTTTTGTATTTTTGTTAATGACCTCTTTGCCTTGAATACTTCTGGGGAGATAATATCTTTTGCTGATGATACAGCTATCCTTTACCAAGATATTTCTTGGAAATCTCTCAAGGAGAAGTGTGAAGTTGATTTTGAATTGATCTTGAGTTTTCTGAGGGAGAAGGGTCTCACTTATAATCCTGAAAAGACTGTATATGTACCTTTTTCGAGTTATATAACCTCATTGCCAGATTACAATCATTTAAATATTCAAGTGGAGAATGATATTATTCAAATAAGACAGACAAGATCAGTCAAGTACCTCGGGGTGGTGTTGGATTCTCATCTTCGATGGGACTCTCACGTATTGTTAGTGTCAAGGAAAGTACGAGGTCTCTTACCTTTGTTCAAATACGTAGGGAATTCTGTGATGTGACTCAATTGAAGGTCCTCTACTCGGCATTGGTTCAGTCTTTGTTGGTTTATGGGATCCTTGTATGGGGTGGTGTAGATACTTGCTACCTAAAGAAATTAGAAGTATTACATAAAAGAGTCATTAAATGTATATTGGGAAGAAATATTACTTACCCCTCAGACGAATTATTTCATGAAGCTGAGCTACTGGATTTGAGGCAGCTTTTTGTAGTAGAATGCTTGTGTATTTTGTAAGCAATAAAAGTGAGGATCATTTAATTTCTCATGGTTTTCGGACCCGATATGCAACAGGAAGTTATTTGCTTCCTAGAATGGCTAAAACAGTGGGTCAGAGATGTTTCACATTTCTGGCGCCCAGAGCTTTTAATATGCTACCTTTAAAGTTAAGAAATTTAGTCTCTATAAATTTGTTCAAGAAAAAAGTTAAAAAGTGGCTACTATCGAATCCACGCTCATTGATGTTATCTATGGTCGACATTAAAAATGCTCCAATCAGATAGATCAATCAAAACCAACCGCCTACAAAAAAAATTGTATTGTTTTCACTGGGAATGGTTATTTTTCTTTTTTCGTGTTCTGTATTGGTCGAATTTTTCTTTTGTATTTCTCTTACTAAGGCTTCTTTGTTAAATACTTACCGCATATAAAACCATGCACAAGGGCTACCTTCAATGGTTTTCTATTGCTTAATTAGGTATAAAGAATAATATTAAGTTCAATTTTACGTCTTTGTTTCATTGTATTAGTTGTTCCATATTCTATGTAAACATACTAGAATATTACTGATACGTATGCTGTAGAGTGATTGAAATAAAGAAATTATTATTATTATTATTATTATTATAAATTCGTTCCATATGTGCGTGAAAATATTCGGCGTAAACGGCCGCATTTGCGGCAAAACAATTCGTGGATTTTGCATGACGATAACGCACCATCTCATCGAGCCATGGATATTAACGACTTACAGACCAAACAATCGAGTAATACCATCGAGCAGCAGCCTTATTCGCCTGATCTACCTCCGTGTGACTTTTTTCTTTTCTCCAGACTGAAATTGCCGCTCCGAGGAACCATATTTGATTCCATAGACGTCGTAAAAGAAAAACTGCAGAAGGAGATGAAGGCCATCCCTGAAAGCGCCTATAAATATGTTTCGATGATTGTAGAAAAAGTTGACACATGTGTATCGCTTCAAAAGGGGGATATTTTGAAGGAGATTCAATAAATATTGAAGAAGATTAAGGTTTTCGCGTTTTATTTCAAATTTCTGGATACGTCACAGTGTATTCCATAAAAATACTTACTTACCAATAACTTGAACAACTATTTTTACAAATTCAAAATAACCACTTCTTTTTCAAGAGGTCTTAACTCGAGCAAATTACAACACAGACGAGTTTACTAATTTTTTTGCTATGAGTGTACGGTAGCTTATGTCAGGCAGACTGGTATATATTCGGATACTGAAGAAGTCAGGAGAATATTTAAAAGGGAAGGTAAGATAGATAGATAGATAGATAGATAATTTATTTAGGCATTTTACAAAGTATTAAATGTGCATATGTCAATTGGAAAATAATTAAACAGAAATTTAACAGCAAAAAAAAATTACAGTGGATAAATTTAATACAAAAACACAAGAATAAAACAAACACATCAGGTGGTGACCCACAGATGTTCAAAGCTCAATTTAAATTAATCTTCAATGTTATACAGGGTATTTTCTAATAAAAATGTTTGTATCACAGATTTAAATTTTTGTTTGGCACTGATCTAATAGATAATGGTAGTTTATTATATAATTTGTGTGAAATAAGAAATGGACCATTCTGCGACCTGCTCAGTCTGTCAAAAGGTCTATATACATTTTCTGTTACGTGTATCGTAATCATGAATATCACTGCGTAATTTCATTGAATCGAATTTTTATGAATATAACAGAGGCATTCGATTATGAAAGGACTGGGCAATGTTAAAATTCCTAACTGTTTAAACTTTTCTCTGCAGCATTCCCTATATCCTATTCCGCAAACTATTCTCAATGCACGTCTTTGGAGACGGAAAATTCTATGAAGTTCACTACCAACGCCCCAGGCCAAGAGCCCATATCTTAAGTTGGATTCACAAAGTTCGTAGTAAGCTGTTTTAAGGACATACAAGGATACAGTGCTCTTAAAACTCCTCAGACTATACATCACCTTCTCAGTTTTCCCAGCATTCATACCTAACCTTTTTCCCGAGAACCATTCCAAAGCCCTCAACTGCGCTCTCTCAGCAAGCTGAGAGAGCATCTTAATTTAATACATTTTAACATACGGAGTTTAAGAAGGATGAATTGATGGCTTATTTGCACTGATTGAGTTATGAAAATTTAGATATTATAGTATTGTCGGAGTGTTGGATCAAAAATAAAATTGGTGAGTTCAACATAGAAAATTTCAATTTTCATTGTAATGATTCTAAACTTATTTTATATACAAATAAGGATATTATTCAAGTCCTTGAGCACAATATAACCAATTCATCCCAAACAAATCTTCTACATATTTGCTTTAAAAAATGGAATGAATTATGGTGTCATTGATTTTTACAAATTGCCTTCTATAAATACTGACAGTTATGTTGGAAAGCTGAATAATTATTTAACAAATTTAGAAAAACAAGAAATTGATGTGTTCAAAGGTGATACGAATATTGATTTGAAAGACCAAAATTCGGTGGAAACAAGTAACTATCAATGCGCTCTAGATTTGAATGGTTTCATTTCATACATTAATGAAGCATCAAGAGTGACCTTAACTTCAGCTTTCACACTAAATCATATTTATTCCAGGAACTCTAGAAGTACTCGGGGAGGGGAATGCTTGACTTTTTACCCTGGTGTGATAAAAACCTCGCTCACTGATCACTACTCAACATTTCTCTCAGGCGAGAATTAACGAAGTAGAATAATCCTGAGGTGAATCACTCTCTAAAATCAAAGAAATTGATTTTTCAACCCTCCAAATATATCTTATCAATGAGTCATGGTAAGATGTTCTCAACAAATCAAATCCTCAATGATCCTTCACACTTTTCACTAATAAACTTAAAATTATATAACAAAATCAAGTTATTATCGTGTTGTAAAACCTAATTTGCACAAAAAGATTAAGCCATGGATCACGAATGGCTTAGTAGTTTCAATCAAACATCGTGACAAACTAAAATTGAAGTTGAATAATGATAATTCTGTAGAAAGAAAAATGAATTCATTATTTATATAAATACATTGAATAAACTTCTGAAGAAAGCCAAAAATCAGTACCCCAGTAAGAAATTACAGGAAGCGGGCAATGATTCAAAAAAAATGTGGAAAGTCATACACGACGTAAATAACAAAACTAAATCTAGAAACACAATTGACCATGATATAGTTGGCGAAGACGGACATCCAACCAGAGAAAAAAAAGATAAAGCAAATAAATTTAATGAGGTTTTCACTCAAATTGGTAAAAGAATGACAAATAAAATAAAAAACCTGACAATTTCAATTTCCCGAAGACTACTATAAACCGCGACTCTATGTTTCTCAATCCAATCACTGAAAAGGAAATCACTCTCTTGATACATTCTCTCAAACAAAGTTCATCACCTGGTCCAGACAATATAACCTCAAAAACTTTGAAGATCAATTATGTGTATATTGTGGCACCATTAACGCACATCATAAATTTAATCTTCGAAATGGGTATTGTGCCAGGAGAATGGAAAGAGTTCCATATTGTTTGTGTTTATAAATCTGATGAGAGAAAAAAATGACGAACTATAGGCCCATATCAATTATTAACAATATCACCAAAATCTTCGGAAAGAAAAATAAAAAGTCGACTTTTACATTTCTTGAATAAATTTAAACTTCTTAGTCCAAAATAATATGGTTTCAGAGAACAAACAACTACGGAGGATGCGATTGAGGAACTCATGAAGAATGTTTTGTTTGCCTTAAATCGAAATAAAAAATGTTTGGCAGTGTTCTTAGACCTAGCGAAAGCATTTGACACTGTTGACCGCGCCATCTTATTGAGACGACTTGAGAGCATTGGGGTGCGGGGTACATAAAGTTTTCAAAAGTTATCTTTCAAATAGGAGTCAGAAAGTTGGTATGGATGGAACTCTGAGTAATTCACAAATTGTCAATTTTGTATTCCTTAAGGTACAGTCCTCGGACCCATTCTCTTCTTAGTGTATATCAATCAGCTTCCTAACTTGTATATTCCTAACGGTCGAACTATTTCTTATGCCGATGACACAGTGATTGTTTTCATTTGCGAGAGTTGTCAGGAAACATATAGAGCCGCAGAATTTGGTCTTAAAATAGTATACGCGTGGTTGAGCGACAGTATGCTGAGTCTGAACACTAAAAAAACCAATATTATTGCTTTCTCCCTCTCTTCATCATAATTTTTGCTGTACTATGATGACTATTGTCACTTTCCTATGCTTTTGAATCTGTTATTCATTTTAATACTGATATAGACGGCATACAGGCTAGATATGTTAGCCTAGGTTTTTCGCTCTATATCATGATGTATTTTTCTATTATGTACTTTATAATGTGCGATGAATAAATTGAATTGCATTGAATTGAATATTCTTAAGTGTCATTCAGATCCTTCAGATCAAGGCTTAAATAATATTGAAGTATGTCCATTTTTCATGAGAAAAATCAAGATAAAAGTGTTGTAAACTGGAGCTTGAAAATAAAGAATATGTCAAAGTCAAAGTCAAAGTTGACCACTTGAAAATGCCTTGACGGTCGAAACTGGTCGTGTTTGTATAAATAAAATTGTGGAAAGTATATATATATTTTACTACATCTTCATTTAAATATTTCCCGATCGATTATTCAAACCTTTATTCTCTCTCCTATTGAATATGACAGGAAGTTGAATGTTTTATTATTGCAGTTTTGTTCTGATTCAAGCTTTCAAGTTTCGCGGTTCAAGAATATGAATTTTCAAGCTCTTATGAAAGAACAAGCTTGACTTGCCTTAAATTCTGAATAAAAAGCTTGACTTGAGCTTGATTTCAAGTCAAGACAGGTCAAGCAGCTTGGTTATCAAGTTGAGCTGTGGATCCCTGACGAATAGTACGGAAATTGCCCAACCAACTCTAGCTTCGTCGCCAAACTCGTCACAGCCATCTTGTAGACCGCCAATTATTTTTATGATATCATATCCACTAAAATTTTACTTGCAACGCCAATTGCAAATTCAAGATAGTTTAAATGAATAGCAAAATTGTCAAATTTTATTAAATACTGGGTAACAATGTAATTTGATGACCGTTGTAAAATGGATTAAGTTCAATATCCCATTATTGAAAACAAGTTTCCTCTAAACTGGAATAAACCAAGCAAGGTCCAACATTCAAAATAAGGCCCTAATAAAACTCAGGCTAAAATACTCAAATTCGGAACAAATGTTTTACTGAAAATTCATCCTCAGTGTCATTTAATCCCAATCATTTGGAAATTCCTAATGACATCCAAACTATACACCAATTATAAATACTAAAAATATTGGGATTTGCAAGAATCAGGTAGTTTATTGTATAATTTGGTTCCAATAAAATTGAACCAGCTCTGAGTTTTCTTTGAGCGATGTCTTGGTAGTACATATCTCTCACGGATCCTCCTAAAGTGCTCGTGCAAGATGGTATTGTTTTTGATGTATGTGAGGTGAGTAAGACATTCCATCATGTAACAACACGGTATAGTAAGTATGTTGAAGCGCTTGAACAGTTGTCTGCAAAATGAAATCGAGTGGTATACGTACAAGTACTTTTTCGTATAGCACATACGATTATTCAAGTAAATGGTATCTTTATTTGTTAATTACCATTGAAATATTGTAAACATAATTGGATCGGTATTCATAATAGAAAGGAATTTAACTATAGAAAACAGGGAATCATGGAAAGAGAACAGTTATATGTTGAAGTTTAGAGAATTTGACTTGATTATGTATAGCATCGGTGGTTCAGTGGTAGAATGCTCGCCTGCCACGCGGGCGGCCCGGGTTCGATTCCCGGCCGATGCAATGTTTTTAATTTTATAAATCTCGATTAAGATTTGAAGTTTGTTTTTTATGAAAATGATTAATAATATCAAGTTCAAATTAGATTTTATTTTCTAAAGCGCTTGAATTACCAAATTATTTCTTAATTTCATTAAAGTCTAAATTTTGAACTTTCATTATTTTTCAGCAGGTTATGCTCACTATATCATTGTCTCCTATGGTACCATATACATAATAAGCGAAACGCAGGTCAGGTCGAGAGTTAAAAGATTAACTTATTATTGCCAATGAATGATTTGATTGTTTTTATTGTGATTTGAGTTTTAGTTTCTAAATTAAAACCATTTTAAATCAGCTTTATGTAATTTATTTTATAGTAAAACGTGAGTTGGAATGACATTTTTAGACAGTAGTGCGAATGTCAACTTAGTAACATAGAAAACATAACATTTGTCACAGAATTAACCTCAGAATTAGTATTGACAAATACAAAATTGCACATATATATGCATACATATTTTAACAGCCAAAAAGTCCAAAGCCTTTCGAAAATTTAGGAAAGCAAGGTTGTCGAGTTTTTCGCTGAGAAACTTAATTCAATTAACATTCACTAAATTTAATAATGACGCAAAACATAAATGCTGAGAAAGAAATTTCATCATTTATTACCTATTCATTTATATGCTAGATGAATCTTACGAATTGCGAATTGTATTCCAAGAAAGAGAAAAAAAATTCCGCTTGAATACAGGCTGATTGGTGAGAAAATATACAAAGACCTACCATAGAGGGTATTCAGTTGATTTCAAAACGCTTATTCGAATAAACTATGAAGTCTCTCATTCAGAGATACAGGCTGCTTCATGACTTTTGACCAAAACTATCTCAACGTTCAACTTTTACAGGACTATAGGTAAGTTACTCTAGTCTAAGGTTCTAATACATGATCTTGTGTGAAAGGGCGCACCGCACTGAAGAAAAAACCAAGACCAGACTGATGAAAATAGGTTTCAGTAATCTTTCGAAAAACAACACCCTCCAACTATTTTTTTTCCTACATAAAATATTTGTATTAATGAACCCTATAAGAAAAATTTAAGACAGGTTGAGGTCTGGAGATCTTATAAACCAAGTCCAAAGTTTTTCGAAAATTTTAGAAAGCGATGTTGTCGAATTTTTCGTTGATATAAAGTTAATTCAATTAACACGCATTAAAATGTTATAACATAAATGTTTTAAAAAGAAATTTTCATAATTTATTTCTCATTTATTCTACATGAATCGTACGAATTGCGAATTGTATTACATGAAAAACTAAAAATTTCGTCTTAAATACAGGGTGATTGGTAATGAAGTACAGTAATACCACGGACTTACGCGATAGGTGAATCTGAGCGATTGTCATCGAATACGGGTAAGTCAGGGTTCAACTTTGCATATTAATGCATATAAAATATGTTTAATCGTAAAGTATGTTTAATCAGGAGCAGAGTCCAAAGAAAACAATAAATTAGAAGAAAAGTGTTTAGTAAAATGTAAGATAATAAAACAATTTAGATTTTTATGAATAAAGTAACGTAAACCGAAGTTAGTTTGATGTCGAAGGCTTCATGTACCCCAGTGATTCCCAAAGTGGTCTATATCGACCCCCAGGGGTCTATGACAACTTGCAAGGGGTCTACGTCAGCGAAAGAAAGATTTGGGGAACTATGAAATGAAAACTGGGGGTCCACGATAGTGGATCTCAACACATACACTGATAGTACCTATTTCCTTACATCATACTATCTTATAATATAAAGACATATACATTATTTATAAAAGTACCTATGAAGTACAAAATTTTTTATACATGTTTATAAAATTTTGTAAGTTGTAGAAGTAGGCCTTCGCTTTTTGGTTGCAATACATTTTGAACTTGTAAAAACCTGCTACAATGAAATACCAGTATCATCTAGTACTAGCAGTCTCAGAGCTTCGCTAACTACTAAAGTAAAGTGCTGAAAAGTAAAGTGCTAAAAATTATTTAAAAAATCTAAACAGGTAGTTGATCACACAAATTACAGTGAATCAGTGAAATTTTGTTTGAGAGTGTTAGAAAAGATTGATAAATTACGCCAATCATGACTTCAGTTATTAGTAGTTTAATATTTAATCATGCAAAATTACACGAGTACTCCTCAATAATTTTTTTTTGAAAGTTTTAGCAATCGGGTTGTATAATTACAGTGCAATCTTCGTAATCCGAACTAATTGCTGCAAGGAGATGTTCAGATTATTGAATGTTTTCGGGAAAAATCTAAAAAAAATTTTCATATACAGCTGCTGGTGTTTATGTCTTATTTAAATAATGTAATTTTGTCCACAGATGACTGATGCCATGTCCGAATTTAAAACGAAATGTAGACAGTACAGTGTTGATTATTTGAAATTTGGCTTCATTCCATCATTGTCGGACAAACAATTGCCTATGTGCCTTTTATGCAACAAAGTTTTGGGCAATGAAGCTATGAAACCATCTAAGCTGCAACATCATCTGAGATGATGTCACCCTGATAAAACAGAAAAAGATTTGAAATACTTTCAAACACTCAAAGATACACTTCAGAAGAGGCCCACACTAGACAGAATGTTCGCTTCGACGACACAAAGAAACGATGATGGTTGCGGGCGTCTCACAATATCTCGCTACTTATAGAAAAATCCGGAAAACCGCATAATGTCGGAAAGAAGTTAATTTTGCCAGCAGTTGAAGAGGTTTTAAAACTGTTTTACACAAACCTGCATCTGATATCATTAAAAGAATTCCCTTGAGCAATAATACTGTTGAAATTATTAAATGAGTTCTGATTTGAAAGCTTTTTGTGTAATTATTTGCAAACGACCCATTTCTCCCATTTTACCTGGTAATGCAGCATTATTATTGGCATATGTTCATTTTGTTATGAATCGAGAAATCTACGAGGAACTGCTCTTCGAAAGAACTTTGATAACCGACACTAAAGGAGAATCAATATTTCATGTTTTGAAGGATTACTTCATTGAAAAAGCAATCTCTTTATCAAATATAATATCAGTAGCTACAGATGGGGCTCCTGCCATGGTTGGACGTTATCGTGGATTTATAAGCTATTTAAAACAAAATGTGTCAAGGGTGTTAGCAATACATTGCGTCATCCATCGACAACATTTAGTTGCAAAAAATTTGAGTGTTAGATTACATTAATCTCTTCAATTAGTCATTGATGCAGTAAAGTGAATCCAAAGCAATACGTCGAATACGGGGTTATTTGCACAGTTTTGTGAAGAAAATGACGAACACTTTCATCAATGACTACTTCACACTGAAGTACGCTGGCTGTCGAAAGGCTTATGTTTGACAAGATTTTTTGCACTTTTTAACACTATTTTAGAATTTCTGGATACTAAAGAACCGTGCCGGATTTAGCTTGTAGGAGGGAGAGATTCCGAATTGAGTAGGGGTCTTTCTGTACCTCTTGCAAGACAACTTCGGATGGGGAAGGCCTCAACCCCGACACGGCGCGTCCCAATGGCTGATAGGGAACGTCCTGTAGATATACAGGATAGGTGTGAATAAGGTTCAACCAAATAAGCACTCGCAGATCAACTGAGGTCATGGCATAGGGCAGCAGCTATGTCATTATTGGGGTTAAGGCTATTGAGAAATAATCTCTCTAAAACCTTTACACCAAATATTAACAGGCGGCAATCAGTTATGATTTAACCGGCTGTTATACTGCGATGCGACCGAGTGACTGCCGGTATAAGCAGTCCCCACTTGCTGGCCAACAGCTTTGGGTGGAGGAGCTGGCAAGTGAAGGGCACCCTTTTGCCCTGGAGTTAAGAAATTGGCTCCAAAGGCGGATGAACCAATTAAAGGCCAATGACATAAGGATGTGTAGGGCAAGGGGAAACCAACACATTATATAAAACCAAGAAAGTAACATGGAAGACAGTAATTCACAAATGGCCCTCAGTCCCCGGCAGGCTTTATATGGCCAGAGGGTGCTAAGAATCCCAGGAGGAACTTTGCAAATTCAAAAACCAAGATAGGTACCTGGAATGCGAGAAGTCTGTGTGAAGCTGGAAAAACTGCTAACACTATTAAAGAAATGCACAGATTGAATATAAAAATCCTTGGCATCAGTGACACTCGATGGAAGGGCAGTGGAAAATTCAAATCACTTTTCGACACCGAAGTATATTACTCTACAAATGATGACAATAGCGACTACGGTGTAGCAATCATGGTAACAAAAGAAATAGCAAAAAGTGTTAAGAGTTTCAGTCCAGTTTCAAATCTAATATGCATCCTTCAATTAAAATGTTATCCTGCAGATATTAATATAATACAGGTGTACGCCCCAACAGCAGATAAGTCCGATCAAGAGATTGATAATTTTATGAAGAACTTGACAACGTACTAAAAGCACTAGAAAACACCATGCAACATTAATCCTGGGGATTTTAATGCTGAGATAGGGAAAGGACGAGTAGAGAATATTATAGGAGATTTCGGTCTTGGTCAAAGAAACGACAGGGCGAGAAATTAATTCACCAAGAATCGACCCCAAAGTGCTCAAAGATCCCATTATAGCCGATATAATATCTCAAGAACTGGCCAGTAAAACAGATCAAATCGAAATATTTGGTAATGTAGAAATTTCTTGGCAAAATTTCAAAGAGGCTATTATATCGACAGAACAAAGCCTTATCAAACATCAAACAAGAAAGCCCAAGAAAGAATGGATGACACCAGAGATTTTGGACCTTATGGACGAAAGAAGAAAACACAAAAACACAGATAAATACAAAAATATAGATAGAGAGATTAAACGAAGAATTAAATAAGCCAAAGAGAAATGGTTCCTATCCAGGTGTTTGAAGAACGAAGTATTCCCGAAATATATAAAACTGAAGACCCATAATATCAGCCCCGCAGCCCCAAGTGGAGTACTACAAGGCAAAAAGAAATGGTTTAAGTTAGACATCAAGTTTCAATACCCTTTAGCCAATCGGAGACAACTACAACATCTGTTTTAAAGGTAATCCATTCGCAGTTGCTTCATAGATTGCATTCAGTAGAATTTGACATTTTAGATTCGGAACAAGATCCAAAGTTCTTTAATTAATTCGAATACAAAAATATAGATATTTGCCATTGCGTGTTCGTCTAGATTAAACGAAGAATTAAATAATGGTTCCTATCCAGGTGTTTGAAGAACAGTATTGAAAAATATATAAAACTGAAGAATAATATCAGCCAGAGATAGATGAAGATATACCATGTTATTAGCCAACCTCAGAAGTGAAAGAAAATTTAATGAAGTGGAAAACAGACATCGCCTATTTAACAGATTTGTTTGCAAAATTTAAATGGTTAATTTGCAAAAAGTTTAAATGGTTTAAGTTAGACATCAAGTTTCAATACAGCGACGTTTCACCTAGTTCAACATTTAAATGCCCTCTATTCAGAGACAACTACAACATCATAGAAGAAACGAATTTTAAAGGTAATCCATTCGCAGTTGCTTCATAGATTGCATTCAGTAGAATTTGACATTTTAGATTGACGCCACGGAACAAGAAAGTTCTTTAATTAATTCACAAAATTCAGTTCGAAAATGGTGAATAAATTATTGAGTAACAGACCTGAAACCAGAATAAAATCAAGTTTTCCGATCTACTATAAGGCAATTTTATGATAGGTTCAGTAATCTTTCAGATGCTAATTTTTCCAAAGATGAAGCTTCACTTATATAAAAGGCTTTCAAACACAATTTAGAGTCAAATAACGCTCGTCTCCATTTCGATCTGCTAGGAATTGAAACCGAAATAGCCCTAAATTATTCACCACAAGCCAAACACCTAAAACACTCTTCAGCGTTACTACTTCAAAAAGAGTTCAATAGTTTTCAACCAAAGAAATTCGAAAATACAACTTCGAAGTCCATTAAATCTAAGTCCGCATCTGAAGATATCATATTCATTCATGACAAAGGTCATACAGTCATAGCCTTAAATAAAGCAGATTATTTATTGAAAACCCAAAATTTCATTGAATCAGGTTGTTATGAAGAAACTGATAAGGATCCAACTAATAAATTTCAATCCATAGTAAAAAACGCTTTAGAGTATGCCAAGTCTATAATACCTACCAACCAAAAATATAAACTTTTCATTGACAACCCGCAATCACCAAAACTTTACTCCCTCGTCAAACTCCATAAAACTGGGTGTCCCATTAGACCAGTAGTTTCATATTTTCATGAAGCTGCAAAACTTTCACGCTTTCTCATAGACATCATTCGACAGTACGCTTATTTTGAACTTAAATTCTCAATAAAAAACTCTTCAGTCCTAATAAATAAAGTTCAGCACGCGATACTACCACCGAACGCTAAACTTATGTCATGGGATGTAGTAAATCTTTTCCCTAGTGTTCCACCTAGTCATACAGTGAAACTCATCAAGAACGCCCTTCAAATTAATGAAGTCAATCCGATAATTCAATCAGAAATCTTACACATTTTAGAAATTTGTTTAAAACAAAATTATTTCAACTTCAATGGAGTATTATATAATAATAAAAAAGGTTTAATCATGGGTAATCTTCTGAGCCCTCTTCTCGCTGAAATTTTCATGGATAATATTGAAAAAACTATCCGAGAACATCCGTTATTTAAACACTTTATTTATTGGTTTAGATATGTCGACGATATCATTTGTTGTTTCACTGGCACAAACAGACAATTAGAGTCATTCATAACATTCATTAACAAAATTCACGATGATATTAAATTCACGTTAGAGATAGAAAGAGAAAACTCCATTAACTTTCTGGATTTAACGATTACTAAAATTAACGGCAAACATGATTTTTCTATTTTCATAAGCCATCGCATACAGATATTACTATTCACCGCTCATCTACACATCTTTATCCACATAAATTAGCAGCTTACAATAGTATGGTACATAGACTCATCAACATCCCAATGTCACAAAATAATTTCATAAAAGAGCTAAATACAATTAAACAAATAGCAGTCAATAACGGTTACAGTCCAACTGTGATTGAGAACATGATTTCACGCAAAAAATTTCAAAAAGCAATCCAGGAAGTATTTCCAAATATAAAAAGTTCGAACACAAAATACAACAGCTTAACTTATATTGGTAATCCTAGTCTAAAATTAAAATCATTCCTCTCGCATTATAATTTCAATATAGCTTTCCGAACTGATAATTCCTGAGGCCGACATATCAAAAACTGCAAATCTAAAATTGATAAAAGTAATAAATCCGGTGTTCATAAACTGTCTTGCGGGGGTTGTAATAAAATTTATAGTGGTAGAACTTTCAGAAATTTAAAAGTTAGATTATCCGAGCACAAACGTAGTTTTAATTATCATAAATCAGATTCCCATTATTCTAATCACTTACTCGAAGAAAACCATAACTTTAATGATAATTTCAAAATTTTACACAATGAAAATAACAGACAAAAACTCAATCTATAGGAAATTTTAGAGATCAACAAAGAAAAGAATCCAGGTATGTTACTTAATAGTCAATTAGATCTAAATCCTTCTCCTTTACTCAATCTTTTCAATTCATATAGTAAGCAACTCCGATGGGTTTTCCAACATACCTCTTGTACCTATCGTAATATTAAGTGGGAAATAAGACTAATATATAGGAATAACTCTGTTTATTAGTTTGTATCTATCTGATGAAGCCACAGTGTGGTGAAACCGGTCATAGTTTTGTTAATATAGTGAAAATCTAAATACTTTAGTTTTATTTCATTGAAAATATTAGCATGTGTTTTTACTTTAAGTTTTAACACTAAACTTCACTACAGTTAGAAATTTACAAAAAATCAATATCATGTAAGTAGGGGATCTACCGAAACCCGAAAAACATGGCGAGGGGTCTACGACACAAAAAAGTTTGGGAACCTATGATGTACCCTAACAATGTTGCCTGTCGAGTTAAGTGTTTCTTCTTCTCATGCAAAATTTCTTCGTAGCAAACCAGTAACTTTTTATTCCCCTTTTCGTAGTAGGAACGCGACCTTCATTAGAACATATTTTTCTAAAATTTGTAACCCCTTTTTAATTGAATTCAGGCCTTCAGTTAAGTTTGCAATTGTCATTTGATATTCCGATTAGACTGGGTTAGCGAATCAGTTTGTTCAATGCTTTGCTAATATTCACTCATTTCTATAAGCTCGTCAATTGTAAACTCTTGATTGAGTCAATTCTTGAAAGTCATCACGAACAACCTCTAAATTTATTTGTTTGTCGATAAATTGTTCGAGTTCAGACTACTTGAGAATGAGGTGCTTATTTTAAATTTGGAAAATAGTTGCTCAAATTATCGGAGAGAGTACCAGCGTAGTTGAAACTACCGTATTTTATCAAGAAAGTATCTTTAATAGAATACAATAATTGTGTTATTGGCTGTTTTCTTTACACTAGATTATTTTGTCTATAAAAACCGGAGGATATTTATTATTTATGGGAATTTTTCTGATAGTATTTATTTCAATTTTGAAATCTGTCGGTGGCAGTAGAATGGAAAAGGCCATATGGATCATTGTATTATAAGCTGCTAATTTGTGATTTAAGTGATTGATTGAGTCCATGAGAATAGTTCAATCTGTGAAGATTTCTTTTCCGTAGATATTATAAATGTAATTGTAAATCAATTTGTTATTGTCAGGTCTGAAAAATTGATTGAGTTATTAATTTCTATTCCAGCTGTAAACTTAATGTTGGTATGAGCTTCATTCTAAAATTGCAGACATTTACCAATTAGCTTGTTTGAACCCTGAAAAGCTACCAAAATATCATCTGTTTTTAACCAACGATAATTCTTCAACTGTCTGCGTTTTGAGCAAAACTGTTTTAGACATTAAGTAGCTAGAAAGCTACCAAAATATCATCTACATACCGGTACCAGAACACTATATGTTTTTCAGCTTGCTAAGAGGAAAAATGAAAACTGACTCCAATGAACGCTCAATCTCCAAACTTATTTTAATATTTGGTGAATTATCGAACTCAGAAAGTTTTTGAACATGATCAATCGAGTTCAAAATTGATTGTTTGGAACGGAATTTTGTGAGATCAATAAATTTCTAGTTTGAATTTGGGAGGCTTTTACTTGGTAAAATTCATTTATCAATAATAAAAAATAAGCAAGTATTGTGTTTTAAGGAATTTTACTTAATAATTGCGATTCGTAACGCGTTTCACTACACCGTAGCTTCTTCAGACGAATGAATGTACAGAAAATAAATGAGAATATAAATATAAATGTTCTCGAGTAATTACTTATTGGGTTGCTTCTTCTTAAGTAGTTATTTATGACATGTATATCCATTTAAATTAAGGAATAGATTGCTCCCCGAAGAGATTCAATAGAGGTGAAGGGCTTAAATCGACTTGTTCATTGATGAGTTTACCTGAGTGTTTATATTTATTTATTTCTGAGGTTTCCTAAAGATCTACCTTCAATATTTATTATCTGTATGCAAAATTTCAAACTGTGGGTCGAAAGAGTGATTATTTTCTAAGAGATGATTCGCGTAATTTGAATCTGATTTTTCATTTGAAAAACTGCGTTTATGTTCCGATATTCTAATATTAAAATTTCTATGTGTTCTACCAATGTAGAAATTATCACAGTCATTGCAATTCAATCTATAAACACCTGATTTATTGTTTTTACCTGATTTGGTTTTATTATTTTTTATATATTTGCCTAAATTATTATTAGTTTGGAAAGCTATGTTGAAATTATTGCTACTCAAGAATGATTTCAGTTTCTCACTTGTAATGCCAACGTAGGTTAAGGTGTTGAATTTTTGTTTCAATTTATCGACAGGGTAAACTTCATTCAATGCGATTCTACTTTGTTTTTTATTTAAAATATTATTTATTAGTTTGGGATTGTAACCATTATTCTTGGCTATTTGTTTAATCAAATTTAATTATTTGTTGAAATATTCAACAAATCAATCTATGAATAAAACTATGTTTGTTAATCAATCTATGAATAAAACTATTGAATGCTGACATTTTATGTTGATACGGATGACACGACGAGTTATGTATTATAATATCTGTATGTGACGACTTATGGTAAGTGCGAAGACATATTTTCCATTTTCATTCGAAATTATTACGTCTAAGAAATTTATCGAATTATTGATTTCTATTTCGGTTGTGAATCAATTTTGGATGTAATGAATTTATATGATTTTCGAAAATTTTAACTGTCTATCTGTTCCTGTGAAGCAAATAATGATATCGTCTACATAGCGATACCAGTATAAACAATATTTACTAAGTGAATGATTATGAATTAATTTCTCTAAATTATTCATGAATATTTCTGCTAACAAAGGACTTAACGGATTGCCCATAATCAAGCCCTTCAATAGTATAATATTTGTTATTGAAATGGAAATAATTTTGATCTAAACAAATTTTTAATAATGAAAGTATATCTGATTTAATGATAGCATTGACATGATTCTTTTCTAATAATGCTTCAACTAAGTAATACGTATCGTTCGGAGGAATGTTGGGAAATAGATTCTTACCATTATACCACCTAATTCCAAACTCATTTCTTTCGATGTTAAGAATCTATTTCCCAACATTCCTCCGAAAGATACGTATTACTTAGTTGAAGCATTATTAGAAAAGAATCATGTCAATACTATCATTAAATCAGATATTATTTCATTATTACAAATTTGTATAGATCAAAATTATGTCCATTTCAATAACAAATATTATACTATTGAAAGGGCTTGATTATGGGCAATCCGTTAAGTCCTTTGTTAGCAGAAATATTCATGAATAATTTAGAGAAATAAATTCATAATCATCCACTCAGTAAATATTGTTTATACTGGTATCGCTATGTGGACGATATCATTATTTGCTTCACAGGAACAGATAGACAGTTAAAAATTTTCGAAAATCATATAAATTCATTACATCCAAAAATTGATTCACAACCGAAATAGAAAGCAATAATTGATGAATTTCAAGACGTAACAATTTGAATGAAAATGGAAAACATGTCTTCGCAATTTACCATAAGCCGTCACATACAGATATTATAATACATAACTCGTCTTGTCATCCGTATCAACATAAAATGTCAGCATTCAATAGTTTTATTCATAGATTGATTAACATCCCGTTATCGCCAGATAATTTCAACAAAGAATTAAATTTGATTAAACAAATAGCCAAAATAATGGTTACAATCCCAAACTAATAAATAATATTTTGAATAAAACAAAGTAGAATCGCATTGAATGAAGTTTACCTGTCGATAAAATGAAACAAAAATTCAATACCTTAACCTACGTTGGCATTATATGAGAAACTGAAATCATTCTTGAGTAGCAATAATTTCAACATAGCTTTCCAAACTAATAATAATTTAGGCAAATATATAAGAAATATTAAAACCAAATCAGGTAAAACAATAAATCAGGTGTTTATAGATTGAATTGCAATGACTGAGATAATTTCTATATTGGTAGAACACATAGAAATTTCAATATTAGAATATCGGAACATAAACGCAGTTTTCAAAAAAAAAAATCAGATTCAAATTACACGAATCATCTCTAGAAAATAATCACTCTTTCGACCCACAGTTTGAAATTTTGCATACAGATAATAAATATTGAAGGTAGATCTTTGGGAAACTTTAGAAATAAATAAATACAAACACTCAGGTAGACTCATCAATGAACAAGTCGATTTAAGCCCTTCACCTCTATTGAATCTCTTCGGGGAGCAATCTATTCCTTAATTTTATTGGATATACCTGTCATAAATAACCACTTAAGAAGAAGCAGCCCAATAAGTAATTACTCGAGAACATTTATATTTATATTCTCATTTATTTTCTGTACATTCATTCGTCTGAAGAAGCTACTATGTAGTGAAACGCGTTACGAATCGCAATTATTAAGTAAAATTCCATAAAACACAGTACTTGTTTGTTTTTTATTATTGAAATTCCTAGTTCAACGACTTTGCTAATTAAATTACTGAACTGATCTAGAGGATTCTTCTTTGTGCAGTTTCATTAGTCCGTATAACTTTAAAGATTGAGCGTTCCTTAGAATCAGTTTTCTTTTTGCCATTCTGTATTTGCTAGGTAATCTGTATGTTTCAATCCTTGTTTTATGTAGGATTTGGTCGGGTCCTTAGGTATTTCCATTATGTGCAGTGTTTCCGATTTATCTTGCAATTTTTCTTTATCTCAAAATTATTTTCAATTTCTATCAAAATTTTACCAACAAATATCAGGACCTCCCAGAAGATCACCTCTTAGCCCCCTTTTAGCCGATATACAAGGTGTCCGTGAATTGCGTGGACAACGTTTTACCACAGATTCTTCAGCTCGAAATAAGTCGATTTAGGCTAACTATCTTATATGAAAAGTTTCTTCGTTTGGCTGCTAGAGATGGCCAAATCCAAAGTTATTTTTCTTATTTTTCAAATAATTCGAGAACGACTAGATAGATAGAAACCATATTTGATATGCGTAATCGGGTGCGTTAATCACGTTTTTTAGTGATCCACTCCTTGACGTTTCACAAGTGTCCCTAAAAACTCGAACATGGTTTTAATCAACGATAATTCTTTAACTGTCTGCGTTTTGAGCAAAACTGTTTCAGAAATTGAGTAGCTAGAATAATTATCAAACTTTTTTGTCTCCTGAAAAATTTTGATATAATGAGCGGTTCAATCGCAAAAAAACAGTTTTTCAATTTCATGATTTTATTTCTTCAACCACCTAGCAAGTCAAAAATATCACATATTGTTGGCTTTGGATTTGTTTCTGTAGTCTAGCAGATTGTTATTTTATTATGCTCGACAACCTCTTGTTGACAAAATGACGTTTTCTAGATTGCTAAATCGGATCAAGCAAATTGGAAATGCAATGTTCTGTAGTACAAAAATCGAAAAATTCGAAGAAAAAATTCAATAAGTTTTTCACAAAGACTATTTAAAAATATGAAAGCAGGTTTGCAAGTTGAAAACTTAATAAAAAAAAACAAATCACTTCAGAATAACCACTAATTAGTTTACACCCAAAATTTCATTCAACCATAGTAAATGTTCAAAAATTCCACCATTTTGCTGAGTACAGGAGTTAATCCTTTTTAAGAAATTAAATTGGACCCTTGGCATTACTTCAGGGTCATCTTTGAAGGAGTTGGCCGCATTTAAAATTCTCATATGTAACTCCCTTTCGGGTGTTAATTGGAGAAGAATAAACTCTAGATTTTAAAGCACCCCAAAGAAAGAAGTCGCACGGTGTCAAGTCAGGAGATCGTGCTGGTCAACTTGCAGGAGCATCAGCTCCCCTCTCGATACAACAATTCGCATACTGTGCATGCAAGAAGTCGCGAACTGCTGAAGTGAAGTGAGGAGGTACACCTTCCTGCATCAACCAAATTTCGACACTCAATAATACTGGAATATCGTCCAACAAATTCGGCAAAGTTTCTTGCGAAAAATTCAAATATGCTCCTCCGTTTAATCGATCTGGAATCACTATCGGCCCAATAATGAAATTGTCAATTACTGAAATCCATACGTTAATTTTGAATTGATTCTGATGATGTGTACTTGTAGAAGCATGTGGGTTTTCGACACTTTACATGTGTTCATTGTGAAGGTTAGTGATGTCAGAACTAGTCACCGTGCATTCGTCAGTAAATAGAATTTTCCTACTGAAGTGAAGTTCCTGAGTTCTCTTCTCTTGGATAAATCGGCTGAAAGTTAGGCCATTCTCAGGATCGTTGGTTAGTAATTTCTGAACTTTCTGAATGTGATAAGGATGAAATAATTGTTCCTTCAAGACATCATGAATCATTGTTTTAGGAACGACCAACTGCAAACCTTAACGCCGCGTGCTTAATTGTGGGTTTTCCTTAACCATGTCCCAAATTTGTACTTCGCGTTGCAACCCCCCTTACTGTTCGTTGTCGTCTTAGATCCAAATTCTTGAGCTTGAAGCAACCATTCTCGCGTAGGCGCCTCTCCAGATTTCCAAACGTTTGGTAGTTCAGCACTATGCGATCTGGAAATCTTTCATCATATACTCTGGCGTTTTCACATCCATTACCTTGACAAAATCCGTACACCATAACCATATCAACCATTTTAGAGTTATTGTACATCTCCGTGCGTAATAGTAATAAAAAAATCAACAAAATACCTAGTTAAGAACTTAAGGAACACTGTTGTGTCAACAATTGGTTGTCAAGCCTGATAAAATGACAATCTGCCTGATCACAGAAATAAATCCAAAGCCAACATGGTAGGTGGTTGAAGGAATGAAATCATGAAATTGAAAAAGTGTTTTTTGTGATTGAACCGCTCATCATATCAAAATTTCGCAAGAAACAAAAAGTGTGACAATTGGCTACTCAATGTCTACAACAGTTTTGCTCAAACGCTGACAGTTGAAAAATTATGATTGATTAAAAACACATTCGGGTTTTCAAGGACACTTGTAAAACGTCAAGATCATTGACTGTATCACTAAAATCCGTGAATAAAGCACCCGATTACGCATACCAAATATGGTTCCTATCCAGTCGTTCTCGAAGTATTTGAAAAAGTAGGAAAAAAATCTTTGGATTTGGAGACCTCTAGCGGCAAAACGAAGAAACTTTTCATATAGGTAAGTTGGTCTAAATCGACTTATTTATTTCGAGCTGAAGAATCTGTGGTATAACGTTGTACACGCAATTCACGGACACCCTTTATACACATGGATAACCTATAAAGAACAGTAATATTAAATACCCACTTAGCGAAAAAATATATATAGTTTTCTGATACCCATATGTAGATGATATTTTTGTAGGTTTCCAGGGCCCAAACGGGAAAATTGCTGCAATTTTTGAATGAAGTTCATACCAACATTAAGTTTACATAATTTTTTTATACCTGAGAATAACATCATCGACTAACAATTTCATTCACAACATCGATAGAAAAGAAACCTTCACATATTCAACTATCCCATGGACTCATTCAATCACTCCAATCACAAACCAGCAGCGTATAATTCAATGATCCATACGGCCTTTTCCATTCGACTTCCACCGACAGGTTTAAAAATTGAAATAATTACTATAAAAATTGTATTAAATACAAAATTACTTCGGTTTTTATAGACAAATATTCCAGCGTAAAGAAAATCATCAACTAACACAAATATTATATTGCATAAAAGATACTTCCTTTAATAAATACCCTAGTTTCAACTACGCTAATCCATTCTCGAATAACTTAAGCAACTATTTTCCTAAACTTAAAATAACCACCTCATTCCTAAGTGATCCGAACTTGAACAAATAATTATTCAATGATAAACAAAAAACAGACAAATTCAAGGAATCCGGAGTTTTCTGAATTGCTTGCAATTAGTGTACGGTAGCTTAGGTTGTTCAGACAGGTAGGAATTTCGAAACCAGATTCAAAGAACATTTATCCTCTGACAATAAGTCTCCTTAATGTGAACACA
The DNA here is from genome assembly GCA_013387265.2 of Cryptolaemus montrouzieri. Classification (NCBI taxonomy): domain Eukaryota; kingdom Metazoa; phylum Arthropoda; class Insecta; order Coleoptera; family Coccinellidae; genus Cryptolaemus; species Cryptolaemus montrouzieri. The sequence goes on along the minus strand of JABFTP020000001.1, from coordinate 17,906,846 downwards.
AAAAAACAACAAAACGTTTAATAACCTTAGATAATATCAAAATTCTTATGATTGCGACAAAGTAAAGACAATAAATCTGTTGTAATGTTTAGGAATCAATAAACTTTGTAAAAACCAAGTGAAATTATCTTTCATAGCTAGCTAGACATTAATACCTCATCTCCACTCAATATCAAATCAGGCTAGTATCTATATAAGTAGCTTCATTTCCTGTAGTTGACAAACCCCCGCTGTGTCAAGTGTGGAATGGATCACCACTCCACCTTGTGCACAAGGACGAAGGAAGAGCCCGCCAAGTGCGCAAACTGCGCTGGTCCTCACCCAGCGAGTTATAGAGGATGCCCTGCGTATCCAAAACTCGAACGCCCGCAACAACGTCCAGTCGCACCAAGACCGGATGCACCCAGGGTAGCTGCGACAAGACCAGGCTCGCTGTCCCAGCCAGCAAGAAGCTACGCCAACGTCGTTTCAAAGAAGCCCGAAACGAAGGAAACAACTCCAGCTGCAGCTCCAACCAAAGCAGAGGAGAAGATCCAACCAGGAGCATCCATGAAGGAAGCCAAGGCAGATCCTATGACACAAATTTTGGAGTTCCTCTCCAAAATTAACATGGATAAGCTGTCCGAAGTGCTCAAGAAAGTAGCGGATGCACTTACCAGATCGAAGTCGCCATTGGAAATGATGACGGCATTCGTGGGCTGCTTGCCCGACGTGATAGGGCTCTTCAAACCTTAAACAGTTTATGGCTCTACGGAAAATTAACCCTCTTTCTTTACAGATAGCATTTTGGAATGCAAACGGCATCAGGGAGAAGAAACTGGAACTACAGGAATTCGCTGGGAGGCTGGATCTGGACGTCATCATGGTTAGTGAGACGCATCTGCGCGAAGCCATCTCAGCAAAGATTGCAAACTACACCATGTACCGAAATGACAGACAGGACCGAAGAGGAGGAGGAACTGCCATTTACGTCAGATCCAACCTGGAACACCACGCTGCCCAAATTGACAATTTGGAGCACGTAGAGGCGACAGCAGTGGAGATTCAAACTGCTTCAATTGGAACCCTGAGACTAATCTCAGTGTATAAGGCCCCCCAGCGACCACTACTGCAATCAGACCTGGACAGGCTGTTCGAGGCTGACTCCCCAACGATTGCAGCAGGCGACCTAAACTGCAAACACCCATCGTGGAATAGCAGAAGGAGCAATCCAAATGGTAACATCCTCAGGAGCTACGCCGACGAAGGTGACCTGGTGGTAGATGGACCACCAGAACCAACTCACCACAACAACGGAGGTCTCGGCGATGTCTTAGACATCGCGGTTATGAAAAAGTATCGCTTTCATATAACCTTACTGCAGTCAACGATCTAACATCAGATCACAATCCAGTTCTTCTCTTTCTAGGAAACCTACCCAACGAAGAAGCAACTCAGAAGACCAGGACAACATGCTGGGACGCTTTCACGGACCACGTCCAACAAAACCTGCCGCCCTGGGCAAGCTAGAGTCGACCGACGACCTGGACAGAGCCGTCGGAACATTCGAAACAGCTTTACGCCAGTCAGTGGAAGCGTGCACGAGGACAAAGGAAACCATACGCCGACCGGACAGACTCCTGATGACATCCGACAGATGATCAGAGAGAAACAGAGCCAGACGTCGGTTCCAGAGGACCTGGGACCCACAACACCGGCGAGTATAACCGACTGGCGACGGAGGTGAAGATAGCCTTGGAGGACCATCGCAATGAGTGCTGGGCCGCCAAGATCGAATCTTTAGAAGAGGATGACCATTCGCTGTGGAAAATGGCCAAAATCCTACGCCACAAGACTACACCCATGCCACCCATACAAGGTGAAAGAGGGTTAGTATTTTCTGTTTCAGACAAGGCAGAGGCCTTCGCAGATAGCCTTGAGCGCCAGTTCACGGTGAATTATGCAGAAGCTGACCTCGACCACGTGGAGACGTCTTGCCGAAAACAACGAGGAGATCATCCAACCCACCACCACGGAAGAACTGAAAAGCGTAATCGCTCGAACAAAAGTGAGAAAAGCACCTGGACCAGATGAGATCAGCAACAGAGCACTGAAGAACCTCCCTCAGCGAGCTCTTGGACAGCTGGCATCAATCACCAATGCGAGTCTGCGGCTCCAATACTTTCCTGAGAAATGGAAAACAGCGGATGTGATTGTCATCAGGAAACCAGGTAAGTCTGCTTCCTTTCCACAGAATTATAGGCCCGTCAGTCTACTGTCAACGATCGGCAAGACTGTAGAGGGGATCATCCTGAGACGTATGAAGGACCATGTGGAGGCTGACGCAATCATTCCTGATGAGCAATTTGGCTTTAGGAAAAGCCACTCCACACAACAGCAACTTCTCCGAGTGGTTGAGTTCATCAGTGATGGATTCAATAAGAACCAGTCGACCGGTATGACCCTATTCGACAGCGCAAAGGCGTTCGATAGGACTTGGCATGGAGGTCTACTCTTCAAGATGTTGAAGACGAACTTCTCACCTGCCCTGGTGCGATGGATCCAGTCATACCTGAGAAATAGACCGTTTGCGGTACGCCTAGGAGATACCCGTTCCTCCACCAGGAGGATGGAGGCAGGAGTACCACAGGGATCACTTCTAGCGCCGTTGCTGTTCAACATCTACACCTCAGACGTTCCGAAGACCCCCAACACGAGCTTAGCCCTCTACGCGGATGACACGGCCATAATGACCAGATCGACAGCCCCCCACTTGATAACCAGGAGACTCCAAGAGGCCGCAGACCAATTGGATGAATGGTTTACCAAGTGGCTGATCACCGTCAACCCCGAAAAGAGTTCGGCACTGTACCTGTCCAGAAGAAGAAGAAGCCCAGAGGAGCAGATCACCATGAATGGCCAACCCATCCCATGGGTCCACAAGGCCAAATATCTGGGAGTCACACTCGACCGACGGCTTACGTGGAAGACTGCACGAGCAAGGCGAAGGCAGCCCAAGCCTTCTTGTACCCCCTTATGAACAGGAGGAGCAACCTGAGCGCAGCGAACAAGCTGAAGCTCTACAAGACGATAATCAGGCCCATGATGACCTACGCGTCGACAGTCTGGGGATATGCAGCTGCATGTCATATCCGGAAGCTCCAAGTCGTGCAGAACAAAGCGCTGAGGATGGCCGTGGACGCCCCTTGGTTTGTGCGAAACTCCCAGCTACACCAAGATCTGGAGATCCCGAGTGTAATAAAATTCATCAGAGAGACAGCGGTGAAAGCGTTCCAAGTAATAGACGAGCACCCAAACCCATTGGTGAACTCCTAGGAGACTACGACGGAGAGGAGCCGAGAAAATACAAGAGGCCCAGGATGGTGCTTCGTGAACCCGGATTAGTTATAAGAATCTTGTAAAATAAATATTTTAAGACCGTCGTCACTAGGACGACAAAATTTAATGTACTTAATTATATATTTTAAGTGTCATTTAGATCCTCAGATCACGGCTTAGAAGCCTAAAAATGTACTTTTTTCAAAATCAGCTGAGATGTAAAGTTAAAAGTTGTATAACTGGTACTTCAATAAAGAATATGTTAAAGTAAAGTAGTAGTTGACTCACTAAGTCTTTCGCATAACCTGACGATTGACGCCCCCTCACAACACACTCACATTCCAAGTGATCGTCATAAACATCCCAATGTACTAGATTTGTTTGTCACGAAAAACGTGAATACACAGACCAGGGTATGGAGTGTCTCTGATCTCTCTTCAGATCACAATCCTGTCATCATGGAACTAAATACACGTTTTAGACACGATCCACAACTGATCCCCAAAATTGATTGGCTCAAAATCAAATATTTTCTCGAGCAACCACTTCCAATCCTTTTATGTACCGGAAAGCCGATTTCTGTTATCGATAACAAGATAAAAAATTTTATGATGCACATCACCGACGCCACTGAAAAAGCGACAACTCATCATGAAACACCAACTGATGGCATGGTTCTCCCTTCTGACGTGACCGAGCTGTTAAAGCAAAAAAACCGAACACGCTCAATATGGCAGCGAACACGCGATCAGAAATTTGAAAGTCTTCTGAATAGTCAACAATGCGAAATCAGAAGTCGGCTCACCGAAATTCGAAATGAAGGATTTTGTAATTTCATCGCGGAAGCAAACGATCACCCCAAGAGCGCTTGGAAAGTCATCAGAAAACTTAGAAACTCAAACACACCCCTTCTTCCCGCATTAAAATGCGGCGGTTGCACTTTCACTTTTGATTCGGAGAAGGCTGATATTTTTCCCGATCACTTCAGGGCCACACCCACCCACACCCATTTCCTAGTGCACCTAATTTCCAAGCATTTCATGAAGTTGTTTCAAGTACAGTTCAACAGTATCAACAAGTCACCCCAGACTTCACACCTTCAACGACGGATGAAATCACCTCTATCCTTGAGTCCCTAAATCCGGGAAAATCCCCCGGTATTGATGGCATACGGAACAAAATTTCAAAAATTCTTTCTTCTAACTGCATAAAATATCTCAATGCTATTGTCAACCTCTGTTTACGACATCAATATTTTCCGAACATCTGAAAAAAACGCTAGTTTTATGTTTACCAAAACCCGGCAAACCGCTCAGCTCCCCTTCGAACTACAGGCCCATATCGCTGCTACCTTCTATCAGTAAAATATTGGAAAAAAAACATCTTAGCTCGTATCAATATACACATCGAGAGCCACTCCATATTTCCAAATTTCCAATATGGTTTTTGTAAAAGCCACGGCACTGGACATCAACTCCTTCCTATCAGCGAATATCTCAACGATTGCTACAACAGACTATGTATACGGCAATGCTTACACTGGACGGCAAACAGGTGCTTGACCGCGTCTGGCACGACGGATTATCCTATAAAATGATAAAGCTCGATTTTCCTGCGTATCTAACAAATATTATTCGTTCGTTTCTAACGAACCGTTATCTTTCTGTCCGTGTCGGTAGCAGCATATCCTGCCCAAGAATTATCACAGCCGGTGTTCCTCAAGGGTCTGTGTTGTCACCTACTTCATTTAATATATTTTCGTCGGACCCAAACATCCTCACAGCCCTCTATGCAGACGATATTGCACTTATTTCATCTAGTAAACAAATTGTATACGGAAATTCACGAATTCAAAAACATCTGCCGTTTCTTCTCGAATGGTATTCTAAATGGCGTTTGCAGATCAATGAATCAAAGTCCGAAGCTACTTTCTTCTCCTCAAGAAGGAAGGAGCCTACAAATCTCAAAGTTCACGAGGCTATTATTCCGTGGAAACATTCATTAAAGTATCTGGGTATCCATCTTGACAAACATCTCACTTGGAATAAGCAAATTTCCGCTGTACAAAACAAAGCTCGCCCGCTTTTGTGCAACTCCAACCATTCTTCAGGAATCCGAAAGTGTACCCTAAGACTAAACTCCTCGCTTTTAATGCAAACATCCGTAGTATAATCATCTATACAATTCCAATCTACGGCACCGCTCCAAAAAAGCGCTTTCAAAAACTCGAATCCACATATTCCACACTTTTACGAGCCTCGCTCTCCATTCCATGGTATGTTCGGAACGCCATACTTAAAGACTCCGGTATGCCATCACTTACCGAAATTAAAGCTTAAAATGGCACGCAACCTCCGTGAAAACATAACCGTTCACGAGAATCCTACAGTGTCTGCATTAGCTAACTGTAATCCAAAACGGTACGACATCATCTTGCGACCGTGTTCCCTAGTAAATGATTAAATGCCCCACCGTTCCTACTATCCAAACTCTATAAGTGGAGACTATAGCCTACGCATCTACGTGCATCTTTTCGAAGATTTTCCTCCTCTTTGTCTAAAAAAAGAAACTGTAGTTGACCATTCAGCAGCGAGCAGCCGTCCAGAGAAGTCGTCCCAGAAGCTCCAGCGGATACCCGACTGCGGAGATTATCGCGAGGCGTGACTTAAGCATCTATACCCGCGCATGCCCATTTTATGCGCTGCAGATGCACACCTCGTTGGAAGCCTTCCTGAGAAGACCGTCCACCAGCGTCAGCGGATTCCTATTCAGCATGGCTTGGACTTCCAGTTCAGCAAGACTTGAGAGGACTTTGGCACAGGTTACCGTCGCTGCCACTTTTGCGTCTGCCTGTGCACCACCGCTTACGTCGGCTGAATGAAGTGGACCACACCGTCGATTGAAGAAATTTGCACTTTTCAGTGCTATAATTGAAAATTAGGTGCGAACCTGTATGTTTAAGGGCATTCGCCCAGCCGAATCAGGCATCCGCCCAGCTAAACTCCGGACTCCACGAGTTTCGGAATATCGGGCTTCCACGCCCAGCCTTCCCCTCGGACATTCCATCTGAGTTTACCTTTTTCTTCCGCTACTTTTCTCTCTACATGGGGACTATAATCTTCGGGCTAGAACCCCAAGAGGAGGTTTTTAGTCGGTAAAAATGCGATATTGGCCCCGTCTCGAGGGTGCATCTTTTCGAAGATATTCCTCCCCTTTGCCTAAAAAAAATGGATTTGACCACTTAAAAATGACCAACTGTAGAAACCGATCGTATTTTTGAAAATAAAATTTTTGAACGTATAAGTATAATTCACATCATAATTCTATAAAATAATGATAATAAATAAATAAAATTAATAAATCATCAATAGTAAGCAAAATAATTACTTTGATTTTGATTTTGGGTGGAAATTTCGATTTTGGGTAGGTATTTTGGTTCGAATGAATTCATTCATTATTTTTATTTATTGAAAATTTTTATTTAGGTATATTGTTAGATATAGTTATTGCTTCAATGTAAATTATCGAAATTAGTTCTTATGATATTTGAATTGTGGACGTTTGCATTGAACAAAATTATTTTTCTTTCAACATCATCTATTACAGTAGTGAAAATGGTTTGATCATGGGAAATCCTTTGAGTCCACTTTTAGCAGAGATTTTTATGAATAATATTGAACAGAAAAGTCATACACATCCACTCATTTCCAAATTTCTTTATTGGTATAGATATGTTGACGACATCTTAGTATGTTTCATTGGAACTACTCGTCAATTAGACTTATTTCTTAATTTCATTAATTCCATCCATTTGAACATTAAATTCACGATAGAAATTGAACAGAACGATTCCATTAATTTTTGGACTTAAAATCACTAAACAAAATAATAATCATGTTTTTTCGGTCTTTCGTAAACCAACACATACTGATACAATTATACATAACTACTCATTACATCCAATTCAACACAAAGTTGCAGCTTTAAACAGCATGGTACATCGATTACTCAATTTACCTTCATCAGTAGAAGATTATAATAAAGAGTTAAACATCATCAAACAGATAGCCATTAATAATTCATATAATCCGGATATTATAGATCTAATCATTCGTAAAAACTGTATCAGAAAGCAATTAATGAAGTATATCCTATTCATAAAGACTATAAAATATTCAACAGTTTAACATTCTGCGGTTCTGCAAGTACAAATATTAAATCCTTTCTCGTCAAACAAAATCTTAATATAACTTTCAAAACTTCTAATAACTTAGGTAAACATATTAAAAATAATAAATCTCGTGTTGAAAAATCAAGTAAATCAGGAATCTATAAACTCAATTGCGGTTCTTGTGATAAAATTTATATCAGTAGGACCTATAGGAATTTTGGCATAAGAACATCTGAACATAAACGTAGCTTCGATAAAAATAAATCTGATTCAAATTATTCAAACCACCTAATAAACATACTTTTCATAAGATGGTACGTAACTACTGAGTGCTAATCGCAAGCATGATGACATATAATCGTCATTTAGTCGATTGCGATATTTTGACTTAGTTATCTTCAATTCAGAAAATGTAGACTCGCACAAGTAAGTTGACACAAACATTGCCGTCAGTTGAAGGGCGATTTGCCTAAGATTCGAATATTTATCCTCAGATATAAAACACTAGAAATGTCTGTGCTGTAGCCTTGAGATGTATATCTGCACCAACTCATTTTCAAGAGAACATGAGTTTATATTAAACCGACTTGCTATTTCAGTAGCTAATTCCTCAATGTTTTTTCATGAAAAAGGATAACTCATAAATGATGCTATATTTGCCAATTTACTACAATCATAAAAACGCATTTCGAATTGTCCCAAAATATTGGATAATTCAGCCTCATACGTATCATAATTCAACTGGGAAATACTTGTTTTCAAAGACGGAGAATGTTTCAGATCCTTTCTTTTCAGTTGATCTATCATAAGTTGCAATTTACTTTTGAATGCATTTACTGCGCTAATCATCTCAATAATAGTTTTTCCTTTACCTTGAAATTCCAAGTTAATGATGTTTGAGTGCATTGTGATGACAGTCAAAAATGCCAAAGCAGTCAGCCATTTTTCGTTTTTAAACATCTGAATGTCATCACCTCTTTCGTCAAGAAAAGCTGTTATTTCGGGCAATAATTCTTGAAACCTTTCTAGGAATTTTCCGTGACTCAACCACTTGACATTGTGAAGAACTAAATCAGTGTGTTCAGCTGTCTCCCTTTCTTCCTACTGCAACTCAAAGAGCCGCTGTACAAGCTACGTGTACGGATGGAATTAATTTTTGTTGCTTTGCCCATAATTTCCTCCGTGTTTAAAACTTTTGAACACGGAACTTGTTGATGTATAATGCTATGGAATGAAAAAAATGAAGGCAAATCTTTATTAGCTCGACAAAATGCCTTAAAACCGTTTTTATTTCTAGTCATTGCTGGTGCTCTATCGGTTGTAATGCACACTAATTTATATATTGGTAGCTTGTAGTTTTTTACAAAATTGAAGAAGAGGTAATATATATCTTCGCCACGGGTCCTCCCCTTCAGAGAAATGATTGATCGAAATCCTTAGATAGTATTCATTGAATACCATCCGAATAAAAATACACAGCTGGGCAGTGTCTGTCATATTGGTGGATTCGTCGAACTGTAAAAAAGTATGTACAGCATGTCCCATTTTGGGGGTGCCACCAGGAGCATCTCTGTTATTATTTAGGATAGAGAGATGGGGTTTTCACGACCCTTGACTACTTTTTCGAGACAAATTCATAGAGCTAATCAGAATTATTCTAACTTCAGTGGTTTTTGAGTTATTCGCGAATCTTGAAAATTTCCGGATTTCTTTTTTTCCCGATCTCTCGGTTCTTATAGAAGATAATTGAAATTTGTTTTTACGTTTCTAAAACGGTTTTCTGAGTAGATTCCAGTGACGTACTCGAAGTTGTTTTTTTCATTAATTATGACAGATATGACATAAAGTTGCATTTTTAAATACGAACATAGTTTTTTTGGCATATTCCGATTGTCTTTTTTTCCTTTTCAAAATATATAACATGATGACAAAATTTCCACCCAATTTGAAGAAAATAACGGAATAATGATTTACCCCTAATGGCTGGGCGAAGGAACACACGTGAGCGGACGAACCATAGAACATTTGTAGTTATTCGATGAAAACGATCAAAACAATGCAAAATTTTCTTGACCGAAATAATGGAGCTAGGCTGCTCCTAAGATTCCATCGTTATTTATGACATCCGCAATTTCCGCTTTTATTTTATTTTGAGATTGTCGTTTAGTTTCTAGAGTTTTCTGAGAAATACCTACATGAGAATAATAATAGGCACCTAATAATTTACTCAAATTTACTGAGCAATATATGTAAATCATTATGAGAATGATTTACATATATTGCTCGAACTGATTCCATCATGTTGTAAACATAAAGTGCATCTTCGGATTATATCTTCTATGTCTGAATGCTCTCTGTGAACACAGAAGTCTTCATCTATGCACGTTCATTAGAAACCATAGAACGACCAATAATTATTATTATTCATTATCTGTGGATATATTGGCTTCGTGTCTATTTGAATTCGTAAAATGAGTGTTCGTTGTTGAATTTGGATTGTTTAGTTAATTTCTGCAATTCACACTATGGAACAAAATAGAAGATACGAAAATTTCGAAAAAGTTGATATGCTGAAGGTCTACTTTCAGTGTCACTGTAACGCAGTCCGTGCATCAGAAGAATATTTGAATAGGTAAGTTGGACAATGGAAATGGAAGTAGTAATTCTAATCAATATTAAATACCTGACTGACACTCTCCAATAGATTTCCTCAAAGAATTCAACCAAACAGGAAGTTCTTCGCCAAAATGGAAGCAAATCTTTCCAATTATGGTTCGTTCGAGAAACCAAGAAGTAAAACTACAATAAACGGAATAGAGGTGATAATGAACTTGACGTGTTAGCAGCTGTTGAGGCTAACCATTCTACATCGTGTCGGCAAATTGAGAGCGAAGTGGGTGTGTCAAAAGCAGAGCCCAAAGAATTTTGAGAAAGTATAAATATCATCCCTATAAACATAAAATAATTCATCATCTCAATGCCGGGGATGCAGAGAGGAGGACGGCGTTCTGCAATTGGTATTTAGGGAGAATCAGAGGTGAAGATCGTTTTGGGCGACATATCATTTGGTCTGATGAGTCAAGAATCAGCAGTGCCGGAATCTTTAATCGCCATACGAATAGATTCTGGGCAAACGAAAACCAACACGAAGCAGTAGCTCGACGGCAGCAGGGGAGGTTCGGTTTCGAGGTGTCGTGTTTCGTAATGGGCAACAAATTAGCCTACTATATCTTTGATGGCAACTTGAATGCACAGAGATATCTCGAAATTTTAAATATTTGTCTACCACAACTGCAAGATGACATTCCTCTTACTCAATTCAACACATATTACTTCCAACAAGACGGTGCTCCTTGCCATAATTCGGCCGTGATGAGGAACTACTTGGATTTAAATTTTGAAAATAAATGGATCGGTACCAATGGCCCAATTCAATGGCCACCTAGGTCTCCTGACCTATCCGTTTTAGATTTTTTCTTTGGGTTATTTAAAAATAAGATATATAGGAGGCAATACGCCAATTACGATCAATTGAAGAATGCAACAAATGAAGCATTCGAAGATCTGAGGAGATCCTCGCTACATTTGACTAGGGCCATAGAAGATATAATCCGAAGATGCACTTTATGTTTACAACATGATGGAAATCAGTTCGAGCAATATATGTAAATTATTATGAGAAGTAAATTTGAGTAAATTATTAGGTGCCTTTTATTATTCTCATGTAGGTATTTCTCAGAGAACTCTAGAAACTAAACGACAATCTCAAAATAAAATAAAAAGCGGAAATTGCGGATGTCATAAATAACGATGGAATCTTAGGAGCAGCCTAGCTCCATTATTTCAGTCAAGAAGATTTGCATTGTTTTGATCGTTTTCATCGAATAACTACAAATGTTCTATTGTTCGTCCGCTCACGTGTGTTCCTTCGCCCAGCCATTAGGGTAAATCATTATTCCGTTATTTTCTTCAAATTAGGTGGAAATTTTGTCATCATGTTATATATTTTGAAAAGGAAAAAAACGGCAATCGGAATATGCCAAAAAAAACTATGTTCGTATTTGAAAAATGCAACTTTATGTCATATCTGTCATAATAAATGAAAAAAACTTCTAGTACGTCACTGGAATCTACTCAAAAACCGTTTTAGAAACGTAAAACAGATTTCAATTATCTTCTATAAGAACCGAGATATCGAGAAAAAAATCCGAAATTTTCAAGATTCGCGAATAACTCAAAAACCACTGAAGTTAGAATAATTCTGATTAGCTCTATGAATTTGTCTCGAAAAAGTAGCCAAGGGTCGTGAAAACCCCATCTCTATCCTAAATAATAACAGAGATGCTCCTGGTGGCACCCCCAAAATGGGACATATTGTACATTTCATGATATCATGTTTTAGTTTATCTGTCATGTCCTGACTCATGACTTCAGGAAACTGAAGTTCTCGAAGGAATGCTTCCTTCACAACCAATCCTTCTTCGAATGGTTTTTTGTGTTTCGCCAATATATGTGATATTTTAAATGACGCTATCGTAGCAACTTTTGATTGTTTGGCTGATCTTGTGAACATGGTTTGTTCTTTTTCCAAGCAAGATATCAAGTCACGTACTTATCGTTTTCTTAATTCACTCTGTGGCGGAAAATCCTTTTCATAGTTTTTATGAACCGTTTTATGATGCCTCTCTAAGTTACCACGCTTAGGGATTCCAACTGACGCACGACAAGTAAGACAAATGCACTTATCTTTCACCATACAAAGAAAAATTATTCCTCTCAATCGTTATTAAAATGATACTTTTAGATTTCTTCGCTGCACTCAGTTAGTACTATTTAATAATAAACTTTGTATCGACATAGTATTGCCTTCAAGTTACAATTCAGAATGACTCCAATTCCTGCAGGCGCAACATTTATATTGGCGTGAATGAAAGTCTCGAATGTTCCCGTCAGACTCGCCGCCCGAAATTTCTAGAAAAGCGGCAAGAATAAAAAACACTGCTTCTTTTTGACAAGTACCGCGTGTTTCTTTAATAAAGCCGCCTTTTGCCGATTAGCAGAGTGTTATTTTATTACGTAATAAATGTTTGTAGTTTAGTTACCTACTTTATTTATTTCTTCTCGAGATCTACTGAAAAAGCACTCGCGATCGACTGGTCGATCGCAATCGACCCCTGCTCTAGTTGGTATATGAAATGTCAACAAAATTGAATATTTTGATTCAATAAAACATTTTCAAAGAATAAGAATATTCAACTGGAACTACCAGTCCAAAACACGACTTCCCGATACATTGGGTTTTTCCAATGACCAAATAATTATCGTGTTCGAAAGAAAGAGACGATGACACAAAATTGTATTTGTAGTTGAAACAGTAGGGTTCATTCAACTCGACTTAACAAAGTTTGAATATTTTGATTTGAAGGAACAAATATCTTTTGAAATAAACCGTGTTAGTTTTTTCATGGATAGTCCTCGATTAGCCCCAAAGGACATCATCATATTATAACCGTTTTGTAGCCTAGGGTTATCGGAGTTTCAAGTCGAATAAATCCGATGATGAATGGGCGAACGGACGCTACATCCGCTGAATTGCTGTGTCATGTCCACACCATTGACTCCGGTCTTCCTCCGGCCCAGATACGATTCATTCGGAACCGAGATAAGCCTTGCGAACTCACTTTTCATATGTTTATTATTATTATTCGGCGCTAAATGTATCGAAAGGGGTCAGGGGTGCTCGATCCCCTGTTTGTCGACCACTTGGATGAGATGAGCCAATATGTTATGGGATACAATAGAATCAGATATCCTCGTGTGTATCATTTATGATGAGAGTTAAAGTGAAGAATTAACTTAATATGATAAAAGTTATATGATTATGTTAATGATTAAAAATGGCCATCAATTCCTACAAGTAGGATCACTTCAAATTTATTCTAATCTAATTGAAAGTATCCATCTTAAATATGTAAATGATACACTATATTTGATCAAATTTTCACTATGTATTATTTGGGCACACGACTAGTTTCAACAATTCCACACATGTGTCAAAATGCACATTTAAGAAAACAGAAATTCGAGTTTGTTATCGGATAAATTGCATAGAAATAGGAAGGAAGGTAGGATATTAGTGGATAAATTTACCCACAGAGAATCCTTGCGTTTTCATAGCAACGCAACATCCACAACAAATAGCACGGTGTTAAAACTGTCAAGAACAGCCATTTTAGTACCTTTTGTAAAGTTTCTGCCGATATAAATTAAAATGTCTCGTTTTGGAAGCACCAGTGAAGCAGAAATAAATAGTTCTATACAGAATTCTATCCTCAAAAATACGAGAAAAACGCACAGCTCGATTTGGAATCAATTCAGTATATTCTGCAAAGAAAGAACGTTCGATTTGGATATACAGCATTCTTATGGATTGGGGTTTCAATATGAAACAAATGAATGGACAAGATTACAAAGAATACGTTGTCAAAACAATGTGGAACACAACTGCGAAAATGATGCAGAAAATGTATTTCGAAAAATTCAACATGAGTTTCAACCCCTTTACCGATTCAGCATTTGGAAAGGCGCGATAGGTTTGTAGAAAATTTTTTTTCATATTGTTGATTATGAATTAGCATGGCGTGGCGGTGAAGCAGCAACTTGCAAGGTACACTTTTTCAAAGAGGAAAAATTTAATAACGGAGAAGCGACGGGTCGTATTGAATATAACCCAGTATTCTCGAAAACTTGCCAAGGCGACTCAAAAAAAAAGCTGTGATAGTAAATGGCTAGTAAAAAATAAGGAAATCCCAGATTTATGTCCTGTGAGGTTGTTTCATAAGATATTGTCGAAAAGATCTGATCATTTTACAAGTTATTTCTGGCTCCCAACCAATTTTGGAAAAACAGTACTTCTAAGGTTTGGTACAAAAATATACCTTTGGGAATAAATGAAATATCCAAATTTCAGCAGAGAAAGTTGGACTGGATACGAAAAATAAAAAGATCACAAATCATTCTCATGAATCCAGTGCTGTTTCGAATCTATCTGAGGCAGGTGTCAGTGAACAAGAATTGATCAAACTAACCGGACACTCTACGGCAAGCTCTATTAAGCTCTTCCTGCAACTGTACAATGAGCATCATTTGAATCTTGCTCCAAATCTTCGAAAAACTTTTTCGAATGCTGAATCTTCCATAATTCCTCAGACATCGTCCCATATATAATCGACCCGGAGTGAAACAAATGTATATAGTAATTGCATTTTCAATAACTGCTCATTCCAATAATAAATAAACATGTTTGTGATGAATGATTTATAATTTTCTCGTCGAGTTTGGGTGCATTTCTCAATAAAGTTCATTTTGTACGTTTTGTCATTCGTGGAACTTTCTCAGCAAATACCACTCGAGCTCAGATTTGGCAGGATATTATTCTAAGCTCGTTTTCTCATACTTTTCGGTAATTCAACTCTACCTATTGAATTGCCTGCAGTGAGTATTCGAAAACGAGCATAAAAATATCCGGCCAAATCTGAGCTCTTGTGGTATTACTTACGAATATAACTTCAGTATCAAGTGTTTACACTACATTACAATTTCAAAGTTTGCGCCCCTGGCATTTCTACTGTTGACAGCTTCAATCCGGCAACTGCGTCGAGTATTTTGCCATTTTTTCAACCAAAATGTACTTACAACACTTCAACATACGAGTGATTTTTATTTTGTTCACTGTCAACTTGGGCAAAAAATAGATTCAACACGTGAACATTTTCGTGCGATGATTTTTTACGATTTTCGACGTGGATTAACTTGAAAAGTGCTGCGTTCAACTTGTTATGCTGGGTGCAGTTCTCGAAAGAGAAATATTCGATCACTTCAACGTTACAAAACTCTACCTAATTTATTTACATGTTTACTGAACAATTATACCTAGTTTATATAACACAATTGATATTGCTTAGTTTATTTTCAACACTGTGTCCACTTATTCGCGCTCTGTATTCAAACTGAATTCTCTGCGCTTCGTGCTCTCTCCTTATATACTAGTACGAATTGTTCTAGAACATATGCGTAACTTCGGCTCTGTTCCAGATCTTCGTTCGAGAACCTTCCGGACACGGCAACACTGATTTCTTCGTAATACTGCGCGCTAAGACCTTTAAATCCTCTCGAATTCTTCCGAAATTGCCCCGCACTCGTCACTCCGCCGGGTCGTGGCAGGGTCGGCTTCAGGGACGATTCGATATCGTTACACTATGTTGGTTTAACACTATTTTATTATAACTGAGGGAAACTGCAGGACGTCTGTGAATTGTTATACTATTGTATAATATTTAATATATCATAGAGTTGAGAATTCAGACTGATATGACTTATGAATGACTTCCTTCTTATAGTTACACAGGAACCTTATATACAAAATACTACTTAATTAGGACTTTCTGAAATTATTAAGTTTACTAAAATATTCGGATTTGGAAAATATATGACGAAAAAGGTTGTAATTATGATTATATATATATATATATATATATATATATATATATATATATATATATATATATATATATATATATATATATATATATATATATATATATATATATATATATATATATATATATATATATATATATATATATATATATATATATATATATATATATATATATATATATATATATATATATATATATATATATATATATATATATATATATATATATATATATATATATATATATATATATATATATATATATATATATATATATATATATATATATATATATATATTCTTTCGAAAAGCGAGGATTTACAAAATTTGAATAATTCAATTTACAATAAATGCGCTTTTATCTATAATTTTGATGTGTGTCAGAAAAAACACAATTGTGAGGTCAGGAAATGTAACAGGGGAACCATACTATCTTGTATATGATTCAATACGAATAAATGTATTTGTCCCACATTCGTATTTATAGAGTGACGAATTGAAGAAGTCAGTGCAAGTTCGAAGCTCTGAGGATGCTCGTACGAGATGATACTGGTATTTCATTATAGCAGGTTTTTACCAGTTCAAAATGTATTGCGACCACAAAGTGAAGGCCTACATCCTACAACTTACTAAATTTATATATATATATATATATATATATATATATATATATATATATATATATATATATATATATATATACATATAAATATCTTGGATTTTGTCAAGAAGACAATTAACCATAGCAGCTCTAAAGAAAATATCAGAAGTTCATATTACGAAAGACTTAGAATTATCATCAAGAGTCATTTAACTAGTAAAAGCCTTTTCAGAGCTATCAACTCCTATGCAGTTCCTATTCTTACATCTTCTTTTGGAATTATTAAATGGTCTAAAACTGATCTAAATGAATTACAATGTCAAACGAGGAAAATGCTTTGTAAATATCATAAGCACCACCCAAAGTCAGCTGTTCAGAGAGTTACACTACCTAGACATCTTGGAGGTCGTGGATTAACTGATTTGAATAATCTTCATAGTAAACAGATTTTTCATCTGTACTGTTGCTTCAGATTATAATCTAACACCTCTGAACTTAACAATGCAAATGGTAGATTTTGATATATTTGATGATATTTTAAAAGAGAAAGTTGGATGCAGAAGGAATTACACGGAAAGCACCCTAAAGAATTGAAAAATGATTATATTGATGAAATCGCATCGAATAAATGGTTAGTATCTGGAGAATTGTTTGCTGAAACAGAAGGCTTGGCAATTGCGATCCAGGATCAGGTTGTTTCCACGAGAATTATAGAAAACACATCATCAAACAAAATATAGATGATTCTTGCCGTAGATGTTTCTGTTCTTCAGAAACAGTTTTCATATATTATCATCTTGCTCAGTCCTTGCTTCAACAGATTATTTAGAAAAACATAATGCCGTCGCTAATATTATTCATTTTAATCTAGGAATTAGACATGACCTAATTCCCAAAAGAAAAAAATTTTTCAAATATGAACCTGAGATTATTTGTGAAAATGACAAATATAAACTTTATTTTGATAAAACAATTCTTTGCAACAGAGCTGTAAAACACAATAACACAATAGACCAGATATCATTCTTAATGATAAACAGAATCAAATAACATATATAATTGATATTGCTATCCCGACACACATAATATACAAAATAAATACAATGAAAAAATTTCTAAATATATGATGCTTGGCGACGAGATTAAAAAATGTGGAAAATGAAAAAATATTTATTCTACCGATTATTATTTCCACAACAGGTGTTATTCCTAGAAATCTTCACAAAAGTATTGAGATTTTGGGTCTGAAGAAAATTTGTTTGAACGGTTACAAAAGATAACAGTCATCAAATCTTGTAATATGCTTCATAGGTTTCTTTCCGAAAAAAATAATGTGGTGGAGTCATAGGTTTCTCTTTAGTTTATACTGCTCAGAATCTCATTTCATATATTATTTATTTGTTTATATAAATGTAATATAATTAACTCACAATTTTGTCATATTTATATTCAGAGCAGTATTCTATTCGATCGTTCACCACTTCACACAAAGGAAACTATTAATGAGTAACATTCAGTGTTACTTGACTAAGGTCCGTACACTGGATTTTTCCGAGGAGAAAGCCTCTGACACTACTCGTTGGTACATTGATATCATTGTCTGATGATGCTATAGTATGTATATATTCTGGTAGATTGATATATTCTCATAACATTTAACGTTATCCTAATATATAATTATTCCAGGATATGTTTTGATTATAATCATTGCCTGGCAATGGTATTAATTACCGGGTGGTGGATTTATATTTTTCATGAAATCATTTTGATTGCATGAGCAGATATATGGTCAACTCGTCGGGGTGAAACCCCTATATATATATATATATATATATATATATATATATATATATATATATATATATATATATATATATATATATATACTCGTTTATATATATATAGTATGGGTCCCCTGTTACATATATATATAGATATATACTTATATATATATATATATATATATATATATATATATATATATATATATATATATATATATATATATATATATATATATATATATATATATATAAGTGCTTATATCTATAATTTTGAAGTGTGTCAGAAAAGCACAATTGTGAGGTCAGGAAATGTAACAGGGGACCCATACTATCTTGTATATGATTCAATAAACGACTGAAAAAAACTTAAGGAAAAAACTCGTTTCCCTGTTGCTATTGCACTAGCAATAGCTTGTCTGTTTATGTTGTGTTAGTGCCGTGTGTACATAAAAAGTACCAAAGATTTTTCGGCTTAGCCGCTTCATTCTCTCTTGCATTCCAAGATTTCCAAACGAAGACAAGGGTGAAAAGAAGGGGGTTTGGGACAGGAATCTGTTACAATGGAAAAAGAAAACCAGCAGAAAAATATTGCAACAATCATACTTCTTATATGTATAAACAAATCTAAGAAAAGATTTTACATAGGAAGCAAGGTCATGAAAAGGACTAAGGAGATAATAAAAAATACATAACCTGCGATATTTCCTCAAATTCAATCTCTGTTTGACCGAGAGAGCCCCGATGGCCAGGTTCAGTTTTCCAAGTGATGCCGATTATGATCTATAGATGTTTTAGAATCATTATGGACCCAATAATCTGGGTTGACATCGCACATATATTATTTCTTCGTGGAACTTTTTTAATTTAAAGAAAAATTTCGCGAAAAAATTTCGACAGTCGTTCGAAAAAAATTGCCACCTTTACTGATAGATATATAACAAACTCTGGTGAAGAAGATCCACACTTGGCCACTGTGAAAGGCTGGTATAACGAATGCTATCGGGGCCGTGCTTCAATCTTTGACGAACTTCTTGAAGGTCGTCCAAAATCAATTGTTTAGTCACAAACCTTCAATGCGGTGCGTGAAATGATACACGCTGATCTCCATGTGACTTACCCTTAGATTGAGACAACCCTAAGCATTAGTTACACCAGCATACAATGTTTTTCGCGTTGAATTCCACACAACTCAACAATTGCTCAAAGTAGGCTTATAGAGAATCCTTGCCTTTCCATAGCAACGCAACATTCACAACAAATAGCACGGTTTTGAAACTGTCAAGAACAGCCATTTTAGTACTTTAGTATTTAGTTAGTTGTAAAGTTTCTGCCGATATAAATTAAAATGTCTCGTTTTGAAAGCACCAGTGAAGCAGAAAGGAATAGTTCTATACAGAATTCTATTCTCAAAAATACAAGAAAAACGCACGGTTCGATTTGGAATCAATTCAGTATATTCTGCAAGCTACGAACGTTCGATTTGGATATACAGCATTCTATTGAAGATATTTCAGAAATTTTTATGGATTGGGGTTTCAATATAAAATAAATGAATGGACAAGATTACAAAGAATACGTTGTCAAAACAATGTGGAACACAACTGCGAAAATGATGCAGAATATGTATTTCGAAAAATTCAACATGAGTTTCAACCCCTTTACCGATTCAGCATTTAGAAAGGCTCGTGAAGCTCGCAATTCTAATAGGAAGATGTAACAAGGGAATGTGGAAAAGCGCAAAGAAAGTTCCGTTGCATTAACAAGAACTGAAATTGATAGCATGGCTCTGTACTGGAACAAAAATGCCGCAATAGGTTTGTAGGAAAAATTTTTCCATATTGTTGCTTATGAATTAGCATGACGTGGCGGTGAAACAGAAACTTGCAAGGTACACTTTTTAAAGAGGAAAAATTTAATAACGGAGAAGTGACTGGTCGTATTGAATATAACCCAGTATTCTCGGAAACTTGCCAAGGCCACTCAAAAAGAAGCTGTGATAGTGAATGGCTAGTAAAAAAAAAGGAAAACCCAGATTTATGTCCTGTGAGGTTGTTTCATAAGATATTGTCGAAAAGACCTGATCATTTTACAAGTGATAGATTATTTCTGGCTCCCAATCAATTTTGGAAAAACAGTACTTCTAAGATTTGGTAAAAAAATATGCCTTTGGGAATAATGAAATATCCAAATGGACAAAAATTTCAGCAGAGAAAGTTGGACTGGATACGAAAAAAAACAATGCAAGCTCACACACATACGCGCATACGATAGATCATTTGAATACCCAAAACCTTGAATTGATAGACCATCCATTTAATAATCCCGATTTGGCACCTAACGACTTCTTTTTGTTAGCGCATATCAAGGAAAAACATCATGGGCAATGATTTTCTTCGACAGAAGATGTAATTGAAGCCTTCCAAAACCATGTTTTGGGGTATCTCATTCGTAGTGCCAAAAGTATTTCGAAAATTGGTTCAAGCGCATGCAAAAGTATATCGATCTCTATGGAGAATACTTTGAAAAATAATGAAGCTATTTTTTGACCTAAGTTATTTATTTTTTCTGTCAGGTGCAAATTTTAAAAGCATCCTACGTATTACTGCTACCACGGGGTGAGGTGATTAAAGATTGAACAATTGGGGATTATTTTCATCGAATCGATTGTTAAATGTTTTATGATCTTGGTTTTTTCTGATTTTCTTAATTCCCAAGCGCTGCAGAGGGTTCAATTTCTTTCCTTTAGTACAGATATGTAGTATTTGGTTTTCAGAATTTATAATATGCTTTGTATTTGTGTTATGTTCGAAAACGAAGGAATGCCAACGCCCCGGAATGTATGAATAGAAATCCACATATTTTGAGTGGAAGAACTTATCAATACGACCTGTTATTCAAGACATTACAGCCCATATTTTGGATGGAAGTCATAGGTAAATTGACTAAATATCACTAGATACGAAGAAATGTCTACTTATTCCACTAAACACACTGTAATTAATTCCTTAGATTTAGTACAGAAATCATCATATGTTATGGCAACATCATTCCCTTCAAATTGGTGTCTTTCAACATTGAAAATATGTGTCTAAACACTCCAGGTGATGATGTCTTGACGTTGTAAAAGCATCCTTGGCATTAGTGATATATATCCATTACTTCGCCCAGAAATGCACAATCTTTTCGAAACTCGTCAGGAACTAAACAATTTCAAATATTCACAACCAAATTTATATGGAATCACTCGGTACTTCTGATTATTGATTGTTTTTAACCATTGATCTTTGACTACTTGTGAAGAATGAAGTTGTTTGTTGTAAAAAAACTGGAAAGTATGATAAGAAATGTTGAATTATCACCACATGTTCGGGATATTGTACTCGTCACTGAGATTTGAACCTGTAAATTTCAAAATTCAAAAAGCCTATAATTATAATTGAAAACTGCCTTATGTTGGATTGTCCGATGTGCAGAGGAGTCGAATAATTGCTCTCGTTGAAGAAGGGGTGACACAGAGGGATATAGCGGCCACAATGGAGATATCACAGGGGGTGGTTTTAAAACCTACGCTCGATACATGGAACTACAATCTTTGCCAGATAGACCTAGAAGAAGTCGTAGGAAGATCACTTCTGAAGAACAAGACCGCTTTTTGTGCCAAATTGCAAGAAGTGACCCTAGTGCGTCGAACCCCATACTCCAGAGGCAATTTCTGGAAGCAATAGGCATCAGTGTATCAGTCGAAACGATACGTCTTCGTTCAAGGGGTTTATACAGCAGAAGGCTTTTAAGAGTTTCAGACCTAACGAGACCACAAAACATGAACAGACTCAATTGGTGTATCGAGCACCAAAATTGGAATATTGAGAATTGGCGAGAAGTTCTTTTTTCGGATAAGACCAGAATTGGTGTTCGATCAGATGACTGCCGGATTCGGGTTTTGTGGGGTCGTGGAAGACAAGCAAGACTCCGAGCAGCAAGATAAATTCCGAAATAACAAGGAGCAGTGTGATGTTTTGGGATGACATTCCCAAAACAGATTTGATTTCGTTTCCTTCGAGTGTAACGGCTAGAAATTACGTGGACCTAGTGCTGGAACCCAAAGTGAGACTCTGGAGAGGTGAACACTGTGAGGATTTCACTTTTATGCATGAAAATATTCCTCCACATACCAGCAACCCCGCGCGACATTATCTGGAAACTATTTGGTTATTTTGGACTGGCCAGCTTGCTCTCCAGACCTAAATCCTATTGAATATTAATGGGAAAATCTCAAAAGGAAAATTAGATGGCGCCAGGGTAATCCAAGAACCCCACAACAGCTCATCAAAGCCGCCACAAAAGAGTGGCAGAATATCACCCCACAGGAGGTCGAAAACCTAATCCAAAGCATGCCTAGACGGATTTAGGCTTGTGTCAGGGCAAGAGGAGGTAATGCAAGCTACTGAGGTCGAGAAAAGTCACCTACTCCGTGAGAAAACAAATTTCAATTTTTCACATGCGGAAAGATATTTGTTTCTTTCTTAAAATAAACCTTAATTTACGTCTTTTTCCAATTGAAATATCTCAAAAAGGATCAGTTCTAACAATCCTCCGAAATTTCCAAAATCCCTTAGGTAATGTTCGAAATATCGGGTGACTCCATATAAATTTGGTTGTGTGTATCAGTCGGTAGAGTGTTAAACGACGTTAATTGAAAAAGTGTTTTTCTCGATTCTAGAAATATTCCCCCAATTTCTGGACGAAAAATGAAGGGTTTGTAAAGAATCGACTTCCGATAAAAAAAAAATTTGTAGGTGTGCCATGAAATTTTATTACTCAATTCAAGTTTCAAGGTTTGGTATATTGGACCATTCATTAAGTTGGACCACCATCAAATAATAGTTTAGTAGTTTATTGATTTTATAATTCAACACCAAACGACAATCAATTAACTTTAGTACACATCGGCCATTTCAGATTTATCATAAAATAGCGCGGCTAGTTGTCATTAACGAAGAACGAATTACATTGTTTTCAATGTAAATCTTGGTGTTTTTTACTAGTGGTGTAATTGAGGCAAACATAAACTTTTTATATTTATATTTTAAATTGAGATTCGTCATTAATTATTCGTCAAATTCGTTTTTTTATTCGCGTGAACAGTTTGCTTAACTGGACCACACATGTTCGGTGAAAATGGACGGTTCCAATTCATGAAACTTTTCCTGTTTGTTTATTTATTTATTTATTCATTTCATACCCTACTAATTTAGAAATACATATGAATATAGATAAAGATAACATACAATAATGAATATGAAATGAAGTTAACCCATCAACAACTTACATGGGATATCAAAATATAAGCGTATATAAGCGTATATGAAATATAAAATATTGATTCACAATAACATATAGGTAACGAAACATTCTGTGAAAAACATTGAGTACAAATAAATTACATAATAATTGAGCCGTTATGGTATTCTTCCAAAGTATAATAGGCCTTCTCTACAAAAAGCGACTTTAGGTCTTTTCTAATCTCTGACCATTTCTTCGTCTTGAATACTTGCGGAGTTTATTGAAGATTTTAATTGCGTCATAGGTTGTGCTCAATTCTGCTGCCTTTACCCTATGGAAAGGTATAGAGAAGTCATCTGCAGATCTTGTTGCATATTCGTGATTAGCTGAGTTTCTGGGTATTTTTTCCTGATGTTCGAGGATGAATTGAACACACGTAAGTATGAAGAGAGAAGCCTAAGTAAGTATACCCTCTTTCCTGAATAGAGGCCTGCAACTATCTGTCTGCTTTTCCTCACATATATTGCGAAGAGCTTGTTTTTGTTTTGAACATATTCTTCTGCTTTCAGATGAGTTGCCCCAAAACAGCAGGCCATATGTGATTGAGCTCTGAAAATAACCAAAATAGGCCGATTTTGCTGCTGCTGGGTCCGCCACTTGTTTGAGCCTTCTATTACAGTAAGTGGCACGTGATTTTTTGACTAGATCATCTGTATTTTGCTTGAATCCAAGGTTTGATTCCAACATAACACCTAGAAATTTGAGATGCGCTTTTGTCGTTGGTTTTGTTTCGAATGAGAGATGTGTCTTCTGTGTATTCAATTTCAGTTTATTGGTGTCAAACCATGTTTTCGCCTGAAGCAACGATACCTGCGATACTTCTTCCACATCATCTTCATTATCTCCTACCGTAAGGAAACTGGTATCATCTGCATAAAGTATTGAAGAGCTCGATGTTATATTTGTAGATAAGTCATTCACGTACAGTATAAAAAGAATTGGGCCCAATATCGATCCTTGTGGCACGCCACATCGAACAATCCTCCAGTTAGACATTTTCCCTTTCAGATAAACCTGCTGCTCCCTACCTCTTAGGAAACTGCTTATCAGCTCGGATGCTACTCCTTTGATTCCGTGAAAATGAAGCTTTTTTATGAGCACTTGGTGTAATATACTGCCAAAAGCTTCACTTAAGTGATATGCTAATAGTTTGCATTTTTTGTTCTTATCAAATAAATGCCTCTACTATCTGCTTTAGGAGTTCACTCAGCGCTGAAATAGTAGATTTGTTTGTATGAATCCATGTTGTTCCTCACAGAAAATGTTGAAACGTCTCAAGAAGGACATCATTCTGTTTCTTATTATCATTTCCATTATCTTTGAAATTACAGGCAGAACCGAAAAAGGCTTAGAGTTAGTAGGGAGCTCTGTCCCCTGATTTGTAGATGGAAACTATTCTCGCTTTCTTCAACTGATCTGCGAAATACCCTTCTCTAAGGCATTTTGTTAACAGTATGCTCAGTGGAGAACCAAATTCTGAAATTGTTTTTTTTTATAAGTTCAGCTGTCATATGATATACATCTTTCGACGATTTATTTTTGATATTTTTGTAATCTTTATGATCACGTGTGGTGTGACTTCACTTAAATATAGAGAACTTTCCACTCGAGCTTTTGCTTTTCCTAGTCAAAACATGAGATCTACATTTTTATTTTGGCATTCTCTTGCTGAGTTTTCACCAATGTTTACAAAGTAGTCATTCAGTTCATCTGGGTCTGAATTCCCAGTGGCTGTATCTTTTCGAACCTTCGTCTCATTATTGATCACTTCTCAGATGGCTTGGTTTTGTTGCCTGCCTTATTTATTTTTATGAAGTTTAACCTTTCAACCTCCAACACTCTTTGTTTATACAAATACTTGCATGTCAGATAGGCTCTTCTGCTATCTTCGTCTTTCCGTACATCTCTTATTACAGCCAAGGCGTTCAGTTTACATTTGAGTTCTCTTATCTCCTGATTCTTATTAATTTCTTCTTCAAGTTTCTCTTTAGCTTTGTGACAGTTTTGATTGGACAGGTTGTGTCCAAAATTTCCAATAACCTATACCAGAATTTATCGAAAGCCTCTTTCGCAGTTTGATCTGTATTTATTGAATTCCATTTCTCATCTTTCAATTTTGCTTTTAATTCTGTTTTATTTTTCTCATTGATACATCTAACTGTTATCTTTTCTTTATTTTCAGGTGCTATATCTATATAAAGATTGCATTGGATTACTTGTCCTTTATGGTCCGAGAGATGCGCCTCAAAAGTTTCAGAAGTAGTATTTTCCATTACTGAATACATTATCTATCAAAGTCGGGGAAGTAGCTGTGATTCTGGAGGGTTCCATAAATTTAGTATGTAGTACAAATTCCTCAAAAAGTTATAGTATATCATTAGTTTCTGTATAACTTTTCATGAGGTCTACATTAAAATCACCTGCGACATGAATGAGTACAGGATTTAAACACCTCAAAAAGTCTAGGGAACACTTACCAATATCTTTAAAATATGAATTTGATGATTCGAATTTATAGAAATCTTTCGGTTTTGTTAGGATGTTGTATATAATGTATTCTCAAGAAAACATAATAATTTTGATTTCTCCAAAACAACTCTTATAAAAAAAATTTAAAATTTGAAAATGACGAAATTTGGTAAAACACAAAAAAATCCTGAACTAATATTTTCGAAACGATATGGAAGCACTTATATTTTTCAGTACCCAGAAGGTCCACCTCTGTAATCAATGACACTTTGGCATCGTCGCGGCATGCCCAATATTAAATTGTCTATTACATTTTGGCCTAAGTCATTCCAAGCCCCCTGAACTGCTAATCGAAGCTCTTGTTCATGATGGAAGATGTTTTGACGCAGGAGATTTCCTTTTAGGATGTCCCACAAATGCTCGATGGGATTCAGATCTGGGGAGCAGGATGGCCACGGTAGAAGATCGATATCATTCTCTTCAAGAACGTTCAACACAACTCTTGCACGATGAGGAGGGCCATTATCTTGTTGGAAGAGTGGATTTTGACCCATTGTTTGGAGATACGGTACCACTACAGGTAAAACTATCTCATTTGCGTAAGAATTTCCAGTGAGGTTGTTCTGTATGAAAACGAGGTCAGTTCTTCCACCAAGGCGTATACCTCCCCAAAACATCACTGCTCCGCCTCCCTGTCTAACACCTTCTCGAGCATGCTGGAGACGGTTTTGCTTTCCAGGTTCCCCCCATATTCGAATTCTTCCCGAATCGGGATATTAACTAAATATAGATTCATCACTGAAGAGAACTGTGGCCCACCTCTCTAGATCCCAGTTTACGTGTTCTTGGCACCAAGCTAAACGAGCAGCGCGATTTCCATGGGTCAGTTGTGGAACTCTTAAAGGACGTCTGGAGTGAAGTTGACCTTCGTGCAGTCGATTTCTCACAGTTTGGTCGGAAATTTGTACATTATGAACTCGTGATAGCTCTTCAGCTAATTGAGATGCTGTGGTAGTACGATCTCTTCTGGCTTGTATAACCAAAAATCGGTCTTGGGCGACTGTAGTAATCCTGAAACGACCTGTATGGCGTTCTTCTACGCTACCTGTTTCATTGAAACGCGACCATAAAAGGTTTATGACACTTGGGCTACTTCCCAGAACCCTGGATACTTCCCGTTGTGAGCTCCCAGCTTGGAGCATGCCAACGGCTCGTAACATTTCTTCTCTAGTCAAATGTCGTCTTTCGTTAGTCAAATCAAAAAACTTGAATCTTTTATTTGTGCTAACAACAGAAACAAAGTGCCAACCAACTGATTTCAAACACATGAAATGATTATAAAGCAAGTTTTTTATTAAAAAAAAACTGAAATCTGTTGCGGCAATCTACATAATTTGGTGAGAAATTGATGCAAGTGTTCATTTCTTGAAAAAAATCATCCATATTGATCGTTCTGGATACGATATATCGATATTCAGAAGTGTTCCCTAGACTTTTTTGAGGTGTTTATACTTAATTGATTTATTTCATTCAAGCCTGCTTTCATATTTTCCATAAATACCTCGAAAGAAGTACTTAGAGGGAGAATTTGGACCATGTGAAACTGAACAGCAAGCCGGGTTTCGGGCTAGTCGCTCTTGCATCGACCACATTTTTAGGATCGTACAGATAAGTGAGAAAAAGGTAGCAACGAATGGTAAACTACATTTACTGTTCGTTGACTTAGAAAAAGTATTAGAAAGATCGCAATAAATACCACTCTCATCAAAGCGATAAATCAACTCTATCATCAAGCAACATCTAGAATTTAACTGGGTACTAGAATCTCACAACCTTTCGAAGTTACAGAATGCTTAAGACAGGGGGGTTGCCTTACCCCAACATTGTTTAAAATATTCCTCAATGGAGCCCTCAAATAATGGAGAAGATTTTGCAGCGGAATGGGACTGCCCTTAAACGAAGACTCCACGCTGTACACCCTACATTTTGTTGATGATCAAGTGGTCATTGCACAGAGCAAAGACGACTTGGAATACATGACCCAAAAATTATTTCAGGAATACAAGGATTGGGGACTAACTGTGATTCTAAACGAAATTAAATATCTTTGTATAGAAGGAAATAAAGAAGACTTATAACTGGAAGGGGTGAAAAGAAAGAGGCATGCGAGGAATATATTTATTTTGGGACAAAGATTAATTACAGCGGGCGCACAGAACCGGAAATAAGAGAAAGAATAATTATAAGGAAGAAGGTTATACGGTGCTCAAATCCAATACTACGAAGAACGTATCGAAGGAAGGAAAACATCTTCTGTATAGCTCCATATTTCAGAGTATTGTACTGTATGGGTGTGAGACATGGCAACTGAATAAGACATTACAATAAAGAAAACTTGCACTAGGAATGGATTTTGGCGAAGAACTGCAGTTAAATCAAGACTCGAAAGAATAAATAACACCAGGATGAGAAAAATGATGAGCGTGGATACGACAATAATAGATGAAGTTGAAAGAAGGTAACTAATGTGGTACGGGCATGTAGAACGTATGACCGACGAACGCATTCCCAAACAAACTTTGAAATGGACACCAACACAGAGACGGAAAAGAGGAAGACCAAAAACAACATGGATAGCAGGAATAAGAAAAGCTACGTCAGAGAGGAATTTACAACCGGAAGACTGGGACAATAGAAGACGCTGGAAGTTGGGGACCGGAAGGCGGAACCTAACCTCGAAAGATCCTTCCTGAGGCCTGTATACTGCTATGTCCACAGATTTCAGTCGTTTTTCCCATATTGCACTCATCTCGAGTACACCTTCCACGAGAAGTTTTTTATTTGAGGGATTTCTTCAACAAAGAGTTCCTTATTAGACAATATCAGTACTCCACCATATCCGTCTTTCCTGGAAAAGTGAGTTGTTAGTGAGAACTCTTGTACTAGAAAGATATCTGCAATAACTTCTTTAAGCCAGTGTTCGGTGATAAATGCTATGTGTATATCTTTTTCAATTAAAATGCTTTCTAGAGGGTCGATTTTATCAATTATTGATCCTATATTAAGGTTCGTCAGATTGAGAAGATTTGAGCCCTTTTTGTGAAGTTGAGGATCGAAAAATTTATATCTTCTAACAACAACACCACTGGTCGAAGAACTGTCTTCGCCTACCTCCTTTAATTCCTCCGAATTTATGCCAACTTTAAAAGCCAGATTTGTGCTATCTTCTCTTGAAATTTTCTGGACTGTGAAATCTGTTTCACCTTGCAATTTCTCAGTGAGAAAATCTATCACATCCTCTGCTATACATTCTTTGTTTACTTTTCCCAGAAATAGCCATGCTTTAGGCTCAGCTGTTACCGAGTACTGAACAATAATATTCTAAACGAAAAGCAGAAGATCTACAAAACGCTATACATGATTATAAGAATGGGGATATTGGTTTAACCAAGTGTGTACGATTACACAAGATACCTAAAGCAACATTAAAAATCCATTTGGGCAAAGGTGACTCATAAGAACGTGTTGAAATTAATGAAGGCAGACCAACGGTGTTCGACAGTAAATTTGAAAATGTAGAGCACATATAATTTTTGGAAAAACACATGTTAGGTTCAACTATTACAGATGTTATGAGACTTACTTAGCAAATTGCCGAAAAAAATTGACTGAAACACAACTTCAAAAAATAAAAAATAGCTGGGAAGGCCTGGTATTACGCCTTCATGGAACGACATAAGGACAAGAATAGTCTTCGACAACCTGAGGCAACTTCTTTGAGTCGAGCAAAGGATTTAACAGAGAAAGCATTCAAAACTCAAAATCTATCTATCCCATCCCTAAGTACGAAAGTATTTCCTGCTTTCTGGAAAGAAAGTTTCATAACACCAATATTTATGTCGGGGGACAAGCAAGATGTTTGTAATTATAGAGGCATCTGTACACAATCGGTTATACCAAAACTTTTAGACAGGTTAGTTTGTCATTATTTGAGCTGGATATGTATAGGCATCGTTATTAATGAACAACATGGCTTTCCCAAACACAAGTCGACCATCACTAATCTGTTGATTTTTTTGAGCGATGTTACTTCTGCTATGGAGAGTGGAGGCAGAGTGGATGCCATATACACTGATTTTCGTAAAGCCTTTGATTGAGTCAACCCACTTTGCTCTTGGGCAAGTTGAATAGAATGGGTTTCAGAGGATCTCTATATTGTTGGATTGGAGGTTTTTTGCGTGATCGAAAGTACTCTGTACGATGCAAAAACTTTGTGTCGAATTCATTTAGCGCTTCTTCTGGAGTTCCTCAGGGATCTCACCTGGGACCCTTGCTATTCGTCTTGTTCATCAATGATTTATCGTCGGTGTTTCGTCATAGCAGCTTCCTGCTCTTTGCAGATGATTTGAAGATATACAAAACAATCAGTAGTATTAATGATGTTTCGTTATTGCAGTCTGATTTGGATGGGTTTCAGATTTGGTGCATCATGAACAGACTGGAGTTGAACCTTTCTGTAATGTAATATCTTTTTCAAGAGCGACGAGACAGGGGCACCATTACACTATTGATGACAGTTATCTAACGAATTGATTGAAGACTTAGGTGTTATGTTGGATCACAAATTGCGTTTTGATGGCCATATAAATGATATCAAGAAGAGAAGTTTGAAGCTTCTGGTTTCATACAGAGGAATTGTTACTGATTTTCTTGTGGAAACTATGAAAATTGTCTATTATTCGTTCGCCAGAAGTATTCTTGAGTATGCCTCAGTAGTGTGATATTCATCTTATTGTCTTTACGTTGATTGCCTTGAGAGAGCACAAAATTGGTTTTTGCGATTAATAGTATCTAACTTAAATATACTAAAAGCAGAAATTGATTATAATGTCTGAAGATCACGCTTGAGCTAACCAACTCTCGCAATTAGGAGATCTCGTTCTGATATCTCCTTCCTGTAGAAATTATTGAACAATAATGTTAATTGTTCTGATCTTCTGCGCAAAATTATTCTTCATGTACCTGAAAGGCGAACTCGAAGTAGTAACTTGTTTAACCCTGATCCGGTCAGGGTAAATTATTGTTTGTATTTTTTATTGAACCGTGTTTTGAACCGGTGTAATGAATACTCTGGAACTTTGAATTTCTTTTCTAAGTCTTTTTCAGTGTTTAAGAGAATTGTTTGTGGATTATTGAAATAAGTGTTCAATTTATAAGTATAAATTATCAAATGGGTTGTACCGTAAGTTTCTGTATGTGTATTATAAGTTAGTTATGTATTACAAATACACATACTAGATTAAATAAATAAATAAAACCCTTTTAATATTTGTGAGCAAATAGTTGACACTAACGAGCTAAATGCTAACAAAATATTTAACGTTGATGAGAGCGGATTCCAAACAGTGCAAAAGAAGACCCCGATGGTTTTGTGTGGCAAGGGAAAAAAGCAAGTTGAAGCATTAACGAGCGGTGAAAGAGGTGTTAATCTCTGAAAACTTGGTAACTGTTCCGGAATCCGGTTACATCAACCGTGAGTTGTTTTGTCAATGGTTGGAACATTTTGCTTTTGTCGTCAAGTCAATAAAGGAAAATAGGGTCTTGCTGTTGCTCGATGGGCACACGCAACACAGCAAAAACCTTGAAACTTTGATGTTTGCATGCGAGAAAAGCATAATTTTGCTGCAATTACCAGGACACACTACGCACAAATTGCAACCGCTTGACGTGTCATTTTTCATGCCAATGAGCACTTACTACACCTGTAGCGTGCTAAGTAGCCGCAACTACCTTATCTGAATAACCTTTATATTAACACGGTGCAAGTTTAACACAGTGCAAGTCATATTGATTCTATGACCATTCATTCCGTGAAGAAACCCCTCTACCATCGGCGATTCTCGAAGGATGACAACTGATATGCATGAGAGAACACCGGAGTTCATTCATTTCCTTTAAAGACTTCGTTGAAACCACAAGAAAATAATTATTCACAATAATCTGTGAATTGTTTAATAACCCTTTAAAATAAAAGGGGGTAATAATCCATTGTCATCCGCTGTATTTCCTTATTTTCTTTTAATATTGAGCAAACATTGAATTACTACCTAGTTCCCTCACACAACTAAGTAATTATTTTCAATTTCCATCTCTAAATTAATATTCTCAACATGTGCATAGATTTTTGAATATCCATCCTCGATAATCTCTATATTCTCTTTAGGTCACATTTACTTACAGCATGGATCTATGGTTTCTACGTTCTTAATTCTTAATTTTCATATAGGAATATTTTACTACATTTCTTTCCAGCATGACCCAACATAATTTTTTTATTTTATTCCTTTCATATTCATGTTATATTTCTTTTGCTTATTAACATAATGTTTTACTTTCTGACCTCTTTCCTGCTTTATTTGAATGGCCTAGAAAATAAGTGATATTTTTTCATCGTGATATCTAGATTTTCTTCTATACTTGATTTGCAAGTCTGGTGTGTTCAATCACCATTTTATTTTCTTATTATATGTATATCTATATATTAATCTAGGCTATTTTCCAATTTTAATTTGTTGAAATCATTCAATAATCAAATGAGAGCAGAGGAGAGGTCACTTGTAATTATCACGAGCAAATAGTGATGTATGAAAACTTTACAGTTTTTGGGGAGCACAACAACACATTTATATTTTGGAGACGACAAAAAAAACAGGTTTTTATGGGGAGTACAATAACACCTTCATTTATTTTGAAAGGACAAAAACAACAGCTTTAATTTTGAAGAGGACAACAACACTCGGTCCCACAGAATTTTTTTGGAGGAGTTCAATCATTTTCTTGGATAGCCACCAAACTCCATTATTTTTAGAGAAGATCAATAATTTTCTTGGATAGCCAGTAACCTCCTTTATTTTTAGAAGAGATCAATCTTTTTCTTGGATAGCCACCAACCTGCTGAACTATTCTCCATTTTATGTGCTAGCACATCACTATTAAGATAAGTCGTGTTCATTTTATGGGGGATGAACTGTCAACATTGGATGCTTGAAGGGAACTAAAATCCACGACCCATCTAAACGACGGAGCAGGGTAAACAACTAAATGTCAAACTACTTAAAATTGAACTAACTATTATTACTCTACATCCTATTAGTGATTAGGTAGGTTACACACCCAAGCCATCGAATCTTGGATGCGTTCATATCCTGGCAATGCAATGACCCAGTATCAAGTCAGCCGACTTATTAATCAGACATGGACGCGCAGCCATGATCGGTAACGTTGTCATTGGATTTAAAGCAACTAGTTCCAGATCACTATTTCGCACCATTTGAAATTTTGGTCGCCAATGTTACCAGTGCTGGACAAAATGATACTCCAACATTTACTACTCCACCTTTCAATATGCAATATGCTGTAGCCTTCACATCTCAGGTCGTTAATCTGTCAAGTTTTGACGAATTCAAAAGTACCCTGAATATTCTATCCCCGTTACCCAGGAACAATTTACCGGGTAAAGACAAAGGCGCTCAAAAAGCTATTGAACTGACATCTTCTCCGTATAAAAAGGAGTTTTTTTTCGGTGTAGGGGAAATCATTATGGATACCCAACGCTTTGACTCTATCACGTCGGGTAGTGTGGGACTCCCCCCATCAGCACTTGACGGAGTATACCCTAACTTAAACCAAGATATGCATGGGTACCGCTTTTGCATTACTTCCATGCATACTTGCCATTACAGTCGTTTATTCCCTTTCCGTTCCGCTTCATCTTTCCGTTCGTCTTGTTTTTTCCTTTTTATGACTTCCACAGCATATTTATTGACAGCCAGCCATTTCTCCTGCGACGCCAACATACAGTTAACAATGGAGTCCTCAGTCACCTCCCTTTCTATTTTCTTGTTCATTTTCCTTCTGTGTTCTTTCCTTCTGACACACTCTAAAGCAGTATGCTGCGCCTTATCAATCTCTCTACAATAGCGGAAATGAGCGCTCGCAGCCTTACCTATTCTGTGAATAAAAATGAGTTAGAGACATCTCAGCAGAAAGCTAAACAATCCAAAAAAGTTCCATTGCAATTAAATAAACCGTTCAAGCAGACGATGGAAAAATTACTAACGTGAATATAACTCGTGTTAAATAAAACAAGAAACTTAATGATAAAACAGCACGCAATAAGAAAAAGATAAGAATTGAAGACAGTAAGTCGACTGAAGAAGACGAAGAAGTCATAGTTTTTGACGATTCAGAGAGTTGCGATTCGAAAGATAAAGAAAACGATTGTGCGAAATGTGACCGAAATTACTACAATGAGAAAGGAACAAATCTGGATTGGATAAAATGTTTTCGTTGCCATAAATGGAATCATGAAACTTGCACCATAATCCCAGATATTTGTAATGATTATCTGAATCAATCTTTTTCATACTTATCCAGAATTTTGACTGCTTTTTTTAAGTCTTTTTAGTCAAAGTTAGATTTTCTATCGTAGTTGTTTGTTATACGAGAGATTTTTTTCTTAAAAGTGTTTTTGTTTAGTTTCATAGATAAGTTTTCTTCAAGTCCACATTACTAACCGAGTGGTTCAATTAATCCTACCGGTTTGTTAAATTTACACCATTGTCTGATCTCATAAAATGATAATTATCTTGAGTGTTGCTATAATAATGTTGATTTTAATTAATTAAATGTGAAGCCAAATAAATATAGTTTCATTTACAAGAGCTGTTGTCTGTGCTATTTTCAAAGAAGTATTAAAAACCGCATTTTTCAAAAATAGTCCAACAGACTTCCCATTATATGTTAAAAATTCAATATAAAGTGATATTTCTGCCTGAAAACTGAAAATCAGGATGTTTCAGTCCTGTCCTAGAATTTTCGAATCTTTTTTCGACAATATTTTGATACAATTAATGCCAATAATGTCTTAAAATTCGATTATTGAGAATTCTAGAGACCTAAATTTACAAATACAAGTAAACGATGATTTCTACTAAAATATATTATTAAATGCTCGGCGCGTTTCGATACACAGTATCTTTGTCAAGAGCGAATGAATACTAGAAATATATCTTAGTAATATATATATATATATATATATATATATATATATATATATATATATATATATATATATATATATATATATATATATATATATATATATAGGCAATCCGCTCAGAGCTATCTGTATTTGAACTAGTGTTTAGGAAATAAATTTAATAAGGGTGAGTTATTTATGTCTACCTGATCTGGTGAATTCCTAAATCTGTTAATTTCAAGTACTTCCAGAAGGTTGAGTTTATACCTCTATTCTCAGAATGTAGGATTTTACATTCAGAATTGAAAGAGTGACTACTGTCCTTAAGGTGATTTGAATAATTTGAATTGGTTTTTCCATTGATGAAACTGCGTTTATGTTCAAAGATTCCAACATTAAAATTTCTTCCTGTTCTACCTATATGAAAACAATTGCAATCTGCACAATCCAATCTATAAACACCTGATCTAATGTTTTGAAATATAATCTTGTTTATTTATCGCTATAACTATATTGTCTTTATCTGCTTTTGTGAAAATAATGTCATTCGATGTTGATTTAACTTTTATATTTTTGATTAATATGTGATTTATATGAAATCAACATCGAATGACATCATCTTCACAAAAGCAGATAAAGGCAATACAGTTATAACGATTAACAAACAAGATATTTCCAAAACATAAGATTTCATTAATGATTCTAATTATTCAGTTATATCTCGAGATCCAACTATTAAATTCAATAAGGAAGTGGGGACAGTCATTGAAAATTCAAAATCCATCATTACAGATAGCGAAAGATTTAAACTTATCTAACCGAATCCTTTACCACCTCAACATTATTCTTTAGTTAAATTGCACAAAAATGGTTATCCAATAAGACCTGTAGTATCATTCACACATGCCCCAGCATTCAAGATTTCCAAATTTTTAATACATATTCTGGAGAAATTTTGTAATTTTAAACCGTCTTTTTCTATTCGTAATTCAAATGATTCGATAAGAAAAATAGAAAATATTGTCATTCAAGTAATGCAAAGTTAGTCTCTTTTGATGTCAAGAATTTGTTTCCAAGTATTCCACCGGAAGATCCGTATAATATAATCAATAATTTGTTAACACAAAATATGACGAATCCACGAATTAAATACGACATTATGGTTTTATTAGATGTTTGCATATCTTAAAATTATTTTTTATTTAACGATTGTTGTTATAAAAGTGATGAGGGAGTTATAATGGGAAAACCCTTCAGCCCTCTTTTATCAGAAATCTTAGTGAACATTTCCTATATTGGTATCGATATATCGATGACATTATTGTGTGTTTCACAGAAACAAACAGATAGTTCAATGTATTCGAAAATTTCATCAACAACCTGCACCCAAAAATAAAATTCTTTTCTGAAATTGAACAGAACAATTCGATCAATTTCCTAGGCCTAACAATAACAAGATCAAAAAATAAACA
Organism: Cryptolaemus montrouzieri; assembly: GCA_013387265.2. Classification (NCBI taxonomy): domain Eukaryota; kingdom Metazoa; phylum Arthropoda; class Insecta; order Coleoptera; family Coccinellidae; genus Cryptolaemus; species Cryptolaemus montrouzieri. Next base: position 17,870,148 of record JABFTP020000001.1, on the reverse strand, counting down.
CCAGTTTTCAATTTATCATAAGCCTTCTTATACAGTTATCACAATTCACTATACATCGGCACATCCTCACCAACATAAAGTTGCAGCATTTAATAGCTATATACATAGACTCTTGAGCACACCGATGTCTAATGATAATCATTTCAAATAATTGAATTTGCTAAAACAGATCGCAAGAAATAATGGTTATGATGCAAATTTAGTTAGCAGCATATTACATAAGAAAAAACAAAATTAGCTTTACAACATATATATTCGATAGGTGAACACCAAGACAAGAAATTCAATAGTTTAACATATATAGGCAATATTAGCAATAATGTGAAATCCCTTCTTGAAAATTCAAATTTAAATATAGCCTTCAAAATATCAACAAATTTAGGTTCATTCATCAGGAATTATTAATCTCCAAATAATAAAGAAAATAAATCAGGTGTTTATAGATTGGATTGTGAAGGTTGCAATTGTTTTTATATAAGTAGAACAGGAAGAAATTTTAATGTTGGAATCTTTGAACATAAACGCAGTTTCATCAATGGAAAAACCGATTCAAGTTATTCAAATCATCTTAAGGAAAATAGTCACTATTTCAATTCAGAATTTATAATCCTACATTTTGAGAATAGAGGTATAAAACTCAACCTTCTGGAAGTACTTAAAATTAACAGATTTAGGTATTCACCGGAAATTCTTAATGATCAGGTAGACATAAATGACTCACCCTTATTAAATTTATTTCCTAAACACTAGTTCAAATACGAATAGCTCTGAGTTGATTGCGTCTTTAGTATATATAAAAATTTGTTAGTGAGATATATTTGTAATATTCATTCGCTCTTGACCAAGATACTGTGTATCGAAACGCGTCGAGCATTTAATAATATATTTTAATAGAAATCATCGTTTAGTTGTATTTGTGAAAATGGATTTCTATCACGTAAAAGCCTCGTCAATTGACGACTTAAATTTTCGGCAATATCCCAAAAACACCTTGTAGAACCATCAATAAGAATCTACAGAAGTTTTCAATACCGGATCTTAGTTCACTCCATCAAATTGCATCCCCTGCAGAAGTTTGTACAACTCATTCGGATTCACCCTTTATAAGACTCATAAATCAAATCATAGTCATTATTTGTACCAGAAATATCATTTCTCATTCTAATTACATAAATTAGAAAGTTCTATAAAACAATTCCCTCTTGAATAAAAGAAAAAGTCACGATTCTTGTCTTTTCCATTCATCACTTGTCTCTCAGAATACTCAGACAGGACCTTTTTCCCTTCCAGCTGCTACTCCAATTCGAATTCTCATAATAATTCAGTATGTTTTTACGATATTCGTGTTTCTCGGCCAGTGTTTGTTCGATAAGCGGAGCGACTTGCCGAAATCTCACAGTAATTTTCCCCATCCGATGGCGCGGACTCGATTTTCCAGGCTACCGGAAATGCGACTATAACCAAACTTCCTATTTCTTGCTCTACGAGTACAAGTTTCGATGTATCTCTCCATTATCCGGGTCCACGGTGCAGAACGACGCGATTTCTTTTGTTCGCATGTTTCTACTTGTGACAGATTAAAATATATGTCGACGTCTGGATATTGTGAATATCCTGCGGGAATTTTTAGGGTTACCCAAATTGGGGTACATCATGAATCAATCGGGTGAAATATTCTCAGAGTCTTTGTTGTAGTTGGAACAGTTTAGAATGGACGAATTATCTCTTGATAGATCTTAGGGACTTCGGAAACTTACAATAATGAAACCTGTTCAACAATTAATTTACATCATCTTTCGATTGAGTTATATGTGAAATCCAATCAATTTCACACAGAATTTACATAATAGTTCAATTTATGTCGTTCGCAATGTGAAGAACACTGCGCCAAAAATTAAGGCTAAAAATCGAAAATTCAAATATATTCAGAAGAAATTTAGATATGTTGAAGAAATGTTTGTCCACTAAAAACCGGATATTACCACCCCTAGTGAGAATTACTGCATGACATCTACGATTTATATTCAATATCAATGATCTCTTGAGCCGGCTTAGTGGCGTATGGGATATGATGCTCGTCTCCTGCGCAGAGTTACCTGGGTTCAATCCCCCACAAAGTCGGTGCAATTTTTCGGATTCTGGGAATTGCTTGAGTATCCATCTTTCGGAGGATATGTAAAGCCGTCGGTCCTGTCTAACAGAGATGTGTTGGACATTAAAGATCCCTTCCCTCGACACGAGAGGGGTTCGGCAAAATTCCCGGGTTAGTGAGGTGACAGAATTCCCCGGCGTGTCATTGGCCCAAAGGCGAAAATAGAGCACGTTAAAGGAATAACAAACAAACAATGATCTCTTGAGATTGTAACAAAATTAACTTTCATACTCTGGTTAAGCTCAGAGAAAAATGAGCAATGAGACTATAATTCAATATTCGTCACTGAAATCTTGGAAGAATAGTCAAGAAAGTTTTGATTAGATATTTAATCAATCACATAATTCATGATAATAATACATAGTGTCAAAAATACTTCTTTATATGTTATATAAAGGCAATAAGACTTATCTTGGTGGTTCTTAATCTTACTGCTGCCTTTGGATAATACCTCTATTTCATCTGTTGAGCTCCACGTACGAGTCTCTACCTAGGAATTTCAATCTAGGGCTCTCCACCTACGAATTTCTATCTAGGGCTCCTCACCTAGGACTTTCTAGCTACGGGTCTCCACCTAGGACTGAATTTCACAAATTAGACATGTATCACCCAGATATTCTATGCTCTAACGTAACAGCCAGCTACACCAGGGAATTTAAAGTAACAAAATAACGTGAATCTATTATTTGAAGAAAAAATTGATAGGCAAAGTTACAGAGATTCTAGAAAATTAAACTCGTGCTAGCTGTTCAGGTAGGTCATTGAGTTAGAAGATAAGTTTTATAAAAAGTGAGGAAAAGCATCTACAACAAAAACTATTTACAATTAAAAGATAGAACATCAACCAAATTCGAAGTCTGATATTTTTCCTAATTCTCAATAGTTATATATATATATATATATATATATATATATATATATATATATATATATATATATATATATATATATATATATATATATATATATATATATATATATATATATATATATATATATATATATATATATATATATATATATATATATATATAAATCCAATATATCTGTTCATGCAATCATCGTGAACAGTAAAAGAATCACAAAACAACTGATTCGGTTCTGTATTTTAATCATGAACTCCTAATTTTCACCAAATTAACCAAATTGTCATCAATAAAAAATATAAATCCACCACCCGGTACTTAATACCATTGCCAGGCAATAATTATAATCAAAACATATCCTGGAATAATTATATATTAGGATAAAGTTAAATGTTAATGAGAATATATCAATCTACCAGAATATATACACACTATAGCATCATCAGACAATGATATCAATGTACCAACGAGTAGTGTCAGAGGCTTTCTCCCCGAAAAATCCAGTGTACGGACCTTAGTCAAGTAACACTGAATGTTACTCATCAATAGTTTCCTTTGTGTGAAGTGGTGAACGATCGAATAGAATACTGCTCTGAATATAAATATGACAAAATTGTCAGTTAATTATATTACATTTATATAAACAAATAAATAAAATATGAAATGAGATTCTGAGCAGTATAAACTAAAGAGAAAACCTATGACTCTACCTCATTATTTTTTCGGAAAGAAACCTACGAAGAATATTACAAGATTTGATGACTGTTATCTTTTGTAACTGTTCAAACAAATTTTTCTTCAGACCCAAAATCTCAATACTTTTGTGAAGATTCCTAGGAATAACACCTGTTGTGGAAATAATAATCGGTAGAATAAAAATTTTTTCATTTTCCACATTTTTTTAATCTCGTCGCCAAGCATCATATATTTAGAAATTTTTTCATTGTATTTATTTTGTATATTATGTGTGTCGGGTATAGCAATATCAATTATATATGTTATTTGATTCTGTTTATCAGTAAGAATGATATCTGGTCTATTGTGTTTTACAGCTCTGTTGCAAAGAATTGTTTTATCAAAATAAAGATTATATTTGTCATTTTCACAATTAATCTCAGGTTCATATTTGTAAATTTTTTTTCTTTTGGGAATTAGGTCATGTTTAATTCCTAGATTAAAATGAATAATATTAGCGACGGCATTATGTCTTTCTAAATAATCTGTTGAAGCAAGGACTGAGCAAGATGATAATATATGAAAAACTGTTTCTGAAGAACAGAAACATCTACGGCAAGAATCATCTATATTTTGTTTGAAGATGTGTTTTCTATAATTTCTCGTGAATACAACCTGATCCTGGATCGCAATTGCCAAGCCTTCTGTTTCAGCAAACAATTCTCCAGAAACTAACCATTTATTCGATGCGATTTCATCAATATAATCATTTTTCAATTCTTTAGGGTGCTTTCCGTGTAATTCCTTATGCATCCAACTTTCTCTTTTAGAATTATCATCAAATATATCAAAATCTACCTTTTGCATTGTCAAGTTCAGAGGTGTAAGATTATAATCTGAAGCAACAACAATATCATGTAATTTAGACGTTCTCTGTTTATCATGAAAATGGGAACGTAGATGAAAAATCTGTTTACTATGAAGATTATTCAAATCAGTTAATCCACGACCTCCAAGATGTCTAGGTAGTGTAACTCTCTGAACAGCTGACTTTGGGTGGTGCTTATGATATTTACAAAGCATTTTCCTCGTTTGACATTGTAATTCATTTAGACAGTTTTGACCATTCCAAAAGAAGATGTAAGAATAGGAACTGCATAGGAGTTTATAGCTCTGAAAAGGTTTTTACTAGTTAAATGACTCTTGATGATAATTCTAAGTCTTTTGTAATATGAACTTCTAATATTTTTTTAGTGCTGCTATGGTTAATTGTCTTTTCTTGACAAAATCCAAGATATTTATATGTATCTCCTTGATGCATTGGCTCGATTTCGATATTGGAAATCTTTATATAATCAGAGGTGATCTTTCCTTTTCAATAGAAAGATTTTTACATTTTGAAGCCCAAATTTTATATGAATATCATTGGAATAGTTGAAAGTAATCTCAAGTAGACTTTTAAATGAGATCTGGTTCCGGCATATAATTTAATATCATCTAAATAAATTAAGTGCCTTAATTTGAATTCAGTTGATATATATATATATATATATATATATATATATATATATATATATATATATATATATATATATATATATATATATATATATATATATATCTTCTTTTGAAAAGAGAGGATTTACAAAAATTTGAATAATTGTATTTACAATAAATGCTTATATCTATAATTTTGGTGTGTCAGAAAAAACACAAGTGTGAGCTCAGGAAATGTAACAGGGAACCATACTATCTTGCATATGATTCAATAAACGAGTGAAAAAACTTGAGGAAAAAACTCATTTCCCTGTCGCTATTGCACTAGCTATAGCTTGTCTGTTTATGTTGTGTTAGTGTCGTGTGTACATAAAGAGTACCAAAGATTTTTCTGCTTAGCCGCTTCATTCTCTCTTGCATTCCATGATTTCCAAACGAAGGCAAGGGTGAAAGGAAGGGGGTTTGGAACAGGAATCTATAACAATTGGAAAAAGGAAACCAGCAGAAAAATATTTCAACAATCATACTTCTTATATGTCTAAACAAATCTAAGAAAAGATTTTACATAGCAAGCAAGGTCATAAAAAGGACTAAGGAGATAATAAAAAATAATACATAACCTGCGATATTTCCTCAAATTCCTTCTCTGTTTGACCGAGAGAGCCCCGATGGCCGGGTACAAAAAAAACTATTTACAAACAAATACAGATGTTTGTCAACCATTTTGAAAATTTGAAAGAATTTCATGATTTACATGATAATTTCACGAAAATTACTTAAAAATGAAGAAAATAATGATTGAATATAGGAGTTTGAGTTACTTTTGTTGTTTTCTACTCAGAAAAATTATTTTGATCGAGTTTATTAATGAGAAATTTATCAAGTTAATTATAAAAAAATTGTAGAAATTAAAGGAATACGGTTATGAAATCCATTGTGATAGCTACTATAAGGCATTCAAGCAAATAAAAAAAATGCTGTAAGGAAAAATTATAATTCAGATTTTCAAGGTTAACTGCGGCATTTTGCTAAATGAACTTTCAACTTACCTTATATTTTGATAGAGTATATATATATACACAGTATATAAGATAAAGATATGAATTTTAATATAATTTAATTATTTTATCTACAATTTAGGAGAATTTTCAACTTCAACTAATACGCTTGAAGGTCTGCAAAGGAAAGAACGCCTAAAATGAAGAATTTGAAGAATGCTCACAGCATAGCCGGATTATGCGCATCAGATTGTTAACCAGTGGCGTGACACAGATAGAGGGTTGACTGAAATCAGGTGTTTCAACTCAAATTGTTGTGACGTGATTTTAGCACGTAACAAGATTGTTCCAGACATGCTTCTCTATCACTTTTACTGTTGACTGCTCCCATATGAACTACGTCGTGTATTTTAACACATTTTAACCTATACGTACTCACAACACTTTAACGTACGGGTAAATTTTGTTTTGTTTATAGTCATTTGAACAATTCAAATTGAACGAAAAATGGAATTAACACGTGAACATTTTCGTGCGATGATTTTTTACGATTTTCGACGTGTATTAACTCGAAAACAGTGCTGCGATCAATTTGCTTGGACTTTTGGTGATGAAGCTCCACACCTGGCCACTGTGAAACGCTGGTATAAGGAATTCTATCGAGGCCATCCTTTCTTCTTCTTCTTCTTGCACGACGCATTCATGGGCGTCATCAGTAAAGGCCAATTTCAACCAAGGGGTAACTAACAAACTCCTTGAACAGGCAAGCGGGACTAGACCGTTCTGGTCTATGGCGAAGACTGTCAGTGCCAATTTCAGCAAATCTGTATTTCGGCCCCTTGTTAGAGAAGTATAGCATCATCTCCGAAAGAGAATCGATCCCTTTGTTCTCTTGTTCTCAAAGAATTCTGCGCTAGATTCATCTAACGCAATACCACCGAACATTCCACCTACAAATTCTTCCATGGCAGAAACGGGCTCTCGAGCAGTTGAACTGCAAAAAGGCAGTTGGTCTAGATAAAATACCGCCAATCGTCCTGAGAAAGTGTGATCCCGAACTGGCACCCATTCTTGACCGTCTGTTTCAGATTTTTTATGAAAGACAGACGTTCCGAACATCTAACCTAACCTAACCCATTTTTATCCGTCTTTTTCAGGTTTCCTATGGAAGACAGACGTTTCCGAACAGCTAGAAAATAGCGAGAATTCAACCGCTCCCAAAGGAAGGAAAGAAGTCCTTACCCTAAAACTACCGCCCTGTTGCATTTCTTCCCATTATGTCCAAAGTGATGGAGAGAGTCATAAATCATCAAATATCTTGAGTTGCAAGGAGTTATTAACGACCGTCAGCATGGTTCTCGCAGACAAACATCGACAAGAGATCTGCTCGCCTTAGTCACTGATGTTTGTACATCAACGATCGAAAAGCATGGGGAATCTAGAGCAATAGCCCTCGACATATCTGAAGCTTTCGATAGGGTTTGGCATGCAGCCTTGTTGAATAAACTTGCTCCATATGGGCTTCCCGAAAAATTGCGGGGTTGGATAAGTAGTTTTGTTCAAATACATCAATACAAGTCGTAGTCGACGATATAACATCTGATTGTTTCCAGTTGCAAGCAGGACTACCTCAGGGATCCATTTTTTTGCCAACCTTGTTTTTGTTGCAGAGAAAGGATTTTCTGTCATCTACAGAGAACAAGATCTTCGGTTTTGCATACGATTGTACCCTGGTTTCGGCTTTCAGCAGTCTGCGGCCGATTACAGCTGCGGAATCTCAGCGTCAGAGATGTCAACAAATTAATAACTTAAACTCTGACTTACAGAGGATATCTGAGAGGGGTCAGTTGAACCTGGTGAACTTCAACTCGAGCAAGACGCAAGCAACTACGCTTTCTAGAAAGGTCCTCCTCTAACGATGCAAGGCCAACAAATTGCATCCAAAGATTCGATGCACCTTCTCGGAATAACGGTCAACTCCAGGATTTGCTGGCCTGAACATGTATCAGCAACAGCTTAACGGCATCAGCTAAACTTAGTTTTCTTTTCAGAGCCAAGCGATATTTCACATCATCTCAGCTGTTGCTTCTATATAAGGCGCAGATTCGACGCACGGAAGAGCTGAAAAACCTTGTTCCGGGAAAACTCATGTTTTGCAGTAACATTAGGCTGGCGAGGAGTTCTCATCATACAGAGTTACATTCAATGACCCTTTGAACCTCAATTTCTCTGTTTACAGGGCCGGTCAGCTGTGAAACTCGTTTCCGTCCAACCTCTTCTCAACATCCTAAAATTTGGCCCTCTTCAAGAAACGAGTAAACATACACCGCAATTCTTCACAGGCACCCACTTATGTGGTGTAACATGTTCGCCTATTCCTGGGAAGAACGCATAAAAAAAATCTACATGCTGTGATTTCCCGCGATCTTCTTTTTCACTCATATCATAATTGGAAATTAACTAATATACATTCTGTCGAAAAAGTACCAGAAATTGGTCTATGAAACCCAAAGTATTTATTTTTCATCCAAATTTATTGTATCACCTTCAACGAAGGACCCTGCCGATATAGCACATTCACCCCAACGAATAATCCAATCATTCAAACATTTTTCAAACGCTTTTTCTGGAATCAACTTCAGTTCTCGCCTCGACTTCTCATTCATTTCTTCTATCGATTCAAAATGGGTAACTCGATGTGGTAATTTGAGTTTAGGAAAAGAGAAAAAGTCGGCCGGAGCCATATCAGGTTGAAACGGTGATTATTCGATGGTTGATTTGTTGAGTTGAGCTCAGTACATTATCGTGGTGCAAAATTCATGAGTTTTCTCTTCTCGAATCTGGCCTTCTTCGACGAATTTGCTCTCTTAAACGCCGCATAATGCACAAGTAATATTCTTCATTTTACAGTCTGACCTTCTGGCAAAAATTTCGAGTGCACAATATCACGATAATCAAAGAAAACAGTCAACATTACCTTGACTTTTGATCGACAATAACGTGATTTTTTGTTTCGATTCGGTTGAAAGGCGCCATTCCGAAGCTTGTGAATTGGTTTGCATGGTCGGAATTGACTCGCTCTAGCATGTATTCATTCAGATTTACGCGATTCAATTTCCGAAGAAAATTCAGGACTTTTGGAATTAATCGAGCGGCAACGCGTTTCAAACCCATACAATAATTTAAAATGGTACGAATTGATTCGTGAGTTACAAAAAGTTCATTGAATATCTCTCTAAAACTTAAATGACGATTTTCAATTACCATTTCCTTTTTTCAATCGATGTTAACTTCAGTGGAAGATGTTGATCGCCGACCAGAGCGAGGCAAATCTTCCATCACATCTTGGACTTTGTTGTGTAACGTGCTAAAATCACGTCACAACATTTTGAATTGAAACACCTGATTCCAGTCAACCCTCCATCTGTGTCACGCCGCTGGCCAACAGTCTGATGCGCATATTCAGGTTATCGGATGGTATGCTTACCGGCTTCAGAATGTTCGTTCTGCGTTTTTTCTTTGCAGACCTTCAAGCTAATTAGTTGAAGTTGAAAATCCTCTTGAAGTCTAGAAATCCTCATCCGAAGCTGAAATAGAGGTTTTCCACCATATGCAGCAGTAAGAACAAGAACATTTGGGAACTACCTCATCAAGATAAGTCTTATTGCCTGTATAAAAGATATAGAGAAGCATTTGTGACATTAATTATCATCATTATAATATGTAATTAATATAAATAACTGAGCTAAACTAAATTGACTTTTCTTCCAAGATTTCAGTGACAATTATTGAATTAGAGTCTCATTGCTCATTTTTTCTCTGGGCTTAACCAGTATAAAAGTATTATTTTGTTACACTGGCGCAGCCAACGTAAAGCCTCGAATTTCATTACCTTACTTTAGTATTTGTTTCGTAGGTCAAGCCGAACTGCAACCTTCAATTCAATATTTGTCTCTGTACTTGGAAGAAATAGATACATTGTCAAAAATAAATGGTACTTGTTCATGATATTTTTGTTGGTCATTTTTCTCGGAAGCTATATCTACATATTGAATTGAAATATTTATCTTATCCATCTTTTTATCTCTATCTTTATTTCTTGAAAATAGGTAAATATCAGCTACTATTTCAACTTTCCTCAAAATTCTTCAATTTTTCTAAATTTTTACCATTATTTTAATATATTCAAACTATGGCAACCAAAATGAATCCAAATCATTTCGAAAGCGAAAAACTAAATTATGAAACCTCTATTCGTGGTGTTGATTCTCCAGCAACGGTAAAAGATGCAAAAAGGAAAATATTGAAAGGTTTCTTAGATCAAAAATCAACAAACTGCAGTTTCACTGAAATTGAAGTCAATATTCCTTTTGAGCAAGATTGTATTTCTGTTGCAGAGTCGATTGCCCAAATAACAGAATCGGTTTCTAAATTTCAAGATTCAGTAACCAGTCCAAATTATCCTAGAATAGCTTCTCGATTGATGCATATCTCTGATATGAAAGTCACTGATAGTAATAATGAAGAAGAAGCTACTCAGAGAAATTTACGTTCCCAGTTAATAACATTAGGAGCAGAATTGGCTGAAATAGTAGAAACTAGTAATCCTAGAAATAATCCACCTCATTCTACACCAATTGCTTCAGGTTCAGTTCCTTCTAACCTAACTCATCTCAAGAAAATCCCTGTTTATTAATGGGGTATCAAAAAATTTTCTGGACGAGGTTCTCTGATTGCTGTTGTAAAATTAATTGATTCAATCAGAATATCCAGAGGCTGCTCTGATTCTGATTTATTCGAATCTGCCAGTGATCTGTTCAAATCACATGCTTGGACCTGGTGGCACAACAACTACCTCAACAATAGTTTTTCTAATTAGGATGAATTAGTCACTGGATTGAACCAATTATTTTTGCCTTATAATTATGATAGGAGTTTATTAGACGAAATCAAGTCAAGGAAACAAGATCATCATGAACAAATCACTTTATTTATATCTACGATGGAGGCTCAATTCAATAGGTTAACACGTTCAATAGCTCAACAGGAAATTGTTGATATTATCCACAACAATTTATTACCTGACTATGTGAAGGCTTTAGTTCTTCACAATATCTCAACAATTCCATAGCTTACCTCTTTCTGGAAAAGAAATTCTTTACAACTTCATAGAGATTATCGATCTAAACCTCGCAGGGAATATAACCAACATAATATTTCTGAGATATCTCAATCACAAAATGTATCTTCAAATGTTTGTTGTTGGAATTGTCAAAAATCTGGTCGTATCTATAGTAATTGCAAGGTTAAACGTTCAGTTTTCTGTTTTGGCTGTGATAAAAAAGGAATTATCAAGACAAAATGTCCAATTTGTTCAAAAAACCTCACAAGACCAGACCTCAATATTATCGACGTTGCAGGCCCTTGAGGTCAAGTAAAGTCGAAAGTACAAAAGACAAAAACTCAAAGTTCCTAAACAACAATTCTAAATTATTTACTCCAACTTTTAACATACATCACTGGAAATCTTGGCTTAGAACTTTTAAAAATTTTTATAACAGCTATTCAAAACCTTGTGCCAACAATGACAGTTTCAACACAAACAAAATCAAGTCTAATATTAACGGTGTTAGACACAACGAGTTGAGTGTTCCACAAGATATATCTGATTCTGGAAATGTAAATCCCTTACTTGACACTAGAGAGAGTGATAATCGACCTTATCTTTCTGTTTTAATAAATACATATTTCTGCTTTGTTAGACAGTGGAAGTAACATATCAATTTCAGGAGCCCCTGCTTTGTATCTTTTAAAAAAATTCCATTTGCCTATTAACTATAATATCTCAGTACTAAAAACAAATACTGTGTTTTAAGGAATTTTACTTAATAATTGCGATTCGTAACGCGTTTCACTACACCGTAGCTTCTTCAGACGAATGATTATGCAGAAAATGTAAATGAGAATATAACTATAAATGTTCTTGAGTAATTAAAAGCTTATTGGTCAACTCCTCCTAGGTGGTTATTTATGACAGGTATATCCAATAAGATTAAGGAATAGATTGCTCCCCGAAAAGATTCAATAGAGGTGAAGGGCTTAAATCGACTTGTTCATTGATGAGTCTACCTGAGTGTTTGTATTTATTTATTTCTAAAGTTTCCCAAAGATCTACCTTCCAATATTTATTATCTGTATGCAAAATTTCAAACTGTGGGTCGAAAGAATGATTATTTTCTAAGAGATGATTCGCGTAATTTGAATCTGATTTTTATTTGAAAAACTGCGTTTATGTTCCGATATTCTAATACTCAGGTAGACTCATCAATGAACAAGTCGATTTAAGCCCTTCACCTCTATTGAATCTTTTCGGGAGCAATCTATTCCTTAATTTTATTGGATATACCTGTCATAAATAACCACCTAGGAGGAGTTGACCAATAAGCTTTTAATTACTCAAGAACATTTATAGTTATATTCTCATTTACATTTTTCTGCATAATCATTCGTCTGAAGAAGCTACGGTGTAGTGAAACGCGTAACGAATCGCAATTATTAAGTAAAATTCCTTAAAACACAGTACTTGTTTTTTATTATTGATAATGGAATTTTACCAAGTAAAAGCCTCCCAAATTCAAATATCTCAGTACAATTAACTACAGCTGATGGTTAATTACAGAGTGCATTAGGATGCATTTGTGTTCCAATTACAATTAATAATGAAACTAAAAATTGCAGAATTTTAGTAGTGCCTTCAATTAAGCATAAACTTATCATCTTGGGAATGGATCTGATCAAGGATTTCAGCTTGCAACTGAACTTCTGATTTTTCTTATGAATTATCCCCTTTTTCTTAATGTGCAGCCAATTTTATTCAAGGTCCGGATGTTTTAACAGAGGAAGAGACAATTCAGTTGGAAGGTATAGTGAAACTGTTTGAGGAAATAGCCCCTTAAGATCGTATTGGTCGTACTCATTTATACACACACCAATAGATACTGGTGATGCGAAACCTAGTATCCAAAGACAGTATCCACTTTCACCTGCCATGCAGAAGATTCTCTATTCTGAAATCGATAAAATGCTCGAACAAGATGTCATAATGCCTTTATATACACCTTCACCATGGCTGTCACCACTTTGGCTTGTATGTAAGGAAGATCAGGATAATTATCCTGTATCCCCTATATTATATTTGTTTTGACGGGAGAAAATTAAACTCCGTATTTAAACCTGATGGTTATCCTATGCCCTTAATAGATTCTATAATTTCCAAGGTAAGAGATGCAAAGTTCATATCTACAATCGATCTTAAATCTGCATTTTTCCAAATTCCTCTCGATGAAGAATCAAGAATTAGGACCACATTTGCTGTAGCTGGAAAATGCCTCTACTGTTTTAAAGTTCTCCCTTTTGGTTTGAGCACAAATGCTCAAGCAATGTGTAGACTGATGGACAATGTAATTGGACAAGACATACAACCTTATGTCTTTTATTATCTTGACGATATGATAATAGTAACGCCGGATTTTTCAACTCATCTTGATATACTTAAAAACTTATTTCATCGACTCAAGGATGTCAACTTAACTGTGAACTTTGAGAAATGTCAATTTTGTCGAACTACCTTAAAATTTTTGGGATTCGTCGTGGATGATAAAGGTTTACGTACAGACCCAGAATGAATAGCCTCTATCTTAGAATATCTTGTACCAAATAATACCACTCGAATAAGACGTTTCATTGAATTAGTTGGATATTATCATAGATTCGTCAAAGATTTTTCTCCAATGTGTACTCCAATTCCTGATCTCCTTAAAGGAGATTGTGACTCTCGATTCAACCTTTTCTAGTTGTTCTATAGAATAATGCCTTTCGTTTCTTTTCACCTCTCAGGGGGCTTGAAACACCTCAAAAAAGTCTAGGGAACACTTACCAATATCTTTAAAATATGAATTTGATGATTCGAATTTATAGAAATCTTTCGGTTTTTGTTAGGATGTATTGTGTATAATGAATTCTCAAGAAAACAAAATAATATTTGACTTCTCCAAAGCACCTGTTATAAAAAAAACACAAAAAAATCCTGAACTAATATTTTCGAACTGATATGGAAGCACTTATATTTTTCAGTACTCAGAAGGTCCACCTCTGTTATTAATAACACTTTGGCTCAATATTAAATTGTCTACATTTTGGCCTAAGTCATTCCAAGCCCCCTGAACTGCTAATCGAAGCTCCTGTTCATGATGGAAGACGTTTTGACGCAGGAGTTTCCTTTTTAGGGTGTCCCATACATGCTCGATGGGATTCAGATAGAGGAGCAGGATGGCCACGGTAGAAGATCGATATCATTCTCTTCGAGAACGTTCAATACAACTCTTGCGCGATGAGGAGGGGCAATATCTTGTTGGAAGAGTGGATTTTGACCCATTGTTTGGAGATACGGTACCACTACAGGTAAAACTATCTCATTTGCGTAAGAATTTCCCGTGAGGTTGTTCTGTATGAAAACGAGGTCAGTTCTTCCACCAAGGCGTATACCTCCCCAAAACATCACTGATCCGCCTCCCTGTCTAACAACTTCTCGAGCATGCTGGGGACGGTTTTGCTTTACAGATTCCCTCCATATTCGAATTCTTCCCGAATCGGGATAATAACTTAATCTAGATTCATCACTGAAGAGAACTGTGGCCCACCTCTCTTGATCCCAGTTTACGTGTTCTTGGCACCAAGCTAAACGAGCAGCGCGATTTCCATGGGTCAGTTGTGGAACTCTTAAAGGACGTCTAGAGTGGAGTTGACCTTCGTGCAGTCGATTTCTCACAGTTTGGTCGGCAATTTGTACATTATGAACTCGTGATAGCTCTTGAGCTAATTGAGATGCTGTGGTAGTACGATCTCTTCTGGCTTGTAAAACCAAAAATCGGTCTTGGGCGACTGTAGTAATCCTGAAACGACCTGTATGGCGTTCTTCTATGCTACCTGTTTCATTTAAACCCGACCATAAACGGTTTATGACACTTGGGCTACTTCCCAGAACCCTGGATACTTCCCGTTGTGAGCTCCCAGCTTGGAGCATGCCAACGGCTCGTAACATCTCTTCTCTAGTCAAATGTCGTCTTTCCATGGTCGAATCACAAAACTTGAATCTTTTAGACTTTTTTGAGGTGTTTATCTTCGATGTATTGTTCTGCATTTCAGCTGGTCAAGACAAAACTACCTTTTTCTATTTTTGACATTCTCTGATTGAGAATTCTTCTTACTTATCTTGGCTTCCATTTTTCTAAATTTTCACTTTCCATATCTATCATAATCTTTTTGTCGTTTGATATTCACTTCTCATATTTCCATCTCTTTAAATTTTCAAGGTTCTTCTTTTGTGGCTGTTTCCAGTCAACCCTCCATCTGTGTCACGCCACTGGCTAACAGTCTGATGCGCATATTCTGGTTATCGGATGGTATGCTTACTGGCTTCAGAATGTTCGTTCTGCGTTCTTTTCTTTGCAGACCTTCAAGCTAATTAATTGAACTTGAAAGTCCTCTCAAATTGTAGTTAAAATAATTAAATTATATTAAAATTCATATCTTTATCTTGTATACTGTGTAGTGACCTATATCAAAATATAGGTTCTAGGTGGAGACCCGTAGCTAAAGATTCCTAGGTGGAGAGCCCTAGACAGGAATTCGTAGGTGGAGAGTCCTAGACAGAAATTCCTAGTTGGAGATTCCTAGGTAGAGACTCATAGGTAGAGCTTAGAGGTTGAGATGTAATAACTTCTATCTGGAGTCCAGAAATCCTCATCCGAAGCTGAAATAGAGGTTTTCCACCATATGCAGCAGTAAGAACAAGAACGTTTGGGAACTATCACACCAAGATAAGTCTTATTGCCTGTATATAAGATATAAAGAAGCATTTGTGACATTATATATTATATAATTACTTCTATCTGGAGTTCGAAAATCCTCATCCGAAGCTGAAATAGAGGTTTTCCACCATATTCAGCAGTTAGAACAAGAATGTTTGGGAACTATCTCACCAAGATAAGTCTTATTGGCTGTATATAAGATATAAAGAAGCATTTGTGACATTATATATCATAATTATAATATATAATTAATATAAATATCTGAGCTCAACTAAATTGACTTTTCTTCCAAGATTTCAGTGACAATTATTGAATTAGAGTCTCATTGCTCATTTTTCTCTGGACTAAACCATTATAAAAGTATTATTTTGTTACAGTTGAATGCACTGTACCACTCATATGCATATGTTTTTGATGAATTCGATTTAAAGTAAGCCTTCTGCAACATTTTCAACGATTCGGCACATGAAATTCAATTTGCAGTACAAAATTTGAGACATTATCGTCCATTGTAAAAATCGCAAAACACTTGTGAGAACTGACAAAATCGAGTACGATGAACAAACTAAATGACAGATCGCGTTCAAACGCCTTGTCTGTATAGAAAACAGTTGTACCAACTTAGCAACGCTAAAAATTTTGACAATCGTTGTAAGCAGATTTTTAAATAATCAATTACCGGTACTTTTTTGACAAATTGTATATCTTTCTTTTTGATATGTAATTCTCTATCCTTCTATTCGAATAAAAAATAAATGAATTCAAATTTTGCGTAAATGTTGGGTTTTATTTACGTTTTTAATATTCAAGATAGCGACGGTTATAGCGAACCGCGTTCATCATCTGATAAATTGATTGCATACATCAATAAAATTTTCTGTTCCATGAGTTCTTTACAAGTGAACCATCCTCATTATACCTTTATTGATATGGCTAGGCGGAGTTAAAACTCGAGAAGCCGGAGCATTGTAACCAAGTTCTTCATAATCCCTTCACAAAAAGCCTCATTATAATCATTGAAAAGCGAACAAGATTTGAAACTTTGGCAACTCAGCGCTTAGTTATTTGACCACACGCATATAAAAGATCATTAGTTGAGAACATGATTGATGTTACATTCGCCCATTAAGTTCTGATGGCCTAATGTCCTTCGATCAACAGAAAAGTAGAGGATTTAAAATAAAGCTCCTTCGTTTTATGTGAAACGTCGTCCTGAAGTTCTCAAACAATATCATAAGGTGACTAAAACCAAATGCATGATCTCTATTTTTGTAAATTATGTAGAATTTATTTCACACTGACAGTCAATAATTAAGCTACACCCTGTTCTGGGCCTGCTACAGTTTTTCTACTACGTACTACGTAGGTTCCCTTTTAAATTTTGCGCCTGACAAAAAAAACAAGTAAATTAGGGAAAAAAACTTTATTGTTTTCAAATTATACTCTATGACAATCGATATTCTTTTGCATGCGCTTAAACCACTTTAGTTTCTTCTTGATATACGCAAACAAAAAGAAGTCGTTGGATGCCAAATCGGGACTATAAGGTGGATGGTCCATTAATTCAATGTGCTTGCGTTGTAATGATACAGAATAATTTTAATTCTTCGATTTGACTTCCTAAACTCATCGAACGGCAAATAAATAGTTGTTTAACATTCAGAATTGTCCTATCTACGTTGTCGTAATTCTATGATGGTGACATGTCTGGTTTTCCTGAAAAAACAGGCGACCGTTTGCTTCGACATGCTATGCACAAACAATTTTTGTTGGGTTTGGCTCGTCTTGTAAGACCCATCTCCTTCTTCCTGCACGGAGCCCATATGGGCAGCACTCAGGCCGTTTAGCAAATTGTGCTTGCCGTGTTTTGTTGAGTTGTTATTTGTCCTGCAAAAACTTCCTGATGAAGCTTGCAAGACTGTTGTAAGGGGCCTCCAGGATCATCATGGGTGTTCAGTCTGGTTTCCTTATGAGCGGGATATTTGAAGAGTATGTGTTCCGTTGTTTCGTCATTTTCTAGGCAACCACGACATTGTGCGGTTTCCGATAGTTTCATGACGTGTAGATGTTTGTTGAGTTGGTGACCCGTCAATAGGTCCACTACCATCCCAACAGACTTTTTTTCGAGGGACAGTAGTTCATGTACCCTCTTCTTTGATTGCGGCCCTTTTATGAGCCTTTTTGACTGTCTCAGTCCCGAGATGCCTGCCGAGTAGTTTTGGGCCTCGGTAGTGGTCCGGTTTTGAAAGAAAGAGAGCACATGGGTCCATGGGATGGTCAGAATTAGTTCTGGTCCCATCGGCCTGACAGTTGTTGCCTTTTTAGCGAGGCTGTCTGCTATCTCGTTTCATTCGATGCCCTGATGGGCTGGGTACCAAATAAGAGTAACTCTGTTTGTAGCACTGAGTTGTCGAAGTGCTGTCCTGCATTCGTCAACCAGTTTTGGATGTAACATTCGTATCTTTAAGATATCGAAGGGCGTTTTGGCTATCAGAGCATTGTAGATATATGCGTCTCCATAGTTCCTATGTAGGTTTTCCTGTACACACCGGAGAATAGCAAATATTTCTGCTTGTGTTACGGTGACATTGTCTCCCAGCGCGATCATAATGTTTGTCCTAGGGCCGTCAACGTCGATGTCTGTACCCGTCCTGGTTTTGGACCCATCCGCAAATCAGATGGGCCCTGTGGGGTAAGTAAGGCGAGGGGTGTGGTCCAAATTTCTTTTGGTGGAATAACGACTTTGTAGGGTTCGTTAAAGTAGTAGATGGCTCTTGTTTGATCTCCTCTTGTGAGAAGTTCAGGTCGGAGTTCTCTGATTTGCTCAGGGATGTGGAGTGTCCAGAGATTGGATTTCTGTCCCTCCACATACCTCCCTGCCATAGTCTCAACGAGGCCCTCATGGCCACCTCTTCCACCACTATGTGTAGTGAAGGGATGCCCAGAAGACACTCAATGGAAGCCGTGGATGTGGATCTCAAGGCTCCCGTGACTGCCAGACATGCTTGCCTTTGGATCTTGTTGATTTTGTTCCGTTTTATACCTTTTTCCAGTGCAGGCCACCATACGATGACGGCATAGGTCAGGAGCGGCCTTATCACTGTTGTGTATAGCCAATATATTATCTTTGGTTTAAGTCCCCATCTGGGGCCGAATAGTCTCCGGCACGCCCAGAGTGTGTTTTGTACTCTTTGCGCCTGTCTTTCGATGTGATTGTCCTAATTGTATTTCAATTGTTTTACAAGTGTTAGTTTTTGGGTGCCTTGAAGGACGGAAGTTTCCTTTTTCGAGTGAATATAATCATGTCTGTTTTGTTAGGATTTACAGACAAGTCGTTCTCTCTACACCATTGTTCAGTTATTCGCAGAGCGTTCTGCGCAACTTCACATATGGTGCTTAGGTTTTTCCATGAACAAGGAGGACGAGGTCGTCGGCATAACCCACCGCAAAGTACCCAGCATCGGCAAGGGCCGTCAGTAGCCCATCCAGCATGAGGTTCCAAAGAAGAGGAGATAGAACTCCCCCTTGTGGACATCCACTGCTGGCGGTCCCCCGGACGGTCGACTCGCCGAGGTGAGCCTCGATGCGTCTGGTCGATAGCAGACATCCCACCCACCTTGCTATGGTTTTGTTTACTTTCCTATCTACTTTAGCTTTATCTATTGATTTGTATAGTATATTGTCGAAAGCTCCTCTATATCTTGGAATATTCCTAAAGTAACTTGGCCTTTTCCAGTCCTTTCTCGATATACCCAACTACAGAGTGTAGTGCTGAGTCGACTGATCTACCTTGCTCGTAGTCTCTCCATAGGAGGTGAGGCTGATTGGTCTAAAATCATGGCGATTTTGTGTACGATCTTGCCCGGCTTGGGGATGAAGACAACCCGAACCCTTTTCCAGGGGTCCGGATGTTATCCCAAAGCTAGGCAGGATCGGAAGATGTGAATTAAGTGCATAACAATTTGGGCCATACCTTTCATTAAGTGTGCAGGGTATATACCATCTGCTCCTGGTGCTTTATATGGTTGAAAGGTAGTTACTGCCCATCGAACCTTTTCTACTGTAACTACCATTGAGGCTGTGTTCCAGTTTGCTTTGTCAGCATGTCTATTGGATTTCTGGATTGCTGTGTTGTCGATGAGGAAACCCGGAAAGTGGACTTTCGCCAGGTGCCTCAGTGTTTCATCCTTCGTCTGTGTTTTTACTCCTTCCGTCCCGCTGCGGATAGGATGCGACGAAGACGGTTTGCCTCCGGTACACTCTCTATTTCCTCGCAGTAGGAATGCCATGCTTCTTTTTTGGATTTTTTGATCAATCCTTTGTATGCTCTTTGGGCTTCCTTGTAGTTGTCCCAGTCGCTTTTTGTGCTAGTGCGCATTGCTTTATTTAGGAGGCGTCTGCTTTTCATTCTTTGAGCAGTGAGTTCTGCTGCCCACCAAATGGTTTTCTTCCTGCTTCTATTGTATTGTTCAGGGCAACTGTTGTACGCCAAGATGATACTGGTTTTCAGTTTCTCAATGGCAGTTTCCAGATCCTTGATGTTTTTCGGTGTCATAACTGAAGGTCCTACCATTTCCGATAATTGTTCCTGATATCGATCGCAATCGGTTTTTTGGGGTTCCTGTAAGGCAAAGTCGTTGTCTCGGTATACTTGCGATGTCGAAACAGATTTGTCGATGGTCGGAGAGGAAAACTACTTCTGTTGCCACTCTCCAATCTCGAATTTTTGGGGTGAATTGCTCACTGCATAAAGTCAAATCAAGGACTTCTTTCCTATTCGATGTGACGAAAGTTGGTTCATTCACTTCGTTTAGAAGTGTAAGGTTTGTACTGTAGAGATATTCGACCAGCCTTTCTCCTCTGATGTTGCTGCCTTGGCTTCCCCATAGAGTTTGGTGAGCGTTGGCATCACACTCAACGACGAGTGGCCAGTCTTTTATTTTACAGTAGTTCAATTCCTGTAGTTCTTATGTTGGAGGTGGTGTTTGTGAGTCGTAGGGAAAGCATGCTGAGCATACCACAAAGGTTCTATTTGTGGTACCCTTTTCCATTCTGAGTGCTACCAGGTCTCTGAAACAGAAATTAGGTAATATATGAGTTCTAATACTTTTAGAGGTGAGAACGCATGTCCTTCGGGTCAATCCATCCTTACAGTAAAAAAACATTTCTATCGCAGGCCGCCAGGCTCCCAACCATTCCGCTCCTCACCCAAGGTTCCTGTATTTGTGATATGAATGTATGCACTTTTGCAACCTATGGACTTAATATGTCGGTTGCGGCTATGCACTGGTGCAAGTTTATTTGCGTATACCTGATTGTGTCTCCTGGCATTTCAAGATGGCAGGGAACCCTTCTCCGTAGGTGTACCTGGTCTCCTAGGGTTTTCATGCGTCACCTGACTGGGAGCCACGTGCGCCTCCATTAGGACCAGCTATGGAACGGAGCTAAGTTCGAGCGCAGCATCGGGCTCCGCTAAACGGAAAATTAGATAACTAACTACCAAGGAAACAAGCTGGTTTACCGGGTTGCGATGATTTAGTGATAGCTCTGGGTATGGTACCAATGACCATTTACATCAATGCATGATTGCTCCAAGGTACAACCCTACAAATTGACATAATGCACAAGATATCACAGATTCAAAAGCTTTCACCCTATAAGCCTGCTATGTCACACTTATTTATAAACTCTTCATGAAGATAAAAATAATCACAAATAGGATCACTGGAAAATTAAAACTACCAACCAAGGAAACAAGCTGTCGAGTATAACATGCAATTTATTTTGATCTTTGTGAATTATGAAAAAGCGTTCGACAGCATCAACCATCAAAAATGCTTCGAGCTCTTGCAGTCTGTCGAATCGATTATCGTTAGCATGTATGAGACTTCACGAAATAAACACAAGTACTTCACGAGATACAAGATACAAATAACTTCGAAGAGAACCGTAGAGTCCGTCAAGACGATACAATCTCCCGAAAATTGTTTATAACCCTCATCGAACATATGTTCAAAAAATTGAATTGAGACCACCAAGGGGTAAATGTAAATAGAGAAATTCCAAGTGATTTAAGGTTGGCAGACGACATTGTTCTATGTTGACTATGATGTTGGAAGAACTCAACCAAATTTTAAAAACGGTGGGATTAAAAATTAAGATTTCTAAGACCCAGTTCTTGACCAATTTGGTAGTCGGTGAAAACATCCCTTGCAGAAAAGAGGAAATTCATCGAGTAACCTCATACAAATATTTGTGCCACAATATAACCATAGTCGGGGACAACCAATCTATAGACAAGTGGGACTCTCTTTGACTGATTTTGGCAATTCAAAAGATGTTTTCAGATCGAACATCCTCATTTGTCTGGCACGGAAAGTGTTTGATTACTGCGTTCTGCCTGTAATGACATACGCAGCAGAGACTCTGACGCTCACAAAAAGAGTACCACTGAAATAAAAGTCGCCCAAAGAGCCATGGAGAGGTCTATGCTGAGAATTTCTCTCAGGGATAGAACACCAAATGAGGAAATAAGGAGAAGAACGGGAGTCTTGGATTTTGCGAGCAGAAAGCTGTGTTGAAGTGGAACTGGATCCGACACATTTCCAGAAGAACAGGCGATAGATGAACCAGAAAAGTTATCGAATGGAGACCCAGACAAGAACATTTCGAAGCAGAGGATGCCCTACCAAATATATATATTCTTTTGAAAAGAGAGAACTTACAAAAATTTGAATAATTGTTTATACAATAAATGCTTATATCTATAATTTTGATACGTGTCAGAAAAAACACAAGTGTGAGCTCAGGAAATGTAACTGGGGAACCATACTATCTTGTATATGATTCAATAAACGAGTGAAAAAACCTGAGGAAAAAACTCGTTTCCCTGTCGCAATTGCACTAGCAATAGCTTGTCTGTTTATGTTGTGTTAGTGTCGTGTGTACATAAAGAGTACCAGATTTTTCTGCTAAGCCGCTTCATTCTTTCTTGCATCCCATGATTACCAAACGAAGACAAGGGTGAAAGGAAGGGGGTTTGAGACAGTAATCTGTAACAATGGAGAAAGAAAACCAGCAGAAAAATATTTCAACAATCATACTTCTTATATGTCTAAACAAATCTAAGGAAAGATTTTACATAGGAAGCAAGGTCATGAAAAGGACTAAGGAGATAATAAAAAAATACATAACATGCGATATTTCTTCAAATTTCGTCTCTATTTGACCGAGAGAGCCCCGATGGCCAGGTTCAGTCTTCCAAGTGATGCCGATTATGATCTATAGATGTTTTAGAATCATTATGGACCCAATAATCTGGGTTGACATCGCCCATATAATACTTCTTCGTGGAACTTGTTCAATTTAAAGAAAAATTTGCGATAAAATTTTGACAATCATTCGAAAAATATCACATTTGTCATATACCAAATGGTCTGGTGACATAAAACGCATCAAGTCGAACTTGATGCAGACGGCGCAGAATAGAGAGGCTTGGTATAGTTTGTGGGAGGCTTATGTCCAGCAGTGGACAAGATTAAGCTAACTGATGATGATGATGAAGGGTATGTCAGATAATTGTTGGTTTCGATTCTATATTTATTCTGCATGAGTTTTTCAAGCATTTACTAGCAGAAAATAAGTCGTACAACTTTTTGATCAGCCGCACTGGTTATTGATCTCAATGTCGTTTTTGATCCACTACAAACAAACTGTTTGATGAGGTCTCTTCCAGGGATTCGTGATATTCTGGCATTAGCTTTAAAAGTAATCAGCTTGTCCAAGGTTAAAAATGCTTCTCGAAAATAATATGTTCAATTGTTTTTAGGTTCTTTGACAGCTATACGTATCAGATTCCTTTGCAACGTGTTTGAGCATTTTCCCATAGTACATCATTACCTTACATTAAGGGTCTTTGGAATTTCTCACACCACAAACTCTCCTTTTGCTTCAGAACCATAATAGCGAATGCATTGTCTAGGTTGCAATTGGCTATGAATGTCACTTAAGACAGTTTCCCTATAATATCGCAACATGATGAGAGTGTTAAGCCCTTCTCTTGCACGAAGAGAATCTGATTGATGAAAGAGTGAACATTCTGAATCACTTATCATAAAAAAGTGTGCCTTCAGTCATGAGCTTAGCCCAAATAAAATTCACTTCTTCAATAGCTTTGGGAGTCATTGGTGCTCCGGTTGCAACATCTGTGATCGTCTTTTGGTTTTTCTATTTTACAGGGAAGAATAATAAGAGGAAGAAAAAAATATGGATGGGTGAAAATCCATTCGAACCATTGACGGAGAAACTATTCAAACTGACAAGATGAAATATAACCTAACCTAATAACAAGCACTAAGAGGGAAAATATACGAATAAGAAATAACGAATAGGATAAGATTCTTCGTGAGATGAAGTATCAGATAGCGTTTCATCTGATCGAATTCAAAACCTCAGCTCGTATGAGAAATACAGCCTTGGGATAAGACCGAGAATAGAATTAGCTGATGGAATTATATTTTGAATCTCATATAAAGATTAATCCCGAGTAAAGTAATAAAATTGTGATTTTCTTTGCTTGCTTGCCTTGCGGGCTCTGTCAGAGCTTTTCACTTAGATTCAATGAAAGGAGGTGTGAACTGAACAACGAGAACCTACACCCTAACTTTGACATTATAAACGGTACATCGGATGCCCATGGGGTAGATGACCAAGGAGAATAGTAACTTTGAATTCAGGGCGACAACCAGCTTCATTAATCCCTCTCGTGGTAATGCGAAGCACTATCTCAGGTGACCATATTTTCTCGCACTAGTAATAGCAACGAAAAGCAGATACTCAATTTCTTGGGTTAAAAGAGACCAGATTCTATCCTGTTGTATGCCCTAATGAGCCCTCCCTATCGAAATATAAAGTAGCCTCCTGCCCGAAAGAGATAATTACCTTAACCAAAAGGGAGTAACCGACGATGATGCATTCCGATTGTTGACGAGGATTAAGGCTGCCCTTCACTTACTGATGCTCTGCGCCTTATAGGTACAGGATGGGAGCTCGAGAATCATTCTTGTAAGGACGAAGGAAGGTTTGTGTATTTCAAAGGAGCTCGTACACTCTTGAAGATTTCGTTTTTGTTCGAACGGTATTGTATTTAGAAAGTAAGAATCTACTTCAGCAATTTATTTTGAAGTAAACAGGGTATCCCAATTTTCTATGAAAAAATCTTGAGTGGTTTTTTCAGATTGGAAGACCACTTTTTGTACAAGATTCAGGAGCGGCCTAAACTCTGCTATAATGTCATCAAGTAATAAGTTGTTTTGATGAGTAGTTTCGTCACAATATTTCTTTTTCCGTAAAAATTCATGAAAATAGGCTCTCACATCATCGCATGCTCCTTCGGCCAGCGAGGATGAATACTTTTTTCCTTTCGTTTTCTTATTGCCCAAGGATAGCATTATTGATGAATTGAAATAGATTATCTTCATTTTATACAGGAGTGACTCAAAAAAATTTATTGAATATTGTAACTTTAAAAATATCATATCTTGATTTTTTAAATGGAACACCCTGTATTTTATTATTCATGTAAACGCATAAAATGTTTGATGAAAATCCTACAAACCGTATCAAACTCATCAACATGCATCATTATTCGCACAGAAGTTTTTTTCTGTAATGATTCAAGTAGTAAAAAATGAAACCTAAACAAGATAATTCTTTTAACGAATGATAAAATCAAGATGATTAAAACGTGAATCGAGGTATGTGTTGACATTTTTTTTATTTGTGCCTTCTGTCAGGTGTCCGGACCTTCTGCATTTTCAGGTGTCCGGATATATCATATTCTGCATTGCTACATGATAAACTTATCAGTATTTCTTTTTCATTTACAGATTCCTGTCCCAAAACACCCTTGTCTTCGTTAAAGTGAGGTTTGAACCCAATAGCGATTCTCAATTGACCAAAATTATAGCCAAAGAATATATATATATATATATATATATATATATATATATATATATATATATATATATATATATATATATATGAAGTTCTCCAAAGAAGAAATGGTTGATATGATTTTTATTCTGGGTGAGTGTGATAGAAATTCTTTGTTGGCAAGTAGAGTTTATGCACAAAGGTTTCCTGATAAGAGGCATCCTGATGCAAGATGCTTTGAAAAACTTCTAATTAGATTTATCGAAACGGGTAATATCACCTACAAAAAACATGAAAACCCAAAAACTGCTACAGCTGAAGACAACCAGTTATCAGTTTTGTTGACAGTGACAGAGGACCCATATAAAAGCCAAAGAGAGATTTCTCAGTTAACAGATATAAGTCAAACTTCCGTCCAGAGAATTTTGAAAGTGAATAAATTTCATGCATATCATATACAGCTGCACCAGGAACTGAACAATCAAAACCATGAAAATCGAATCAATTTTTGCAATTGGGCAAGTGACAAAGTAGTAGGAAAATCCAAATATGTTTAGCAGAGTTCTTTTCTCGGACGAGGCAACCTTCCACAAGAATGGGCTTGTTAACAGGCACAACTTTCGTTATTACGCCACGGAAAACCCACACCTCATGAGACAAATAGATCACCAGCATTGTTGGTTCTTGAATATATGGGCCGCTATAGTAGATATAGTATAGACTAATCAGGCCGCACCTTTTTCGAAGGGCACCTCAATAGTGAAATGTATTTAGATTTTCTGCAATATTACTTGCCGATGTACCAGAACATATAAGACAAGATTTGTGGTTTCAACAGGATGGAGCACCGGCACATTACTCACATCAGGTTAGGGAGCATTTGAATCATGTATTTCCAGACAAATGGATAGGACGTGATGGTTCTCTTAAATGGCCAGCTAGGTCTGCGGACCTTACAAGTGTAGATTTTTTCTTGTGGAGTTATATTAAGGGCATCGTTTACCAAATTCCTTCAGCAACACAGTTGGATATGAGACAGAGAATAGTCGACGCCTTTCAGTCAGTTAATCCGCAAATGTTGTCGAGAGTTCAATGGTGTTTCCTCAGAAGGATTGAGTTGTGTCTACAAAGAAACGGGCAACATTTCGAACACTTATTGAAATAGTTCAACACCTTGTAGATCATCTCACCAAAAACCAATCTATTACGTATTTCATACACGACTACCTTAAAATATCTCCATTTCTCTGATCAAGTATAATGATATGTACTAATAAAACTTCTTTCGCAACCTCTGATTTTATTATTTTAGTTTATATTTTTTTATTTCGAAAATGGTCGAAGATAACGATAAGGTTACTTATGCAAAAATATGGCACAATATTTTATGCGTTGACATGAATAATAGAATACAGGATTATTTGAATTAATTAAGATACGATATTTTGAAAACTACAATATTCAATAATTTTTTTGAGTCACTCCTGTATGAAATGAGGATAATCTATTTCAATTCATCAATAAAGCTATCCTTGGGCAATAAGAAAACGAAAGGAAAAAGTATTAATCCTCTCTGGCCGAAGGAGGATGCGATGATGTGAGAGCCTATTTTCATAAATTTTACGGAAAAAAATATTGTGACGAAACTACTCACCAAAAAAACTTATTACTTAAAGACATTATAGCAGAGTTCAGGACGCTCTTGAATCTTCAACAACAAAGTGGTCTTCCAATCTGAAAAAACCTCCCAAGGTTTTTTATAGACACTTGGGACACCCTGTTTACTCCAAAATAAATTGCTGAAGTAGATTTTACCTTCTAAATACAATACCGTTCGAACAAAAATGAAATCTTCAAGAGTGTACGAGCTACAGAACACCGCGCCACTGGTGAATCATATATATATATATATGTATATATATATATATATATATATATATATATATATATATATATATATATATATATATATATATATATATATATATATATATATATATATATATATATATATATATATATATATATATATATATATATATATATATATATATATATATATATATATATATATATATATATATATATATATATGATTCATAGTGACGCTCTATATATACGCTCTTACCCTTATTTCCTATGATGAATTTCTATAGGCTTGGGGGGTAGGGGTTGATCTGAGAAGTTTCTGAATTATTTGAAAAATGCTCCCTCGAAACAAAAAATCGACGTGTCTTGTGTTTTTATGTTATCATATTTCGGAGTTATAGGGGCAATTTCGTTGAACACACTGTATATATATATATATATATATATATATATATATATATATTGGGTGATTCACCAATGGCGCGTTGCTCTGTAGCTCGTACACTTGAAGATTTTATTTTATAATATATATATATATATATATATATATATATATATATATATATATATATATATATATATATATATATACACTCTGAGCTCAAAGCTCACCAAGCTCCTATTGGATGCAGCAATTTTTTTCTTTTTCAGAAATACATAACACCTGTAGACAATTAATGCATTCAATACAGTTTTTGAGACAAAAACCTGAAATTTCCACAATCCTATTCATTAGATGCATACCCATCATCGATACAGTTTGTTCTATGACTAGAAACCACAGATTTTTTAAGATCCTATCAAAGATCAGGGTCACGTCTATGGTTTGATTTGATTTAGACCATAGTAATTAACTGTGGTCTTAGAGTTTGACAGTTACGATTCCAACTTCAGTATAGGTATTAATGTTTATTGAATATCGAAATAGCTGCTTGTTAGTTGTATGTTCCAACTATTAAATTTAAGAATTTGTTCACCTGAGACTTCGGTTCTTTCAAGATGCAGAATAGAAATCATAGCTATGAAAATTTTGAAAAGTTCGATATGATGGAATGTTATATTCTTAGTGGGTATGATTCAGCAGCAACGGTCGAAACTGAGAGGCACCAGCCAAATAAATATATTTTTCGAAGAATAAAAGAGAATCGTATCAATACTGGCTCATTCAGAAAATCAAGAAATGAAATATATCATGTAAGTGATAGATAGGAAACAACGATCGAAGTGATAGGTGCTATAACGGCCAAACCTTCAATTTCGAATAGACAAATAGAAGCAGAAACAGGAATTTCGAGACGTCGGGCTGGAGAACCAGTTTAAGCCCTACAAAATGCGAGTCTCCTAATTTTTGCAACCTGGGGCTCCCCCTCGCCGACTAAATTTCTGCTATTGATATCTAGAAAATATACAAGAACACCCAGACTTTTTTAGAAAAGTCATATGGACAGATGAAGTCCGCATCACTAGTGATGGGATATTTAATCGGTTTAATGAACATTTGTGGTCCGATGTAAATCCTCAACGCCATATCGATGTGCAGCATCAGGGAAGATATGGTTTCAATGTGTGGTGTGCACTGAAAGATAGTTGCGTTTTGTCATTTTTTGATGAAAATTTGAATGGAGCACGTTTTGGAGAAATCGCCAACCAGAATATTATTGAAGGATTTCGCGATCACCTTCCGTTAGCACAAAGATCAAATACTTTTTTCAACACGATGGTGCCCTTCCCACCAAACAAGGGCCATCACTGATCTGTTGAATTTGAATTTTGGAAAAAATTGGATAAGGACTAGAGGTCCTGTGAGATGACCTTCTCTCTTCCCTGACTTGATGCCACTTAGTTTTTTCTCAGGGGTCATGTTGAGGATTCACTCTACAAGAGAAACAGTAACAATTTAGATGAGTTAAAACAGAATTTCAGGGAATGCCTTGCTTGTGTTAGCAATATTCATATTTACAATGCCTACCGTAATGTTTCTCGGCGATGTAATTCATGCCTTGAAAAAAATGGAAACACTTCTGAATATTTGCGATGAAGTAGTTTCCCCCCTTTGTATCTCTAGGACTTCTTGTTTCTGTTAAAGATTTTCGTATGTGTTTTTGGTTTTCGGACGAGTAAAGTTTGATGTCATAGGTCTTGTTTTTCATAATAATATATATTTTCACTCGCCTAACTAGAAAGTTATGCGAGTAAAAATGATTAGAATCATTCTAATAGAATATTACGAAAGCAACATACATGGACTCATATGTTACGTAGATTCCTTGGTTTGGCAAGTTTCGAATTTCAAAAAAAATTAATGTTCATCTGTAATTCGATTCATGAAGAGTTGAAGTGATTGTCGAACTCTAAGACCACAGTTAATTACTATGGTCTAAATCGAATCAAATCATTAAATAACCATGATCTTAAAAGGGATCTTTAAAATCTGTGGTTTTCAGTGATAGAACAATATGAATGGAATTGTGGAAAGGTTTTTCTCTTAAAAATGTATTGAATGCAGTAATTGTCTACAAGTGTTATGTATTTCTGAAAAAGAAAAACTTGCTGCATCCAATAGAGGTAAAATTTCATATGGTTTTGTATTGAAAAAAGCATGTTTGCATTATAACTCGAAAACTGCTGCACTGTATTCTTCTCAAAAAAGTGCCTGTAGAATGACAAACTTATTTTTATGTAACTTTTATGATGATAGAGATATCCGCGATGGACGATTTTTCCAAAATTCGAGAAATTTTGAAGTCCAGAACGGACAGAGATATCAGAAAATTTTTTGCACCACTAAACTAGTCCCTAAAAATAAGATCTATCAGCAATATTTCACATAGCAGCCGTACAAATACATCGAACTTAGCCCACCCTGTACATTCCCCCTTGGTGAACTATGAGCTTAGAATGTATATACATATAAAAATATAAATCCACCACCCGGTAAATAATACCATTGCCAGGCAATGATTATAATCAAAACATATCCTGGAATCATTATATATTAGGATAACGTTAAAAGTTCTGGGAATAAACACCTCAAAGAAGTCTAGGGAACACTTACCAATCTCTTTAAAATATGAATTTGATGATTCGAATTTATAGAAATCTTTCGGTTTTTGTTAGGATGTATTGTATATAATGTATTCTCAAGAAAACAAAATAATATTTGACTTCTCCAAAGCACCTATTATAAAAAAAATTTGAAATTTGAAAATGACGAATTTTGGTAAAACACAAAAAAAAATCCTGAACTAATATTTTCGAAACGATATGGAAGCACTTATATTTTTCAGTACCCAGAAGGTGTTATTAATGACACTTTAGCATCGTCGCGGCATGCTCAATATTAAATTGTCTATTACATTTTGGCCTAAGTCATTCCAAGCCCCCTGAACTGCTTATCGAAGCTCCTGTTCATGATGGAAGACATTTTGACGCAGGAGATTTCTCTTTAGGGTGTCCCACACATGCTCGATGAGATTCTGGGGAGCAGGATGGCCACGGTAGAAGATCGATATCATTCTCTTCAAGAACGTTCAAGACAACTCTTGCACGATGAGGAGGGGCATTATCTTGTTGGAAGAGTGGATTTTGACCCATTGTTTGGAGATACGGTACCACTACAGGTAAAACTATCTCATTTGCGTAAGAATTCCCCGTGAGGTTGTTCTGTATGAAAACGAGGTCAGTTCTTCCACCAAGGCGTATACCTCCCCAAAACATCACTGATCCGCCTCCCTGTCTAACAACTTCTCGAGCATGCTGGAGACGGTTTTGCTTTCCAGGTTCCCTCCATATTCGAATTCTTCCCGAATCAGGATAATAACTAAGTCTACATTAATCACTGAAGAGAACTGTGGCCCACCTCTCTTGATCCCAGTTTACGTGTTCTTGGCACCAAGCTAAACGAGCAGCGCGATTTCCATGGGTCAGTTGTGGAACTCTTAAAGGACGTCTGGAGTGGAGTCGACCTTCGTGCAGTCGATTTCTCACAGTTTGGTCGGAAATTTGTACATTATAAACTCGTGATAGCTCTTGAGGTTATTGAGATGCTGTGGTAGTACGATCTCTTCTGGCTTGTAAAACCAAAAATCGGTCTTGGGCGACTGTAGTAATTCTGAAACGACCTGTATGGCGTTCTTCTACGCTACCTGTTTCATTGAAACGCGACCATAAACGGTTTATGACACTTGGGCTACTTCCCAGAACCCTGGATACTTCCCGTTGTGAGCTCCCAGCTTGGAGCATGCCAACGGCTCGTAACATCTCTTCTCTAGTCAAATGTCGTCTTTTCATGGTCGAATCACAAAACTTGATTCCTTTATTTGTGCTTACAATAGAAACAAAGTGCCAACTGACTGATTTCAAACACTGAATACATGAAATGATTATAAAGCAGCGTCGCATCTGCTGCATTTTTAGTTTTTTATAAGAAAAAACTGAAATCTGTTGCGGCACTCACATAATTTGGTGAGAAATTGATGCAGGTGTTCATTTCTTTAAAAAAAATCATCCATATTGATCGTTCTGGGTACGATATATCGATATTCAGAAGTGTTCCCTAGACTTTTTTGAGGTGTTTATTTCAATCTACCAGAATATATACAAACTATAGCATCATCAGACAATGACATCAATCAGAGAGGATGAATACTTTTTTCCTTTCGTTTTCTTATTGCCCAAGGATGGCTTTATTAATGAATTGAAATAGATTATCCTCATTTCATACACGAGTGATTCAAAGAAACTATTGAATATTGTAATTTTGAAAATATCATATCTTGATTTTTTCAAATGGAACACCCTGTATTTTATTATTCATGTCAACGCATAAAAAATCAGAGATATCAGAGAAATGTTTGCACCACTAAACTAGTCCCTGAAAATAAGATCGAGAGAGGAGGGTTCATTTTTCTCAATCTGCAATATTTCACATAGCTGCCGTACAAATACATCGAACTTAGCCCACCCTGTACAATATATTCTAGCGGTGGCAGTGCAATGTTCAATAAAAAATTCTGAATAAGGATTCTTTTTATTTCATTTATTCAAAAACTAAAATTCAATCGCCCATCAAGGTGGAAAATATTCAAGAGCATCAAATTCGTTTTGGAAAAAATTAAATTTATAAATCTCCAACGACCTTGAAAAACTTTTGAGAATCTCCGACGTCTAACTATTTGAATAATTCATTCATTTATAGTAGACGTTGAAAGAGATGCAGCGAGAACGAACATTATGCTATTTATTTTGGATCTTCTATTGAATTGTGTCCAACAAAAGGCGAGAGAAGTTTACCAAATTTCAAATTAGTCAAAATCAGAACTCAGACACTTTATAATGTTCGTTGAGAACCTTATTAATCATGTAGAACGTACT
Organism: Cryptolaemus montrouzieri; assembly: GCA_013387265.2. Lineage (NCBI taxonomy): Eukaryota > Metazoa > Arthropoda > Insecta > Coleoptera > Coccinellidae > Cryptolaemus > Cryptolaemus montrouzieri. The sequence continues at coordinate 17,836,916 of JABFTP020000001.1, read as the reverse complement.
TAAATACACGAACAATAGAATAACCAGCTGAATAGGTACATATCCGAGATGAATTTATAGCAGTTCGTCTTATGAATTCACTTCAACAATACGGCTAGTTTTTTTTAAGCCGTACTGGCATTGAATGAATCCCATGATAATATAAGTATTGTTTTTCTCATCATGGTAACATTTGAAATTAATTAATTGTATTCAAATGGAATACGAAATTGATAGAAATGCAGTCTTCTAAGAAAATATAATTTTATCTGTGAAGTAAAAATATCCAGAATGAGTTCATGTCGAAAACCCGAAATAATTTAAAAATTTTGACCAAACAAATATTAAAGATAGAAAGAAATGAAGGTGTAGCGATGTGATGTACTTCATAGAAACTTCATTTACACAAACATCATAACAGAGTCCAGAACATCCCAGAAACCATCTATGAAATCGATCAACAACCAGCCAAAATTATAGCCCAGCCAAGCAAGATGTCTTATGCCAAAGCACTCCAACAAAATAAAACACACGAAGAACACCCTCCCAGCAAAGAGACTCGAATTCTTAGAAACGATGATGACAAGTTTCCTCTCAGACCTAAAATCCATGATCACGCAAATGATGAACCAAAATCAGATTATACTTAATCTGCTAACCACACTTGTGAATAAACTCCACTAGATTCCACAATGACTAAACTAATACGTATAGCTTCATGGAATGCGAACGGCCTTCCAAACCACAAAAATGAATTAATATCATTCCTGAATTTATATAAAATAGACATCATGTTAATATCAGAAACCCACTTTACTGAGAAAACGGTTTTCCAACTGCCACACTACAACATCTACTCTGCTGAACATCCAGATGGGAGAGCACACGGCAGTTCAGCCATACTTATTCGGAAAAGTATCAAACATCATACAATACCAAATTATATTACTGAAGAGATACAGGCAACAAATATCACAGTGTACACGGAAATATGGAGCTTTGATGTATCAGCTGTTTACTCCCCACCTCGACATAATATAGACGAAAATAAATATACTGAGTTTTTCAGAAATTCACGGAAGACTCATAATTGGAGGAGACTGGAATGCAAAACACACCCACTGGGGATCCAGACTAATAACTCCCAAAGGACGCAATTTAATGAAGGTAATATCAAGCAGGAATCTAGATGTAGTTTCATCCGGAACCCCAACCTACTGGCCAACTGATCCGCACAAAATCCCAGACATCCTAGACTTTTTCGTCACAAATGGTATAAATAACAACTATATACAAACAGAATCAACTCCAGATCTATCATCGGATCACTCGCCAATTTTGTTGACACTGAGTACAAACGCCAAATTTCGGGAAAGGAAAAATACACTAACAACAACCAGAAAAACTGGAACCAATTTCAGCAAATATTAACTAACGAAATTAGACTGGATGTTGAACTCAAAGAAACTGAAGATTTGGAGGCAGCTACAAGATATATTACGGAAATGATTCAGAAAGCAGCCTGGGAAAGCACGCCATCACAATTAAGAGAGGACGACACTGAAACGAAATTACCACTGCAAATTTGTGAATTGATAACATCAAAACGACAGGCAAGAGGCAGATGGCAAAGATCTCGTAACCCTGCGGACAGAACAGTGTATAATCGCCTAGGTAGAAATCTCCACAGAATTCTCCAAGAGCACTCCAACGCACAATTTCAACATCATATTCAGAATATCGACAATAACAGCGATCACAACATCTGAAAGCTACAAAAAATATAAAAGACCTGTAACACGTAAACTTCCGATCCGAAAGACAAATGGAGAATGGGCCAATACCGATGAGGATAAATCAAATATTTTCGCATCACACTTATCACAAGTACTCACCCCGGAAGAACCCCATACGGGACACAATGATACAGAAGTTGAGTCTTTTCTAGATATTGCGTGCCAGATGTCTCTCCCCATAAAACCTTTCAAACCTAAGGAAGTTCTTCAGGAAATTAAGAAGCTGAAAAATAAGAAAGCGCCCGGTTTTGATCTGATAACTGCCGAAACATTGAAAAACTCCCACATAGAGCTATACTTCTACTCAATACAATATTCAACCGAATGATGAGCCTTTCTTATTTTCCGACTATCTGGAAGTACGCAGAGATTATAATGATATGCAAGCCGAACAAACCTGAAAACGATGTGAGATCATATAGGCCTATCAGCCTATTACCAATTATGGGAAAACTGTTTGAAAAACTTCTTCTTAAGAGATTGAAGAAAGATATGGACATATACAAAATCCTACCCAATCACCAACTAGGATTCAGGGAACACCACTCAGCCGCCCATCAAATACACCGTGTTATAAACACAATATCAACAAGTCTAGAAGACAATAAGTACTGCACTGCTGTGTTCCTAGACTCATCGCAAGCTTTTGACAGGGTTTGGCATATTGGTCTGCTCTTCAAGTTAAAGAAACTTTACCCCAACCTTATTATCTGATATTGAAATCATATCTGACGGATCGATACTTTGCAGTGAAATATGGTGATGCTCTATCTAGCCCAAATAAAATAAAAACCGGAGTACCACAGGAAGTATACTGGGACCTTTGCTATATGTTATATATACGTCTGACATTCCAGAGAGTCAGAACACCACACTAGCCTCGTTTGCGGACGATATAGCAACATTAACATCTCATCAGAATTCAGCAACAGCTTCCAAAAATCTCCAAGAACACCTGAATGAGCTGGAAAAATGGTACAGAAAATGGCGCCTTATCATCAATGAAACGAAATCAGTCCAAGTCACATTCACCAACAAAGAGACATATGTCCTCCTGTTGTAATAGATGGTAATCCGATTCCAGTTAAAACTGAAGCCAAATATCTAATATGCTATATTTAAAAATATGTGAAATTATTTTAGAATTTTTAAATGAAATATTTTTGGGATGAAACATTGCATATAGAGTATGCTTAGTGACACATTAAAGCGAAGAGTTCTCCTGGATTGAAATAGAGAGATTGAGCAGCCGAGTCTAAATCGAAGAAATTTCATGTGGTTCTTACTTTATGTTGAATAGCGTTCCTCCTGGGTTTGTTGATTTCTTGTGGCTCTAGTTTCCTTCAAACGCGCAATTCTTTCCGTTAAAAATACGAATCAAACCGAGATCCATCGATAGATAAAACATTCCTCCTTTAATTTCTTATGTAACATTCCTCCTTAAATTGAGCCTATGATAATCGAGACGCCAGGCTTGATCCTCTTAGATTTTAGAGACTCACGCCTTCAAAGCCGTTTGTTCATCACCTTCTTCTAACCTTTTAACGTATGTCTGTAAATTTCACGCAGAAGAATAATTAACTGAGACGACCCAGTAGATCTACCTACATACCATTTCATATAGTTTATCTGCATTCAAAATTATCAGAATTTTTCAATAATTTCATTTTAAAATCTCAATATAGTAAATTATACATCCTACCTAACTTCCTACCTAGGTAGGGTGTACCGTAGCATATAGAGACATTAGCTTTCCGCACAATATACATTATTTTAGTCAAGCTTTGGGTTAGGTTTAGTTAGGTTCTTCTCTATAATTACAATGAAAAATTCATAGTCATTCAAAATTGCGAGTTTATTGGTTGCTACAAAACAAAAGAGTAACATATGGTGTTAAACTCAGTACTAATCGCAAGCATGATGACATATGATCGTCAGTTAGTCGATTGCGATATTTTTTCACTTAATTATCTTCATTTCGAAAAATGCAGACTCGCACAAGTAAGTTGACCCAAACATTGCCGTCAGTTGAAGAGTCAGTTTGTATCAGATGCTGTAGCTCTGAGATGTATATCTGATATGATCTGCACCAAATCATTTTCAACAGAACATGAGTTCATATTAAACTGACTTGCTATTTCAGTAGGTAAATCCTGAATGTTTTCACATGAAAAAGGATAACTTATAAATGATGCTATATCTGCCAATTTACTGCAATCATGAAAACGCATTTCGAATTGTCCCAAAATATTTGATAATTCAGCCTCATACGTATCATAATTCAACAAAGGAATCCTTGCTTTCAGAGACGGAAAATGTTTCCGATCATTTCTTTTCAGTTGATCTATCATAAGTTGCAATTTACTTTTGAATGCGTTTACTGCACTAATCATCTCAATAATAGTTTTTCCTTTACGTTGAAGCTACAAGTTAATGGTGTTTAAGTGCATTGTGATGTTAGTCGAAAATGCCAAATCAGTCAGCCATTTTTCGTTCTTCAACATTTGAGTGTCATCATCACTTTCGTCTAAAAATCTGTTATTTCGGGCAATAATTCTTTAAACCTTTCTAGGAATTTTCCGTGACTCAACCACCTGCCGTCAGTGTGCAGAACTAAATCAGTGTGTTCAGCTGACTCCCTTTCTTCCAACTGCAACTTAAAGAGCCGCCGTTGCAAACTACGTGCACGGGTGGAATTCATAATTTTTGTTGCAGTGCCCATAATTTCCTCCGTGTTTTAAACTTTTAAACACAAAACTTGTTGATGTATAATGCAATGGAATGAAAAAAGTTAAGGGAAATCTTCATAAGCTCAACACAATGCCACCAAACCGTTTCTCAATTTATGACAGACACACCTCTGCAATGTCTGTCATATCGGTGGATTCGTCGAACTATAAAGAAAAGTATGTACATTTCATTATATCATGGATTAGTTTATCAGCCATGTCCTGACCCATGACTTCAATACGCCTTATGATAGTCGGAGGAGATAACTGAGATTCTCTTATAGCAGACATGATTTCTGTTTTATTTTCAAAATCTCCAAATAAAGTCTCACCCTCTTCAATAAATGCTTCCTTCACAACCGATCAATCTTCGAATGGTTTCTTGTGTATCGCCAATATATGAGATATTTTAAATGCCGCGATCGTAGCAGCTTTTGATTGTTTGGCTGGTCTTGTGAACATCGTTTGTTCTTTTTTCAAACAAGATATCAAATCCCATACTTTTCGTTTTTTTAATTCACTCTGTGGCCGGAAATCCTTGTCATAGTTTTTATGAACCGTTTTATGATGCCTCTCTAAGTTACCATACTTTGGTATTGCAACTGAAGCACGAGAAATAAGACAAATGTACTCAACCTTCACCATACAAAAGAAAAATTCTTCCTCCCAATCGTTGTTAGAATGATACGTTTCAGATTTTTTCGCTGCACTGATTTTGTACTATTTAATAATGAACTTTGTATCGGCGTAGTATTGCCTTCAAGTTACAATTCAGAATGACTCCAATTCCTGCAGGTGCAACATTTATATCAGCGTGAACGAAAATCTCGAATATTCCCGTCAAACGCGACGCCCAAAATTTTTAGAAAAGCGGCAAGAATATAAATCGCGGCTTTTCGCCGCTAGCAGTGTGTTATTTTATGACGTAATAAAATTTCGTAGTTTGGTTACCTAATTTTTAAAATTTTCTTCTTCTCGAGATCTACTCAAAAAACACTCGCGATCGACCGTTTGAGCACCCCTGCCCTATAGTTATTAAGCATCCTTTCGTATCAACGATCGCAGACACCATCTGATATTTTCTCAGACAGCAATCCTCGCGTCGCGACGAAGTAACACAGTTCGAAAATGACATTAGGGTATTCAGTTATTCAGTTTCGAAGATCAGTGAATTTACTCATTTTAAGCCACTAGTGATTGAATTTTCGCTTGAAGCTCTTCGTATCTTCCATGAAGTCCTAACTTTCGGGCAGTTTCAAGCAGTTTCTAAGCATTTCCGACTTTTCTTCCAGCTTCATAGAGCTTGTTCGACCCTGCCAGTTTCCTATGTCGTTTTTTGCCACCAAACCTAGTTCATCTGGTGTACGCGACTCCTTTCCAGGTTCTTCCTCACTAGATCTAACCCATTTCTGCCTTTGAGGTTCACAGTTCACAAAGCCTTTTAAACCTTTAACGGGATTACCAGTGCTGGCAGGCGCTGAAGTTGCATTCAACCAAGTTTTTTTGGTGCACTTGTGATTCGCTTGATTTGGCAGACCTTGTTTATTTTCCTGAAAAATAATAATGAGGCTTGAGGATATAATTTCATTCAACGGGATAAAAATGAGAAACTTGGTGTGTGAAAGTACTGATACTCATCAAAATATTTCCTGATGTCCATATCATAGATTTTCTTTCAATCTCTTACTGTTCATAGTTTTCTTATGTGAAGAACTGTGGGTGGAGCATTGGTACTGTTTTCAATAAAAACCTGAACTTGCACACAAATGTGAGTAACTATGCACTTTAGTATGAACTTAATTAAACACGCGATGCCAATGCACTCGCAAGCTTAACGACACAGTTATTTATCGAAATAAAACTGAACTACAGTGCGGAGACTGCGTGGGTATGAATAGCCTGGTAGAATATTCTACAAAGAAACGCATCTCGAAGGTTCAGTGCGATCCTAGCTGTCTATAGTCTGCGCGCGCAATTCCTAGAAAAGAGGTATTATTTACATGTTGCTAGGCATTATTTACTCCGGCTTTGATGAATGATTTCCTATTTTTATCATATTTCAGGATTATTCTAGATGATTCTGGAAAGTTCTGAATAAGATCTCTGATTTTTTTTTCTTTTTATGCGCGCTTTGCAGGAATAGGCGAACCTGTTACACCTCATGAGTGGGCACCTGGGAAGAATTGAGCTGTCTGTTTACTCGCTTCTTGAAGAGGGCCAAATTGTAGGATGTTGGGAAGATGTTGGACGGAAGCGCTCACCGGCCGTGTAAACAAAGGAATTCTTATACAGAGAGCTTCGAGGTGTCGTTAAATGTACCGCCATATGATGAAAACTCCTTGCCAGCCTAGTGTTGCAGCAAAACATGAGTTTTCCCGGAGCAAGGTCTTTCAGCTCTTTGGAGCATCTTCCGTGGAAGTATCTGTAGAACAGAGAAAGGTTAGCATCTTGTCTTCTGAGTGCCAGCGGTTGGAGATCGTGGGTGATCTCCGGGTGGTCGATGAGGCACACAGCCCATTTTTGCACACCATGCAACAGCCGCAACGAATGTTAGGGCGCAGATCCCCATACATGGGAACAATATTCCGAAGCAAGTCGAATCTGCGCTTTATATAAAAGCAACAGCTGAGAAGACGTGAAGTATCGCTTGGCTCTGAGAAGAAAACTAAGTTTAGCTGATGCCGACTTGGCTATTGATGATGTATGTTCATGCCTGTAAAACCCGGAGTTGACCATTATTTTGAGAAGGTGCATCGAATCTTTGGATGCAATTTGTAAGCCTTGTTAGAGGAGGTTCTCCAGCGGGGATCTTTCTAGAAAACGTAGTTGCTTGCGTCTTGCTCGCCCTGGAGCTCACCAGGTTCAACTGACTCCACTCAGATATCCTCTGTAAGTCATCGTTTAAGTTATTGATTTGTTGACATCTCTGACGCCGAGATTTCGCAGCTGTAATAGTCGCAGACTACTGAAAAACGAAACCAGGGTACAATCGTCTCCTAAACTGAAGACCTTGTTCTCTGTAGATGACAGAATATCGTTTATCTGCAACAGAAACAAGGTTGGCGAAAGAATGGATCCCTGAGGTAGTCCTGCTTGCAACTGGAAACAATCAGATGTTATACCGACGACCACAACTTGTATTGATCTATTTGAAAGAAAGCTACTTATCCAACCCTGCAACTTTTCGAGAATCCCATATGCAGTTTTTTCAACTTCTTTGATGATTTCATCTTTTATGACTCTCTCCATCACTTTGGACATAATGTGAAGTAGTGCAACAGGCCGGTAATTTTGGAGTAAGGACTTCTTTCCTTTCTTTGGGATCGGTTGAATTCTCGCTATTTTCCAGCTGCTCGGAAAAGTCAGGCTTTCATAATAAATCTGAAACAGACGGCTTAGAAAGGGTACCAGTTCGGGAGCACTCTCTCATGACAATTGGTGGTATTTCGTCTAAACCAACTGCCTTCTTGCAGTTCAGCTGCTCGAGAGCCTGTCTCACAGTGGGACTCTGTACTTGATTTCTGCCATGAAAGAATTTGTAGGTGGAATATTCGGTGGTACTGCGTTAGATGAATCTAGGACAGAATTCTTCGGGAACAAGAGAACAAAGAGATCAGCTTTCTCTTTCGGAGATGATGCTATACTTCTGTCTTCTCTAACAAGAGGCGAAAACGCAGATTTGCAGGAATTGGCACTGACAGTCTTCGCCATAGACCAGAACTGTCTAGGCCCACTTGCCTGTTCGAGGGTTTATTAGTTACCCCTTCGTTGAAATTGGCCTTTGCTCTTGCAGTTAATAGGTTGCATACGTTCCGCATTCGTACTAAGGTTGTTCTTGTCTCCTCTGTTGGATTTATCTTCCATGACTGGTAAGCTCTGTTTGTTGAATCATGGCTTTTGTGCTGTTGTTCTTTTCATGGAATGAGGGATGTAGAGATCCATTCCTGCATGAATGATTTCTATAACAGATTCAGTGCACACATTGATGTCAGGATCTGAAAGGCAAACATCACTGCATGGAAAGCACGAAAAGAATTCACGCAGTTCATTCCAGTTAGCACAGTTATAGTGCCAAATGCGACTGGGTGGTTTAGGTTCTTCGTTTAGCGGCACCACATTGGTTCCAGTAGCAGATATAAGGTTGTGGTCCGAGCTGCCTAGCGGTGCTGGGACCACTCCAAAATCATCTGGATCTGATATCAAAAAAAGATCCAAGGTGTTCGCGAAGTCGGTTGGGTGATCTGGTAGCTGCGTTAGATTATGGCTGATTGAGAAAGTTTCAGCTTGTCTTCCCGCTTCATCTGTTCTATTGGAGTTGCGAATCCAGTTGGTATTGTGCACGTTGAAGTCACCCAGTACAATTGACCTCAGCTGCCGGATAATGTGTCTGAATCCAATCCACCTTATCACCTAGATACTGAAACAGTTTAGGGAAGTGAATATCGTTTGGCGAGCGATATAGACTGCATAAAAACAGTGTTTTATCCTGCAAACGGATTTTAAACCACGCAAGGTCGAAAGCGTCGTCCTCCATCGTGTCCTCTCTCTGGCCTGCGACATTCGATCTGGCGAAAACACAGAGGCCCCCTTTAAACCTAATTCCCATATGTAACTCATACGCATTAAAACGTAAATACGTTGTGTAGGTTTTTTGATTTATTTGGGTTTCGGTTAGGGCCTGAACATGGGGTTGTGCGATTTGCAGATCCTGGTGGACTGCATCGACATTCACGTTGTTTTGCCCCAGTCCTCTGACGTTGCAGAACTCTATCAAGAGTTGGTTCTGTCTTTTCTAGAACGTGAATGAATTAGTGAATTCGCCGGAGGAGTGCTCGACTTACCCGCATCATGAATCCCTATTTTAACTCCGGATGATTTTGTCTCAGAAGAGCTCATCATGCTCTGTTACCAATCCTTCGTACCTTGGAAACTGAACCATCCGCTAGATCCCGAAACTTAGTCACACAGGTGACCAATTCACGGGACCTATAGCTGGATGTGGTGGTATCACACCAGGCGATGGGGTGAGACCGTCTACCACATTTCTATCATTTCACGTTTCAATAATCACTAGAAAAATCATGCAAATGTTGTTGAATAAAGCACGCATGTGACATCAGAGGCACGCTGGGAGCGATCAGAAATTGGCAAGTTTATCCCGCGAGTATTTCAATCTAAATCTCATCACACCATAGTTTATATTTCTATTAGTATTTTTGTAAGAACCTAAATTGCTTAATTATTCTCTTGGTCTAACTGTTTTATTCGATATTACCTTGTACTTAATTCTCTCCTATCTACTGCTTATTGCTCGATCCGCAGGGGGGTCAGCTTCACCCCATTTTTCGAGTTGAATTACACCTCAAAAAAGTCTAGGGAACACTTCTGAATATCGATATATCGTATCCAGAACGATCAATATGGATGAGTTTTTGAGAAATGAACACCTGCATCAATTTATCACCAAATTATGTAGAGTGCCTCAAGAGATTTCAGTTTTTTTTTATAAAAAACTAAAAATGCAGCAGATGCGACGCTGCTTTATAATCATTTCATGTATTCAGTGTTTAAAATCAGTTAGTTGGCACTTTGTTTCTGTTGTAAGTACAAATAAAAGATTCAAGTTTTGTGATTCGACCATGGAAAGACGACATTTGATTAGAGAAGAGATGTTACGAGCCGTTGGCATGCTCCAAGCTGGGAGCTCACAACGGAAAGTATCCAGGGTTCTGGGAAGTAGCCCAAGTGTCATAAACCGTTTATGGTCGCGTTTTAATGAAACAGGTAGCGTAGAAGACAGTCATACAGGTCGTTTCATGATTACTACAGTCGCCCAAGATAGATTTTTTGTTTTACAAGCCAGAAGAGATCGTACTACCACAGCATCTCAATTAGCTCAAGAGCTATTACGAGTTCATAATGTACAAATTCCCGACCAAACTGTGGGAAATCGACTGCACGAAGGTCAACTCCACTCCAGACGTCCTTTAAGAGTTCCACAACTGACCCATGGAAATCGCGCTGCTTGTTCAGCTTGTTGCCAAGAACACGTAAACTGGAATCAAGAGAGGTGGGCTACAGTTCTCTTCAGTGATGAATCTAGATTTAGTTATTATCCCGATTCGGGAAGAATTCGAATATGGAGGGAACCTGGACAGCAAAACCGTCTCCAGCATGCTCGAGAAGTTGTTAGACAGGGAGGCGGATCAGTGATGTCTTGGGGAGGTATACGCCTTGGTGGAAGAACTGACCTCGTTTTCATACAGAACAACCTCACGGGAAATTCTTACGCAAATGAGATAGTTTTACCTGTAGTGGTACCGTATCTCCAAACAATGAGTCAAAATCCTCTCTTCCAACAAGATAATGGCCCTCCTCATCGTGCAAGAGTTGTCTTGACGTTCTTGAAGAGAATGATATCGATCTTCTACCGTAGCCATCCTGCTCCCCAGATCTGAATCCCATCGAGCATGTGTGGGACACCCTAAAAAGAAATCTCCTGCGTCAAAACGTCTTCCATCATGAACAGCAGCTTCGATTAGCAGTTCTGGGGGCTTGGAATGACTTAGGCCAAAATGTAATAGACAATTTAATATTGAGAGATGCCAAAGTGTCATTAATAACAGAGGTGGACCTTCTGGGTACTGAAAAATATAAGTGCTTCCATATCGTTTCGAAAATATTAGTTCAGGATTTTTTTTTGTTTTACCAAATTTCGTCATTTTCAAATTTCAAATTTTTTTTTATAATAGGTGCTCTGGAGAAGTCAAATATTATTTTGTTTTCTTGAGAATACATTATATACAATACATCCTAACAAAACCGAAAGATTTCTATAAATTCAAATCTTCAAACGTTACTCTCGAAAATCGATCAACAACTGAAATACAATTCTTGGAACAGTGTAAATGGTTTTTTACTGCCGGTATAAAGAAGCTGAAAACCTGCTGGGATTAGTGTATTGGTGATTAATTGATTGGGATTATATTGAGAATCTTAAAGCTATCCAAAATAATTATCCTCAATATTTCACTGAACATTACATAAAAAATGGTTCTGATTCGAAAATTGTCCAACTATTGGCAATAAAAGAAAAATGATAACATATATTCTGGGAAAGATCGAATGAGATTTTTATTGTATAAATAACAAAATAGGCACGAAATATAAGCAAACCTAAGAAATATTTAATAGATCTATTATGAGCAAACAAACCGAACCATTTACCGTGTTCGTGCAAACGGAATCGAAGATAAGCCGCAGTGTTGACGGATTAAGAAAATCCACAAAAGAAAACATTTAACGCTTCTCTGTGCATCCACACAATATTTCCTCACAGAAAAAATACTAAACACGACGTTAATAACTTTATTAATAGCACAATACGAATCGACAGTTCCTCACATCATTGTTCGTTAATCCGCATTGAAAAGGTTTCGTATGTTTTTGTTGGGACACCAATCGAAGGTAAGAATTTTGCAGGCTAAGAAGCCCAGTTTTGTATTGAGGGATGATTTGAAATGATTTTTCATTCGGAATAACGTAAATTGATCTCAAAGCGAATTGATATTTATAAATATTCAACCCTTTAGTAGGAAGTTTATGCAATCAAATAAAAGTACCTATAGTTCTTCCTGAATATTTATTATGGTTACCAGTTTCGCTCTCTATACATCAGAGCATCTTCACACCAGTGACTACAAGAAAAACAAATATTAAAAGTATAACGTAACAAATTCTGCTTTTTGAAAAAACCTACCCAATCTTTTCTCAGCAAGTAAAGTCAATTATAGTAAAATTAAAACAATCAATAGGACCAACATTTCACAACAAATCACATGATCAATATACCTATTAAAATTATGAATTAAAACTTATAACAATTCAAGCTAAAAATGATTTTTATGACAAGACAATAACGAATGAAATTCAAACGGAAAGTGTGGTTTTGTCAGCTAACCACAGAACAAAGTATCACAAATCTTATAATAGTAAGTCATCTACTTTTTCAAAAAATAGCGGACATGGTTATAACATTAATCAATTAAACAATCCATAATTTGTATGTCTGTGAAAATCACTTGACTATTTATCAATATCACATTACAATTTTTATTATGTTTCACAATTTCATATTTTTTCAGAAAATCTGAACGCCTAAAAAAAGTCTAGGGAACACTTCTGAATATCGATATATCGTATCCAGAACGATCAATATGGATGATTTTTTTTAAGAAATGAACACCTGCATCAATTTCTCACCAAATTATGTAGAGTGCCGCAACAGATTTCAGTTTTTTTTATAAAAAACTAAAAATGCAGCAGATGCGACGCTGCTTTATAATTATTTCATGTATTCAGTGTTTGAAATCAGTTAGTTGGCACTTTGTTTCTGTTGTAAGCACAAATACAAGATTCAAGTTTTGTGATTCGACCATGGAAAGACGGGAAATATCCAGGGTTCTGAGAAGTAGCCCAAGTGTCATAAACTGTTTATGGTTGTGTTTCAATGAAACAGGTAGCGTAGAAGAACGCCATACAGGTCGTTTCAGGATTACTACAGTCGCCCAAGACAGATTTTTGGTTTTACAAGCCAGAAGAGATAGTACTACCACAGCATCTCAATTAGCTCAAGAGCTATTACGAGTTCATAATGTACAAATTCCCGACCAAACTGTGGGAAATCGACTGCACGAAGGTCAACTCCACTCCAGACGTCCTTTAAGAGTTCCACAACTGACCCATGGAAATCGCGCTGCTCGTTTAGCTTATTGCCAAGAACACGTAAACTGGAATCAAGAGAGGTGGGCCACAGTTCTCTTCAGTGATGAATCTAGATTCAGTTATTATCCCGATTCGGGAAGAATGCGAATATGGAGGGAACCTGGAAAGCAAAACCGTCTCCAGCATGCTCGAGAAATTGTTAGACAGGGAGGCGGATCAGTGATGTTTTGGGGAGGTATACGCCTTGGTGGAAGAACTGACCTCGTTTTCAAACAGAACAACCTCACGGGAAATTCTTACGCAAATGAGATAGTTTTACCTGTAGTGGTACAGTATCTCCAAACAATGGGTCAAAATCCACTCTTCCAACAAGATAATGCCCTTCTCATCGTGCAAGAGTTGTCTTGAACGTTCTTGAAGAGAATGTTATCGATCTTCTACCGTGGCCATCCTGCTCCCCAGATCTGAATCCCATCGAGCATGTGTGGGACACCCTAAAAAGAAATCTCCTGCGTCAAAACGTCTTTCATCATGAACAGGAGCTTCGATTAGCAGTTCAGGGGGCTTGGAATGACTTAGGCCAAAATGTAATAGACAATTTAATATTGAGCATGCCGCGACGATGCCAAAGTGTCATTAATTACATAGGTAGACCTTCTGGGTACTGAAAAATATAAGTAATACAATACATCCTAACAAAAACCGAAAGATTTCTATAAATTCGAATCATCAAATTCATTCATATTTTAAAGATATTGTTAAGTGTTCCCTAGACTTTTTTGAGGTGTTTATTAGTCCAATATTATGAGATGTATGCAATGACTCAAAATAATTTAAATGGTTATAATTATGGTTGAATTCTAGTAGGTGATTACCGAAATGAGCTTCTTGACATTCTTTGTTTAGTCTTAGAGGTTTCAGATGTTCACTCACTCTTTTTTGAAAACTTCTCACTGTTTGACCTATATAAACTGCTCCACATGTTAACTTATATACACCCTTTCTACCTAGTAAAGGTGTAGTGTCTCTATTGTCTAGTGACAATCCACCTAAAGATCTATTTGAATTGAATGCTACTTTGATGTTTTCTTCCTTTTCTAATGTTTTACTAATTTTAACCGAAATTGGACCTATATATGGTAATGAAACATACTTATAACTTGGTTTCTCACAAACTGGAAAATTTTCATTTATTAATTTTTGTTGTAGTTTCTTACATAACATTCTGTCAATCAGGTCTACATCACAATTATTATTTTTCGCATTTTGTTTGATTATATTGAGTTCAGTATCATAGTTATTTTTGTTCATCGGAATATTTATAAGTCTATGTATCAAGCTTAGAAAAACTGCTGTTTTATGGGACCAGTCTTGTTGTGAAGTTACATCTATTATATTTTTTGTGTGTGAAGGTTTTATATATATCTTGAAAGAATGTGATCCATTTATTATCTCTATTGTTAAGTCTAAGAAATTGACTGAGTTATCATCATCTGACTCTAGTTTGAATTTTATTTTACTGACACATGTATTCAAATATTCAATAAATCTGTATCCTTCCACATTATAAGAACATCATCAACATATCTGTGATAATAGACAATGTACTCACGATAAATATTTCTGTCGTTAAGGAAAATTTCATTTTTAACGACAGGAATATTTATCGTGAGTACATTGTACTCACAACTTCACAACACGACTGGTCCCATAAAACAGCAGTTTTTCAAAGCTTGATCCATAGACTTATAAATATTTCGATGAACAAAAATAACTATGATACTGAGCTCAATATAATCAAACAAATTGCGAAAGATAATAATTATGATGTAGACGTGATTGACAGAATGTTGTGTAAGAAACTACAACAAAAATTAATAAATGAAAATTTTGTGAGGAACCAAGTTATAAGTATGTTTCATTACCATATATAGGTTCAATTTCGGTTAAAATTAGTGAACTATTAGAGAAGAAAGAAAACATCAAAGTAGCATTCAAGTCAAATAGATCTTTAGGTGCATGGTCACTAAACAATAGAAATACTACACCTAACGTGTGGCACCTTTGTCATCGTCACTTGATATGATTTTGAAGAAAGAAATCAATTTGTACGAGTCAGCAGGGTCAAAAGGACAAAATCTGCAGTTCGCTCACCAATGCCTTTTATCTGTAGTACCAACAACGAAGTAGAACGGGCGTTTTCATCAGCTGGTTATCTGGCATGCAGCATTCGGAGTCGTCTGGCAGATGAAACCCTAGATACTTCATGCTTTTCGAAGAGTTATTTTCAAGTTTCAGAATATGTTACTTCTTGAATAAATTACTGGTTAGCTTGAGATTCAATTTCTCTAGTTTGCTTCTAAAGAACAATTAGAGCCAATAGAAATATAAGTGATAGGAATTTTCGTACATTTTCGATGATCATTTCTTTACAATGCGAGATCTCGCACAATACCGAGATTTCGCAAGATTAGAATTCCTGAATCTCGCGAATACCGAGATTGATATTTTGATGCGAGATTGCATTCCCTACTATCAACAGTAAAAGTGCCAGAAGCGCGAAATTTAAAAAGCAACCTAAGTATTGAATAAAAATGATATATTCACTGTAATAAATATACAGAAGTATTTGACGAATTTACATTCATTTCCAGTTACCTTACTTTCGTACCAACAACTTCAAACATGAAAATGTCTGTACTTTGAATAAATTTTATGCCTATCTGGTTCAAATGCTCCAGAATAAAGAGTCTTTGTTCTCATGAATGAATGTGGACGTCTGAAAAAAGTCACTTATAGGTTCCAGTTCTAAAAGCGATAACTAAGGTCAATATAAAAAAAACATACCAAGATCTCTATTCTTATTTAAAATCATTACTAACTTTTAAAGCAAATTTGTTCGGATAAATATAAATACAGTTAAAAAAAAGTTGCATATATGTGATTCAATAATTGCTGTCAGGGAACTTTACTTTGATAAAGTTAGTGAGCTGATTATTGATTCTTTTTCACAACTTGTTGTAAAGAAAATAAATTTAATTTAGTATAAATATAATAATAGTAAAACTAATTGCATTAATTTACACTATTTACAAATGAATAAAATTAAAAAGAAAACTAAAGTATTTAGATTTTCACTATATTAACAAAACTATGACCGGTTTCACCACACTGTGGTTTCATCAGATAGATACAAACTAATGAACAGAGTTATTCCTTATGTATTAGTCTTATTTCCAACTTAATATTACAATAGGTACAAGAGGTATGTTGGAAAACCCATCGGAGTTGCTTACTTTATGAATTGAAAAGATTGAGTAAAGGAGAAGGATTTAGATCTAATTGACTATTAAGTAACCTACCTGAATTCTTTTCTTTGTTGATCTTTAAAATTTCCAATAGATTGAGTTTTTGTCTGTTATTTTCATTGTGTAAATTTTGAAATCATCATTAAAGTTATGGTTTTCTTCGAGTAAGTGATTAGAATAATGGGAATCTGATTTATGATAATTAAAACTACGTTTGTGCTCAGTTAATCTAACTTTGAAATTTCTGAAAGTTCTACCAAAATAAATTTTATTACAATCAATATAGCATTCCGAACTGATAATTCTTTAGGCCGACATATCAAAAACTGCAAATCTAAAATTGATAAAAGTAATAAATCCGGTGTTTATAAACTGTCTTGCGGGGATTGTAATAAAATTTATATTGGTAGAACTTTCAGAAATTTTAAAGTTAGATTATCCGAGCACAAACGTAATTTTAATTATCATAAATCAGATTCCCATTATTCTAATCACTTAATCGAAGAAAACCATAACTTTAATGATGATTTCAAAATTTTACACAATGAAAATAATAGACAAAAACTCAATCTATTGGAAATTTTAGAGATCAACAAAGAAAAGAATTCAGGTAGGTTACTTAATAGTCAATTAGATCTAAATCCTTCTCCTTACTCAATCTTTTCAATTCATAAAGTAAGCAACTCCGATGGGTTTTCCAACATACGTCTTGTACCCAGGCCCGCCGCTAGCGGTTTGAACGCCGGTGTGCAATTCCTATCGTGCCGCCCTATCTAACTACAAAACCTATGTGTTTATAAAATGTGAAAAAAAATGCTGTACAGTGAAAAACTATGTTATATTAGGTTATTTTATACAAGATAGATACACTAATACGACATTAAATGAAAAAATGAAGGCAAGAAAGGTGCAGTTTATACATATTATGTAGGTAGGTATAGGTATTAAGTTATTTTACAGAAACTGCACCTTTCTTGCCTTCATGTTGGCAAAATCAGCTATAATTTTTTTGGTGTCTACTCTATTTAGAATCTCATGTTCAATTGAAATTATTGCTAAATTACTTAGTCCTTGCTGGTGCATAGTTGATCTCAAATAGTTTTTTATTATTTTTAACTTTGAAAATGACCTTTCACCAGATGCAACTGAAACCGGCAATGTAAGTAGTATCCTTAACGCTATTGCTGTATTCGGAAATGTTGACATTAATTCATTAGCAAAAATGTATTGCAATAGGGTTTGTGGATCATTAGACTGGTTTTCAGTTAAATGCAACTTTAAAGCATTGATTTCATTAAACATATCTATACCGTCAATATCTGCGTCACTACTTGAACTATCTTTTAGCTTCACATTCAAATCTTTACAATGTTTCATTAAATCATCTTTGGAGTAACTAAACAAGTTATTATTGGTGAAAAAGCCAAAAACGTCGGTAAAAGTTTCCAACTCATCGAATCTACGTTTTAAAGAATTTAAGGTTTGGTCCAGGATCCTAAAAAAAACATCTACCTTGTATTTTGTTTTAGGGTCTAGTAAGACTTCATCACTCTGTTCATACTGAAATTGAGTTGGTTTTCTTCGTGGACGAACGGTATCTATAGGCGGAAAATCTGCATCTACATTAAGTTCCCGAGCCACAGTGGTAGCTTCTTCTAACACCCTTTCGGAATGCTCATCTGTGCGATATTCGGTGAATTTATGAATCAATTTATTTAACAAATTTATGCAGATTAAATGCAAGCGATAATCTTTCCGACTAGTATTTCAAGTAAAGCGAGGTGACAATGTCTGTTCACTCACATCAATGTTTAGTCGAAATGATTGTCTGATTTGCACGATACGGATTAACTTTATTCCATGAATTTCAATAGATGGCGCTATGAATACGATATAAAAGAAATATTTGGGCGCCGTTCATCGCCTAGTATTGTGAGGTGACAATGTCTGAATTTTAGTCGATGATTGTCTGATTTGCCGCCCCCCTGAATGCGCCGCCCGCTTACGGCGGGCCTGCTTGTACCTATTGCAATATTAAGTAGGAAATAAGACTAATACATAAGGAATAACTCTGTTCATTAGTTTGTATCTATCTGATGAAACCACAGTGTGGTGAAACCGGTCATAGTTTTGTTGATATAGTGAAAATCTAAATACTTTAGTTTTATTTCATTGAAAATATGTATATCGATTCTCATCAAGTAACGACCTGCTCAATCAAAAAATTAAAAAGGTTTTTGTTTACAGTTTGACGTATAAAAACTTATGTCCCGTTTTGAATAAAAAATTAAAGGTCAGTTAATGCATTCACCAAAAATTGTTTGATTATAGAATGTTGCTTTTTATGTAGAATGTTTTAATCTATCAAGTTTCCCATAACTATAAATTTCAAAGCTACGATATTGCAAGAGATATCAAAAACTTTCATAAGACTTGATCTCAATTATAATTTATTGTTTAGACTCATCTAAAATATCATCATCATTGTCAAATCTACATCTATCTACAAATGAGTAAACCACATTTAATGTCATTAAAAATGCAACAAAGAAAGCCAAAGATTAATTTATAACCAATCAACCAAAAACATTGTATTCCTCATGTGTTCAATATTACTATTTCGCTCTATGGAAAAATTACAAAACAACCCCAAATATTTGGATAAACACAAATGGAGCGTTTGCAATCCTGACGGACACATATCGCGGCTTTGAAGGGAATTATCCAAACAGATCCTATCGGCGACAAATTGCCCTATTCAGAACCGTTTACGGTCTCACACCTTTGTCTGAAATGAGTCTGTGAAACATCCAGGTTGTTGAGGGGTGCTATAGTGGGCATGAGCTGACATTTACCGAGATATTGCTTCCAATGTATCTTTTTCCAGGACCGTATCGAAAGGTACTGATGTACCATAATTAGTACCTACAAAACTACGGTCGATCGTTGTTAGGATATCTTGCCCCCGTTGTTGTATTCCCTATCACGATCTTAGTTGACAGAGTAGGCCGCTGAACTGCTTCGAGAAAGTTAAAATTATGACTATTTATTTTGATGAATAACGGTTGGGCTCCTTTCAATAAGTTACATAAAAAAACTATTATCCCCAAATGAAAAATATATGTAAAATGAAAAGTAAACTCGCGTTAATATAAACTTGCTTAACTGTGATCGGCTCAATAACGTGAATTTCATTGAACACAGAATCTTTTGCATCAGCACCAGGGTTGCCGACAGTAATATTCTCTAATCCCCAAAAGCATAGTCGAAATTCCCTACGTTTTGGAAAGAAAAATGATAGTTCCCCACAGAAATAAAACAATTAAAAATGCATTTCTGACATATGTAAAGTTATATTATTCGTCAAAGTTGCCTTTTCATTGGTGCGTTTTGGCGCTCACATGAAAAGGTATTTTTAGCCTCAAAATACACAGTCTGTCACAAAGTAAACAGGGCTTTTCAGAAATAAGGAAAGCAAATGGTTTTTTTGCCAAATTCTTTACTTCATTCAAAATTAGCCTCATTTCACTTCGATACACTATTTTGCACGGTTAGGTTAGTGTTTGAGGTTCTTGGGCGGCATAGCTCGAAGAATGCTGGTACACGCCATCTGGATAGCCGAAATGTCAGAAAAACGCATTCATTGTAAAATGAAATTTCCCGTACAAATAAAAGTCGCATGAGCGATAAAATTTGATTTTTGGTCAAAAAATCGGTAATTAGCGTCGATCGGTGTGATGGCGCATTATCGTACAAGTGCCAGCTCCATTACTCACGATATGCCGACCGAATACGAGGAATACGATGCAACAAACGCCTCAAAACACCAAGATAATGAACCGATATAACCGTTTGGCCCGGTGAAATGAACTCATGAGGAACAATATCCTTCGAATCGTGAAAACAAATGAGCATTGTCTTCACTTCTGACTTCTCAAATCGAGATTTTTTGTTGCTGGCTCGTTTTCTGGCCTCCATTCGGCACTTTGTCGTTTCGTTTTCGGTTCGTATTTAAAACACCACGTTCCGTCACCAATCACGATATTCTTACAACGTTGGAAAGCAAATACACATATATACATTGACATTTTTTATTAAATCCCGACCTATCAAGGTCGTATTCTCTCTGAAGTCGGTCCTTAAGTTCATTCATTATTTATTGAAACAGAAGAAAGTTTCAAAACCTATTCACTTTTCTCGCACAAAACTCTTTTGTGTAACCTTTTTCAACTGGAATAGTCATTTAATTTAGAAAATCAACTGAAACATACCACGACATCTACTGGCGTTTTTTCTCTATATAGTTTTAATCAAAAACTTATCCATTTTATTGAAAACTGCGCCTTTAGTCAACACACATAACTTGAGATAACAGATGGATGATAACACAGTGCGTGAAAATGACACTTCAAAATTCTAACACGCGGGAGACATACTTAGTAAACCTATATCGGGTACGCTGAATCCAATGGTAACCACCGTTTTTGAAAGTTAGCTCTTGTTTAGGAGAAATTCACCTTTGAAGTTAGCTGATTTTAGTAGGGTTCGTCGCTTATGACTTCAGTACATTATATGCTTGTAATTCCCAAACCATTCGGAATATCGCTTTACTGTCTTCGGCAAAGTTTTAGCTATTGTCATGGCCAACAACTTTTCTGAATATACCACCATAAAAAACCTCATTCAAACACCGTTTCTAAACAAAATGTCCAAAAAACTCCATTTCTTTACAATTTTTTCGTTAATTTTCGTATAAATAATAGAAAAATCAAGGAATTAAAATCTTAAAATAAGAAAAGAAAACACATTTCCTATAGTTAAATCAAAAATTTAAACGCACAATCATGATTTTAACTCAAATTTCTCACAGATGTCACTGTTAATACGTATTTATTAGTATTGTCACTGATGTTACTACGTATTTTGCTATGTATTTGTGTGCCATTTTTCATAGTCTTAGTTCTGATATTTCTTAATTTGACATTTCTTGTTGAAGTTTCTTTGTTTACACAAGTTATATATTTGGTAAAAATATCAATTCGTGCAGTAAATTTAATAAATTTTGCTACATTTGTGGAAAGTTTACTATAATGACAAGCAAGCGTTCAATTTCTGAAGAAATTGCTGAATCGTACACAATATTTCAACCAAACTGTAATCAAAGATGTGAACTGGGCTCCAAAAATCGTTAGTACTGGTTGTGTCATAAGATAGAGTGGATGGAAAAGAGGTAAAATGAAATGATTTATCATTTATTTTAAAATTATATCAATTGAAGCTATTTTTATTACAGGTGAATTCCAATCTATGCCTTTTGGCATTCCAGTAATTTGGACAAATCCTCAAGAACATAATCCAGATGACTGTTTTGCTTGTGTTAATGAAATTGTCGGATTGAACAGAGCTAAAAAACGTAAAGTTGAACTCAGAGGAACTCGGTTTGTTCAGTTGCCGTTACCACATTCGGAATCCATTCCAATACCGAAAAGACCCAGTCCGACAGAAGAGTACATTCTATCTACTTTTGATACTATTGGTGAAACGTCTGCATCGGTTTATGTACCATCAAATGTATCTCCACAATGTAATCACGCCGAATTTTCTCAAAAAGATCTGGATAAAATTATTCGTCGATTGAAATTATCGCAGCATCAGTTCTTTATTTTGACCCAGGAATTGAAAAAAAGAATGTCTTAGCACCTGATGTGAAAGTATATGGAGCAATCGGCCGTCATAGACAGTTCACTGCTTTATTTAAATCCATCGAAGACAATTCATTCGCGTACTGCACTGATATCAAGGAATTGGTATTAAAAATGCATCATGAGTATAAACCAGAAGACTGGCGTCTTTTCATCGATTCGTCCAAAAGTAGTCTCAAGGCGGTTTTGCTTCATGTCACAAGCTCAAAAAACAATGTCCCGATTGCCATCAGTACAAAAACGAAAGAAAATTACAAATCATTGAAAAAACATCCTTGATTTGGTGAAATATGAAGACCATCGTTGGAAGATTTGTGCAGATTTGAAGGTGATAACTCTTTCGAGAGGAATGCAGACGGGATATACGAAGAACATGTGTTTTATATGTTTATGGGATACTCGATATGCCGGCGACCAATATGCCATTAAAAGCTGGCCTATGAGACAAGGGTTCAGATTGCGTCTAGAAAACGTCGTTGAAATTCCACTTGTGCCAATCGAAAAAGTGTTGCTTTCATCTCTGCATATCAAGCTTGGGATTGTTAAAAATTTCATCAAGGCCCTAGATCCTGAAGGCAATGCATTCAATGAGTTGAAGCGAATTTTCCCAAGATTCAGTGGAATGCAAATAAAAGAAGGTTTGTGTGAAACTATATACGTACCAATCAACCTAACTTATTCAATATTTAACACATATTTTTTCGAATTATTTTATTACAGGCATACTCAATGGACCTGATATTCGACGCTTGATGAGAGACCATCAATTTAAAAACAGTTTGTCGAATTTGCAGCTCGTTGCTTGTGATTGCGTCAAAGGAGTCATCGAAACTGTACTTGGAATTCATCGTGACGAAAACTGGCGCATACACGTTGAAAATATGCTCTTTGCTTTCTGTAACATCGGTGTAAAAATGTCTCTGAAAATTCATTTTTTACATTACCATGCAGACAAGTTTGCCGAACAATCACAATGTGAATCAGATGAGCATGGTGAACGGTTTCATCAGGTGATGGCTAGGCTTGAGCACTGGTATAGTGGAAAAAACTTGATTCTCTATTAGGAGACATTTGCTGGAATTCACAGCAAGATGAAGATGGAGAAGAAGAAGAATGAACATGAAGTTATATGTTTATTTGTTGAAAATTGTTGGAATTGGAATGAAAATTCGAGTTAAAATCATGATTGTGCATTTCAATTTTTTGATTTAACTATAGAAAATGTGTTTTCTTTTCTTATTTTTAGATTTTGAACCAAAATTCCCTTGATTTCTCTAATATTTAGACGAAAATTAACGAAAAAATGGCAAAGAAATGGAGTTTTTTGGACATTTTGTTAAGAAACGGTGTTTGAATGAGGTTTTTCTATGTTGGTATATTCAGAAAAGTTGTTGGCCATGACAATAGCTAAAACTTTGCCGGAGACACTAAAGCGATATTCCGAACGGTTTGGGAATTACAAGCATATAATGTACAGAAGTAAGCGATGAAACCTACTAAAATCAGCTAACTTCAAAGGCGAATATCTCCTAAACAAGAGCTAACTTTCAAAAACGGTGGTTACCACTGTATTCAGCGTACCCGATATAGGTTTACCAGGTATGTCTCCCGCGTGTTAGAATTTTGAACTAGCACAGTGTAATAAGAATAAAGTAGAAACTACGTAAAATACGACCTTCTATCTCGTTTTATGTCAAGCTCAACCCTGAGTGAATAAATTATTCCAAATAAAATTTTCGTTGTATAGCTAAAATAATGTATAGCCAGAGCCAAGAACCCTGACCAACTATAGAGACTAACAAAATCAGACGATAGATATCGTCATGTAACAAACTATAATACCACATTTAACCCCTAACTGGTGACGTGGTGTCATTTTAGCCCCCACCTAATGAATTTAATACCATATCCGATGTACGCATGATCGGATAGAGTTGTGTCTTAATGTATGTGCGATCCATTTGTTTAGCTAGAAGGAGGATAACCAACCAGTAGAACCCCAGGACAAACCAAGGAGATGTGAAACAAGCGAGATGAAGAGGAAAAAGGATAGAAATTCGACCCTCACCAAAATTCAAGGATCTACGACGGATTTGTTTAGCTCTCAGTACATGCTGGGATAGTGCTCAGTGAGCGTCCGTTCGGAATTTACATAGTCGTGCAGATAGTCTGGGATCTCTAGTGGCACCACGTCACCACTTACGTTCGAAATTTTCATACCGAAGTTATGGCAAAAATATAAGAGAAAATTGTAGCTAAGCCATTAGTTTCATATTTGGAATTCAATAATATATTGCCTCGTTTTCAATCTGGTTTTCGATCACGCTATGGAACTCAAACAGCACTACTTAGAGTTCTAAATGATGTTAGTTCTGCTTAAGATAAGGGATGATGACGCTGATGCTGTTCTTGGATCAAAAAAAGCATTTGATCTTGTGGGTTCATTGTTCATGTTGGCCAAACTGTGATACTTGGTTTGGATGACATCAGTTGTCAGTGGTTTGCGTCATACTTGATCAATCGTTATCAGAGTGTTAGAGTGGATGGTATATGCTCAGGAATGAAGGAAATACAACGCGGTGTCCCACAGGGCAGTACACTTGGACCGATTCTCTTCCTCATTTATACTATGGATTTACCAAGACCCATGTCTTGAATACTGCATGTATGCTGATGATCTTCAGGTTTATGTTCATGCCGAAGCATCGAAAATCGATGACGCAGTAAGAGTTCTAAACTCTGCTGCAAGCAGTATATCATCTTGGTGTAGTGAAAATGGGTTGATGATCAACCCAATGAAGTCTTCTGCCATGATTATTTCCTCAAAGCTCTCCCAAGTTGATACGTCATAGATTGATAGCATTTCCATAAATAACATCAGAGTGCCATGGGTGGAAAGTGTAAAGAACTTAGGAATTATCCTAGATTGTAAGTTGAACTTAGAGCAACATGTAAATTCCATTTATAAAAAGTCTTACTATAAGCTCAAGATGCTATATCAACATAAACATAAATCTGGACCAGGACACAAAGTTGAATCTTGCAAAAGCTTTGGTTTACCATCACTTCAATTATTGTAGCTCAGTGTATTACTTTTTTTTGACAGATGAAAATAACAGGAAATTGCAGAAAAATCCAGAACTGTGTGGTCCGATTTGTTTGTAGGGTTCCTTTTGGCAGTCGTATAACTCCTTTTCTTAGGGATATAGGCGAAATTAACACTGTCTCACTGCATTTTGTTTCGTTTTGCCACAGACTATTGCACAGCAGATGCCCAGACTATTTATATGAACTCATCAAAAGGAGATCAGATTTTCATACTGTCAATTTTAATGTGAGGGTGGACAAATTTCATATTCCTCAACACAAAACGTCTAGGTTCAGGTAGTTTTTCATATCTTGCCCCTTCTTTTCTGAATGATTATCTGAACGAACTGAAGTTGAGTGAATTGAAATTCAAAAAGGCTGTATGCAAACTATTGTTCATAAATTATTGTAATATGTGGAATTTTTATATTACGGAATCTTTTTTTTTTGTTAGGTTAGTTAGGTTAGTGAGGATTATGTGGAAGATCTGTTTGCAGAACATAACTCCTATTGTGCAATTTGTTCAACTATGCATAATAAACTTAATATTTATTTATTATTATTAAGTTCTTCAAAATCCGTGAAGTTTGGCGATCCAGATTATGAATCGACTCTTATAAAATGGTATGATGAACTCTTGAAAGTGATGAGGGCGAGCAAACACCTGAAGATTTAGTACAAAATGATGACTCATCGTCATTATTCAGATTCAGATTCAGTAGCAGTCGTTCTAATAGATCATCCTAATGATGAAGGCAATAATGAAGCGAATAATGATAAACAAGATCAATCGACTTCAAACAAAAAAATCCTTCTTTGGAAAAGATCGTTTGCGCCAATTTCTCAAAGCAGGAAAACACCTGCTAAAAACCTAATTACATTTATTCCTGACTAAGAGGCCCTGCGAGAGATCTTGGAGACACAGCAGATCCTATTTCAATTTGGGAGAATATTTTTAGCAATGATATGATTCAAGAAATACTAACGAAAAACTTCAGAGTGAAAGGCATAATTACAAGAACGAGAACAAAATAGAAATGCAAGATACAGATATTATCGAGATGAGGGCACTCTTTGGTCTACTTCATCTCACTGCAATTTTCAAATGAAAATAATGAGGATCATTGTCGCGAGTCTACTGCATATTCATGGTGAACATATATACATATGTTGATTTATATTTCGGGTTTTTAGTCTTCATGTTGTGTTCTTAGAAGAACCAGTTGCTTAGTGCAATGTCTTGCAGGGTAAACTCAGCCATTATGAAATGGAGTTAACTAACAAACCTCAATAAGCCCGAAATATACAGACACGAATAGTTTTCAGATCACACGAAACATTTGGTTCTTCTAAGAAATAAACACCAAAAAAGAAATGAACAATACACTATCTCCGCATTGAAAACAATGAAATTAACTTATATAAATATATACAAACAACAACAAATATTATCGCGATGGAGCCACTTCTTGCATTTGTATACCAATCATGCCGCCAACATCCACAATAGCCAGTGGTAGAATTAAGATGGATATTTTAGGTAGGAGCAATCTAACCTTAGTTTTGCCCTTATCCCAACTAGTTTATATCGTATACCATTCTCCGAGACCCGAACAAAATTACACCCTAAGTCCATATCAATTCCTATAAGAATGTCTGTCGCTTCCTAGGGTTTAGAACCGATGATTTTTTCTACATCATTGAATTCAACTAAAAAAATTGCCCAACTTTGGGAATAAGAAAGATATTCACAACATATTTGAATTACTCCAGAGCGACGGGAGATATCGGAAAGAATTCTGCACAAATGAACAAGACGATGAAAAGCCACCCCTGTATATTGATACCGTTAAAGGAACCCGTATATAGGAGTAGAATGGAAGATCTCACCTCGGTGGTGTGTATAGCGAGCGTTGTTTGCAATGTTTTCAGAAGCAATTGAGCGAGAAACTGGGATCCGCCCCACGCATTTCACGCAGATTTACCGATGTTTAGTCGGCTTTGCCAACCACCGGAAATACCGTTTACCGTCCGCACGACTTTCGCATTCACTTTCGTCCATATCCTTCCTTTTGTTGCCATTTCGGAATCTGTTGGACATAATTTTCTGTTTCTCGTCTACGATATATCTATCTAACGAATTCACCTAGTTCAATGGTATTTTTTGAAATCATACAGTACGTATATAAAACAATATATTTGAGTTAAATGCTAAATTTAGACCAGCCGAAGAAAATTAATTATAACAGTAGTAATCTTGTATCATATTCAAGCAATTTTTACAATAATAAAAGTGATAATTCACATCACTTTGATATACCTATCTATCGAGTTCACAAAACCAATGATATTTTTACAATCATACAATACGTATAAAATGTAATATATTTGACATGATTACTAAATTGTTTGTACACATATATTATAATGTACTGCAACTATTACGTTTCCAATAACACATCATTCAGATGTTTCTCCTCGACTTTATTCACAGTATGTATTTCAATGAATCCTATTTTCCACATGACCTTTATCTGCACCATTTTGATGAATCGTCCTTGGGTTTGCGAATATCACTATATGTTTGATACAACTTTACATTAGTCGAAACATATTGGTTATACCAGTAACCTTGAATCATATACAAGTTATTTTTGCAATAATTAAGTGATAATTCACATCACTGCCTATGTTCTCATTTTTAAGAATCACATGACGCTAAATTCATAAATCTAACATCATTAAATTTCTTCTTTTTGAATCTACAAGGTGTTACATAATAGTATGTCACAACTTGAGGGGTAAATCTACGTTCAATTTTAGGAAAAAGTTTATATAAACATGGGTCCGCAAAAGCTTCTTTACGGAACTACAGGGTGTTGAAATTTCCGGAAATTTGATTTGATTTTTTCTTCAAAACTCCTGCAGTTTTTGAGATATTCTGCCCAAATTTGGAATGCAAGCTATTTTTTACAGCCTCCATCATTACAAATCCTAGATTTTAACTGAAATTCACAAAGTGTTTTCTTTTCCGAGACCATGTCTCCTTTTGCATTTTCAAACTTTTTGCAGTATGCCACTGATCAGCGTACAATCAATTTTCGTCATATTCGTTCAATTTAGAAATTTTTTAACATTTTTAATTTTTCGTATCTCCAACGGTTTTCTAGTAAAAATTATTGAATTTGAATTATTTGAATTGTATGTTATTCGCTAAATGAAAAAAAATAGAAATACTCGATAGGTATGCCCAAAATTTCCTTTTATTTTGATAGTTCGTCTTCTGAGACTCAACTTATACTTATTCAATATCAAACTAAAAAAAAGAACGATTAAAAACTGAATAAATTGCTGGAAGTGTTCTCCACCTGCAAGGATATAGGCCTCTGTCCTACGCATATTATCACGCACTCTTTGCAATATTCCTGGGGCATTTCTTCGATTCGATTTCTCAATTCTTCTACAGTGTTCACTGGAGTAGTATAAACTAAACTTTTAAGATATCCTCATAAGAAAAAGCCTAAACTATGTAAATCTGGGGACCTAGGAGGCCATGGTTCTGGCCCACCCCGACCTATACATCGGTTGTTGAATGTATTATTCAACAATTCCCTAGCTTCTCCACTGAAATGTGCTGGTGCCTCATCATGCATGAACCACATTATGTTTCTCACCAAAAGTGGCACATCCTCGAGCAATAAAGGTAACTCCTCCTCAAGTAATTGCCGATAAGCGGGACCGTTTAGTCTGTTTGGCAAAAAAATGGCCCAATCAAATAATTTCCAATTATTCCAACCCTGACATTTAGTGAGAATTGTTCTTGATGGTGAGATTCATCAATCAAATGGGGGTTTTCCTCAGCCCTATAATGATTATTGTGAAAATTTGTGAAAGCAGTTCTCGAAAAGTTATCTTCGTCTGTGAACATAATTGCACTATCAAAATGAGCATTTTCTCTAATTTTATCTAAGAACCATCGGCAGAAATTCAGTCCTGAAAGAAAATCGAGGAAGTAGAATTTGAACGCGTTGAATATGAAACGGTTACAATAAAAAGTCCTGGAGAATCCTCCAAACTAGAACATGTTAAATACTCAACTGGTTTCCAATTTTTCTTATACTCACATGAGGATTCAAATCAATACAATTCAAAACTGCTTCCTCAATATCTGGATTTCTCATAGTTTGAGTTACACCTTTTAAATTATTATTTCATAAAACTACCAGTTTCTCTCAACCTTCTGTGGATATTTGAAAATGTTCGCCTGTCTGGTGTTACTCGATTCGGAAAGTGCACCTGATATAATCGCCTAGCTTCTCTTGTGTTTCCGTCAGCCACTCTGGCTGACGGAAACATGTAATGAATATCAGTCAATTCGACATTAGTAAAATTAGCTATTTTTTCTTACAGCAATAACTTCAAAAGTCTTAAAACTAATCGTTAATTTAATAAACAATTCGAGCAGACACTGGTTCAACTTTAGCAACTGTCATTTTTTTTAATTAGATGTGCTTTCAATTCAGCGAAAGCATACAATCGTCTAATAATTTTTTACTCGAGAACAGTCGGAAATTCGAAAAAATTACTAGTGTCAAAAAAGTTCCTAACTTGAACGAAGATGACGAAAATTGATTGTACGCTGATCAGTGGCGTACTGCAAAATTGTTTGAAAGGGCAAAAGAAGACATGGCTCCGGAAAAGAAAACACCTTGTGGATTCTAGTTAAAATTTTAGGACGTTTAATCATGAAGGCTGTGAAAAATAACTTGCATTCCAAATTTGAACATCTCGAAAACTGCAGGAGTTTTGAAGAAACAACCAATTTTTTCCGGAGATTTCAACATCCTGTAGCTCCGTAACGAAGCTTTTGCGGACTTATGTTTATACAAACATTCTTGTCTTAAAATTGCACGTAGATTTCCCCCTCAAGTTATGACATACTATTATGTAACACCCTGTATAGTGTCGATTTGGTAAAGCAGTAGAGTGATAAATCTTTAGGTAACAGGATGGCCATAGGCATGCCATTAATTATATTCATCTTGCATATTTTAATAAGGGGTGTAATATTGATATTCAGGGTGGGTTTCATCCCTATTTTTCTCAAAAACTCATAAGCACTTAGTTGAAGACCCATTAACTGATATGGAAACCGTTTTCATCTTACACGATAACCTGTATATAAGATCATTATAGATGTAACTTTGATGTGTAATTCCTATTATTATTGACTTACAATGAACAAAATAGTTTTGATTACTCAGTGCTACACAGTTACCACCGCCCGTTATGTAGGTTGGGACAAATGTCCACTCGGATAAGAGTTAAAGTATATTCTCCGGATTTAACCTCAAGAAAGGTAACTATTACATAGATACATTAAGAAAAGTTCTTGAAGTATCTTTTGTATCCATCAGATAGTGATTGGTGAAAGTATTTTGTTTTGAAAAATAATGGAAAAGTTTTCTAATTTTACCCCTGTTGAACGTGCTGAAAATATACCACTTTCCCAAAGTGAAAAATTAAATATATTGAATATATACAATCGATGAAAGTGTTGAATTGTGTTCTGAGATGACAGAGTAGGACAGTCCATAATATACAAGCTTCTCAAGGAAAGCAAATCTGAAAATGGATTTATAGTTAAACCTCCAAAAACTTCTCCAGGAAGATCCCGAATGGTAATTGGATTTAAGGAATACTATTCGAAAAACTATGCATTCTTTTTATTTTCGGCAAGAAATTCCCACTGGAAAAATACACGCTGTGCTCGTACATCAGGACTTGCCTTTAATATAAAAAACAAATTGTGGCAAGTTTTGCATGAATTGAATTTCTCATGGAAAAAGCACAACAGAAAGTCAGTTCTTATGAATAAATAAGAAATCGTTTGCTGGAGTATTTAAGAGCAATTAAAAATTATCGTGCTCAAAGAAAATTTTTTATCTGAATGAAACTTGGGTTAATCAAGGGTACACGGTGCAGAAAACTTGGAATGATAAAAACATACAATAGGCATGACGAAAGATTTTGAAATCCTCTTCCGTAATGCGGATACACATCTACTGTTTACAACAAAACCTTTATTTCGTTAATAAACTAAAGTTTTTGGAAGTTTGAAGCCATTTTTATAATCATCTTTAAATATTGCCCGAAAACAGCTCGCCGTGTCATGGCGTCCTGTGTGACGTCATACTTACGTAAACGTCAAATTTGTTTACGCACAGCTAGACAGCAAAGTGAACAAACGTGGCGTATTTCTTGTGTTAAAAATGAATTCTAAAGTTTATAAGTGGTGTGCAGTACCTCAGTGCAAAAATACATCAACTTACGACACCCAACAAGGTGTTTGTACGTGTTCCATACAAGAAAATAATAAGGGATAAATGGTTAAAGCTTGCACGGAGAACCCGAATGATGTAAAGACAAATTCGCCACTTTATTTCTCTGAGGATCACTTTGATGTGAGTATGTTATCATGTATTGATAGATTTTTAACATAATGTTTGATTGACGTTAAATAGTTGAAATGTAGAGGCTATGGAATAACTAGTCATTCATTGAGGTTATGTTTGTGTTAGTCTTGGTTATCATTCTTATTATCAATTGTAATTGTTACCTTTGCTGTTTTCAGTTGCACCAACCCTGGGCAGCAACTCAATCATGACATTGAACGTATGTTTCTTTTTCTTTATCTTCATCAAGTATCAATGTAACAGCATATAGTTTTGCATGGACTTTATGCTCTGGGAAAATCTTGCATTTGACTGTGCAAATGTTTCCTTCCCGTTTTAGTTACACATAATTGAATCATCTCCATATGAAGGTCTTGAAGACCTGAAATAATAGAAATTAATTAGAACAAATACATACACATTGTCAAATCAAACATGTTTATTTTTGAATGTAGACTTATTCAGAAGGCAAAAATTTTGTGTATCAACCTAAGTCTAAAACTACCACCACTTCTCATATTTAGGTGTTTATACAAATTTTCTCGTTTTGTTAGGTAATAACTCTAAAATAGCAAACATATTCCTATGCTGCAAGGGAGCTAACCTCGAAAATAATGACAAGTTTATTGTAAAAATAGCCTATGAAAGTAAAACAAAATGAACTTCTACGAGCTTAAAACGAGTCTGATTACTACTTGGTCATATTTGTATCTAGTGTTAAGGATAAATACAAATAAAATATACTTACAAAGAGGTTTTCACGTTTCTGAATTCGGACGAGCTAAATTGTTTATTTGTTGCGAGGAACTCGCACAACATCAATAAATCGATCCTGGGCAAGATTGAGCTGTTTACCTTAACAAAGCCTGGTTCCATTGTTATAGATAGATTCGTGTTGTAAAGTCGATAAATCACAAAAACAAATATAAAATAAATCGTAATGCGCAATCAGTAGTAGGTAATCAAAACACAGTGAAGCTTACATAAGTATGACGTCATGCGCTGTGATTGGCGTTTCAGTCAAAATGGTCGATTGCAACATTTTACTTTTTTATTTTATTGAAAATCTTATTAATCTCAATTTTTTAAACAAAACTAAATCAGATTTTCAAATCCTTTGAATGTGTATTTTCCACTAATGTCATTAAATCTTCGATTATGTAATACTATCGTCACGCCTATTGGCAACAAACAGATTGTTGACAAGGCTTCCTCCAAGCATTGTCTACAAGATTTCAGGCTCCGTCAGGAAAAGAACAACGTATAATAATAAAGCATATAGGTAGTGTTAACGGTTTTGTGGATGGGGGGTTATTATCATTTGAAAGTATCATGACTATCATGAGGACATAAATGCGGATGTTTTCGAAGAATATTCAGAACGGTTGTTGGATATGATTCCACTAGAATCTGTTATAGTAATGGATAATGCAAGCTAACATTCGCGACAGATTGAATCAACGCCAACATATTCCTGGCGTAAAGCAGATATCATTAAATGGCTACCGGATAACAATAATTATTTTGAAGAAAATACGGTAAAAAAAGGATTAATATCAATTGTAAATTTATATAAAAAATCATACAAAAAATATAGGGATGACGAAATGGCAAAAAAATGGGAAGTTAGTATACTCCGCCTTACCAGTGGCGTAGCTGGCATAGGTGGCACCCGGGGCGGATTTTGATAGGTGTCACCCTAAAACTCAATCGAAACTGTAAAAATAAAAAAAGTTATAATCATTTACGTTTTAATGAAATACGAGTACCTATTAGAAATATTTGTATATTATGTGAAACAAATTTAGTTTGTTAAAAATTAAAATTTCTTCCTTCTAGCTTTGACACTAGCGAACTCCGAAATCACGTCTTCAAAATTTATATTTTGTGTTGCTTCATGTTCTATCGTTAAAATACCAAGATTGTTTAATCTGGTTTCAGCCATTGTAGACCGCAAATAATTTTTAATTAATTTTAATTTGCTGAAATTTCTCTCACATGAAGCAACTGATGCACATATTGTTATAAATAACTTTAGTGCAACCGTTAGATCCGGAAGAGATTCTCTAAAATCCCATTCCACAATAAATTTGAAAAAATCGAGTGTCACCCAAATAGAGACAGTAATATTAGCCGCTTTTAAATGTCTTCTCAATCTTGGCATTTCTAAAAGGAGTTCTGTTTCTGATACTTCATCGTAAAGGTTAGTTAATTTTGATATAGCAAATTTTAACTGTTCAGTGTTTGCCGAAAGCAAGGTCTTTGACTGCACAACCTCAAACAATGAAGCTACGTCTTTAATGGACTTTACTCTTGTTTCGAGTTCAATATTGAATCTGTCAATACATTCTAACATGTCCTTTTGAAGTTCCGCTCTAAGTGTAAGTCCAGCATCGGTGGACGATGCTAACTCACCGGGCATGCGTTTCTTGCGACGAATTCGTCGTTCCATCGAAATGTTGTATTTTCCGATTTTTATACAGCAAAATCTATTGCCTCTTCTGCAAGATCCAACCGTTTCTCTCCAATAAATAGACGAAGTGCTTCTAGTTGTATGATTATTTCATCAACACATAAACCTTTACTTTGTAATGAAATCTGAGCATTGTTCACTTCCTTTAGCACATCATTCCAAAAGAGAAGAAAACAAAGAAATGAGAAATTGCACACAGCAGGCATAAGATTTTGTGCAGCTCCTCTAGTTTCTAAATTTACGTCTTGGTCACATAGTTCCTCAATTTCAGATATTATCCCATCAAAATTTTCAGCCAATACTTTTACTGCACTATAATGAGCACTCCAGCGCGTTGTCGAAAGTCTTTCAACAGATGCTTTGCTGTGATTGAGGAGCACTTCCCAACGGCTGGTGAAAGTTGCAAAAAGTTAAATATTGTTTCCACTGCTCCGAAAAATGTAACACAAGTCACATTTTGTGCGAACGAATGTTGGCCGCATAAATTAATTGAATGATATATACAACCAATAAAAATTGCTTTATTGTTTTTTCTTTTATAATAGCTTGCACTCCTCCGTGTATACCACTCATAACTGCAGCATTATCATAACCTTGAGAACGACACATCATAATATCTAAGCCATCGTTCTCAAGCTTCTTTAGTATTTCAGCTGCTTTTTTTCCATGTAAAGGAAAGAATCCTAAGAATACTTCTTTGACTTCTACTTTTCTATTATTAATTTCTACATAACGAATCACTTCAGACATTTGATCGACATGTGAAACGTCAGGTGTGCTATCAAACATGATTCCGAAATATTTGGCCGATTTAATTTCGTTGACAAGCTGACATTTTACATGATTAGCTAAAACATTTATGAACTCATTTTGTATTTTTGGCGATAAATATGTTACTTTAGGTGATTTTTCCTGCTCCTAATATAGTATATGTTCTTTGAGTACTGCATCATACTTTGACAGCAGTTTAACTAGTTCTAAGAAATTATCTTTATTAGACGACCCTTGGGTTTCATCATGTCCACGAAATGCTAGGTTTTGTTTAGCCAAAAACAATGTTATATCTAATAATCTAGATTAAAGATTTTTCCACTTCTGTTTTTCCGTATTCATTAATTGCAAGGTTTCATCATCTATTGTGGTGTGACATTTTAATCTTATTTCCAAAGTTTTCCACTTTTCGAAATATCCTAAATGTTCGCATGAAGTTTCATGGTCCAATACTTTAGGATTTAGTTTCCACCACTTCTGAAATTCAGTTGTAAATGTTGTTTGTATGTTACTGACAGCAAATAAACGACAGCAATAACAGTACAGGTTATTTGATATAGGGAAAATACCATCAATGATCGTAGAATTTTTTCACCACTAGACATCTGTTTATCAAACCATTCCTGTGAGAGATGACGAGAATCACCTTTAATCTTTGAACCATGACGAGATACAGTAGGAAACGGTCCTTCTTTGTTCTGGAAATGTTCACTGCCCTTTTTCATTATGTCAATGCGAACATTATCAGTTACCGGTAAACTACAATGTGAAATATCTCTCAAGTGTTGAACTGATTCTTCGAAGCTAATGCTATCTCCGAAAGTAGCATTAACGGCGTCATTTTCATTATTTATTTTGATTCCGTCAAGGTCCTGGGTCGTCTTCATTGATGCTGTATTGTCGATATTGCTATCTGAATGTGAGTCTCCAGGATGTGAATCATTACTTTCGTCAACAGGAGACTCGAGTACGTTACTTGAACTTTGGCCGCTATCTGCTTTTGTGACATATTTGAAAAGAGAACCGGACATGCTCTGAATTTCATCCATTTTAGCCCTTTTGGCTTTTCTCTGTTGAAACCCGCTTTGTCTTTTTGAAGTATGAATTCCTTGAGGCATATTTCGTTCTGGGTATTCTAAAAAATATTTTTAGTTAGTAAGTGATACGTTGATTTTATAAACTAATTATAACAGTAAATAAACACATACACGTTACGTAACTAGCTTTGTGAAATATATTTTTCCCAGACGCACGATTGTTAATTTATATTAACATTCTTGCGTCTGGGTGTAAATATGTTTTTAAGTATTATTCGAAAATACTAGTTAAATACTCC
Source organism: Cryptolaemus montrouzieri (assembly GCA_013387265.2). Lineage (NCBI taxonomy): Eukaryota > Metazoa > Arthropoda > Insecta > Coleoptera > Coccinellidae > Cryptolaemus > Cryptolaemus montrouzieri. The sequence goes on along the minus strand of JABFTP020000001.1, from coordinate 17,800,556 downwards.
ACCGTTGATTGTGATATCCGTGCCACGAGTGCTCGAGCTATTCATCTCGGAGCAAATTCAACGTACGCGAAATTGTATGATATGATTATGATTACTTTCAATCAAAAATCTGAACTTAATTAATGTATTCCGTTTTTGTAAAGAAATCACATTGCTATTAGATCGGAAAATAATAAGTAAGTAAATAATAAATAAGCATATTATTTAGAATTATTACATTATTACCTAAAGTAATATCGTAAAACGTGTAGAAATAAATATAAAATCTTTTTACGCCAGCAAAGCCTTTAAAACCTATTTTAATGAATAAATACCTTAAGTAGATAGTAATACTTGCCCTGGCTAAACAAAAAAATATTACTGCAATACGTCTAAAATACCTTCTGTAGGTACCTATTAATCAATTAGGACGGCTCAATAATATAGTTTTAAAATACACAGTAATTAAATGAGAATAAAATAATTGAAGGGTTTTCCAAAATAATCTAAGATACTGCTATTAGATACTAAATGAATTAAAAATGTAACTATTACCTGTAATAACAAAATATACTTACCTTGTTATTCAAGAATCGACTATATAAACAAAAATGTTATTTATAATATCTAATAATTAACAAACACTTTGCACTAGACGTTCACACGTTCACGTAGGCGAATATTGAAATGAATGCGGTCGGAAACAAATGAAATGGCCCAATCCACAATACAAGTGACGAGCGCTATATCGAGGGAATCCCCTGACTAGCGTTGGTTATGCGCGAACGGGGTATTAAATTTTGGGGAATCCTGATCGATTGACAATGTGCACATTGTTTTTTTTATCAATTAAATATCATTATTTACCTAGATAATTTTATTAGTGGCGATTATGCCCTCTGCCACAGATTTACGATTTTTATAGGTAGAAAGAACTATAACTGATAGTCATAGGCGAGCGGCGGTGGGGCGAGTCGCCCCGCCGCCCCCTCAGCTACGCCCCAGCACTTTACGCCTGCGAATTGAATCCGATTGAACTAATATGGGCACAGGTAAAGGATGAAGTGGCTAGAAATAACACAAGCTTCAACATAAAAGACGTGTCGAACTTCATTTCTACAATGCGATGAATAATGTAACATCCCAAAACTGGAAAAATTGTATATCATATTATGGATGCCATGATATTTCTTGTTATAGTGAATTTAGGTACTGAAGATACATCATCAGAAGATGAACTATGAATATTTTATGAAAATATTGCAGCTTGAAATATATATGAGCATTTTGACTCGCATTATTCTGATTTTTATAATTTTAGTGTAAAAGGAAATTGAATTTACAACTAGACGTTTTATAAAGTCATGAAATTATTTATAAACTTTTGTTTAACATTCTGTTAGGTAATGTTAAAACTCACGTGGAAAATTCAGCTTAAGTCTACTATAATATAGAATAATTTTTCATTTCCATGATTCACTAAAATTATTGAGTTATCTGAAATATCATAAACATTATTTAATTATTATACAGGATGCTTCAACGAAAACTAAACAGAGGTTTTATTTACCAAGATATTCATTTCTGATCAAAACGCAAAAACAGGTCAATTTTTATTTCAAGGGGACATCTTTTAGGGTACAAAACTTGCCTGAAATATCAACCCCTAGGCGGGGTTGCAATCTTGAACATTTTGAATAGATAAAATGGGTCGAGTGATGACTCAAAAGAAACATTGCCTTGGACGAATTTCAATCATTAATTTAAAACTATAAAATATACACGGTGAGCAACTGAAAGATAGGGAAGACTATTTCCCTGAGACTATTCAAGTTTTAGTGAGGTAAAATGGAACAGATCCATGCTGATCAATGGCAGTCATCATCAAGTATCATCCTCATCTCGAATTTTAACCCCCGGAGCAGGGGTGACAACCCTTGAAAATTTGGAAGAGGGTAGATGGGTCGAGTGATAAGTCGAAAGGAAGGTATTATCTTTGTCTGCATTCCCGTAAAAGAATTTTCATTTTTGATTGAAAACAGTGGAAGATACAGAGTGAGCCACTGAAAAATAGAGAAGACTATCGCCCCAAGACTATTGGAGTATTAGTGCGAAAAACTGGAATAGATTAATTTTAGATCAAAAGCTGTCATCTTCCCAAATCACCGTCATCTCGGATTTCAATCCCTAGAGCAGAGGTAATATTTCGATCAAGTGATACCTCAGAGTGATAGATAGTCTCCTCTATTTTTCAATAGCTCACTCTGTATCTTCTACAGTTTTCAATAAAAAATGAAAATTTGTTCACGGGCATGCAGACAAAGATAATATCTTTCTTTCGAGGTATCACTCGACCCATCTACACTCTTCCAAATTTTCAAGGGTTGTCACCGCTGCTCCAGGGGTTGAAGTTCGAGATGAGGATGATACTTAATGATGACTTCCATCGATCAGCATGGATCTGCTCTATTTTACCTCACTGAAACTTGAATAGTCTCAGGGAAATAGTCTTCTCTATCTTTCAGTTGCTCACTCTGTATCTTTTACAGTTTTCAATTAAAAATTGAAATTCGTTCAAGGCAATGTAGACAAACATACCACCTTTCTTTTGAGTCATCACTCGACCCATCTCCCTATTCAAAATGTTCAAGGATTGCAACCCCCGCTTAGGGGATTGATATTTCAGGCAAGTTTTGTACCACAAAAGATGTCCCTCTTGAAACAAAAATTGACATGTTTTTGCGTTTCCATTAGAAATGAATATCTTGGTAGATATAGCCTCTGTTTAGTTTTCGTTGAAGCACCCTGTATATTTTGAAGTATAGAATTAAGCGTAAATTGAGAGTGCATGAAAATATTATTTTTGGTAAAAGCAACTATCTAGATATTCACAGTGAATTATTATCGGTTTCAAATACATAAGTGTTGAATCGATTAAATTTTATTTTAGAGAACCCTAAAACACATATTCGTCTACGTTACTTACTACAAAGTTTAGACGTAGAAAGTTAACATTTTATTCAGAACGAGGACAGCAATATTCGTAAGCAACAAAACAGACAGGGAATATCGTAGTCAGGTAGTTGTGTTCTTCCTGGAGATTTGTACGAGGGTTTCTATTAAAGATCCAGCAAAAAATTGGTTCCTGCTGCAAGGCAAAAACATAGAAACTACATTCATTTTTTAATCTGCCCACGTACCACATTTCTGAGGTATTTGCATTTTTAATGAGCTTTCATTACTCTACGTTTTTAACAAATAGACTATAGCACACTCATAGGTTTGGTGCCGTTCTGATGGAAAACAGTCTTTCGAATCCGTTAACATCAGTTAATATTAATGAAAGAATAATATTTTATGTAAAACTCTTGAATATTAATATGTATCTTACCATGACGAATTGTTGGACTACACGAACAATATATGACCTGTAACATTTATACAATTTAAATCATAATAAACTCATGATGTGATCCCTTGATTTTGGATACAAGTAAGAAAACAAATGTTTGTTGACATTCGATTCGACAAAAAAATTTAAATTTCATAGATTAAATCTGTAGGTATGCGCTCCCTGTCCTCAAAAAACATTTCACAAATGTCATGTTTCTAGGAGCGAAAAACTCTCGAAAGACACAATGATAGTGAATTAAAACTTTGGATCACTGAATATTAGGCCGAAAGCTATCACCAGAGTCGTGACATTCAAATTTTATTTAGCACATGTGGTAAATGTGTCATTTCTATATTGAAAAGTTATAAAAGTATTTTTATAAGCATCACATGAGATTCATCTGGTCTTGGCATGTTTATATTTTTGTATTCAATTTATATTTGTCTCGTTCATAATTGGATTTGACCTAGAAGTGAAAGTAGGTCAAAATGTTCGAACTAGGCTAGTAAAACAAGGTATTATATTCTTATTATAAGGATTGCGAATATTTCTATATAAAAAAAGTCACTGTTTAAGATGGAAAAGTTCTTTCAACGTTGTAGCTATTTCGAACTTTCGTTCATTATCAGATAAGAACTAAAATACGAAGTTAGCGATTTTCTTATACAGGGTGTCTACTATAAAAGGTGCCAAACTTCAGGAGGTGATAGTACAAGTTATTTTCAACAAAAATGTCCGATAACATTTTTTCGAAAAGTTGATAATTATCGAGTTATTTAACTTTTCTTGATTTTACGAAATTGTTTGCCTCTCTATAAAAACAAGAATATCTATTTTATTCTTACAGCTAAATCAAAATTTAACCATATCGTGGGAAAGAGCATTGAATTTGCTATAAGTAAGTAAGTACTAATAATAAAAAATCTTGTATGCCGGATGTTGTGAAAGGCTGAATAAAAAACTTGTGAAATTAACAGAATTAATGGTATTTTTTTGTTATCTGTACCACTGAAAACTGGTCGATGAGTAGCTGTTGGTAGAAACTATTACATTCAACTGGCTTTTGAACGGTATTCCGATTAACATTCCGTTATCACCTGAAAATTTCAACAAAGAATTAAATTTAATTAAAGAAATAGCTTAAAATAATGGTTATAATCCCAAAACAATAAATAATATTTTGAATAAAAAACAAAGTAGAATCGGATTGAATGAAGTTTACCCTGTCGATAAATTGAAACTAAAATTCAACATCTTAACCTACGTTGGCATTACAAGTGAAAAACTGAAATCATTCTTGATAGAAATAATTTAAACATAGCTTTCCAAACTAATAATAGCTTAGGCAAATATATAAAAACAATAAAACCAAATTAGTTAAAAATAATAAATCAGGTGTTTATAGATTGAATTGCAATGACTGTGATTATTTCTACATTGGAAGAACACATTTTTTATTAGAATATCGGAACATAAACGCAATTTTTCAAATAAAAAATCAGATTCAAATTACGCGAATCATCTCCTAGAAAATAATCACTCTTTCGACCCACAGTTTGAACTTTTGCATACAGATAAAAGTTTTTGGAGAGTAGATCTTTGGGAAACTTTAGATATCAACAAACACAAACACTCAGGTAGACTCATTAATGAACAAGTCGATGTAAGCCCTTAACCTCTATTGAATCTCTTCAGGAAGTAATCTATTCCTTAATTTTATTGGATATACCTGTCATTAATAACCACTTAAGAAGAAGCAACTCAATAAGCTTTTAATTAATCAAGAACATTTCTATTTACATTCTCAATTGTATCTATTTATAGTTGTCATAATTTCTGTTCATTCATTCGTCTGAAGAAGCTACGGTGTAGTGAAACGCGTTACGAATCACAATTACTCAGTAAAATTCCTCAAAAAATATTACTTGTTTTTGTTATTCATAAACAAATAACATATCTCGATATTCAATGTTTGAGAAACTAGGCATGTTTTTTTTTTTCGAAAAAGAAATTGGAATCGTAAAGAGGAAAATATAAACTTCAATTCATTAATTCATTGAATAACAGTTCCAATCAAATTCTAAATATTTTCATTTGTTTTAAAATCAAGTAATACAAGCCTTCTGTGATTTATTCTTTCACGATTCTTTTTTCTAATTTCTTCTTCTAATCCGAGAAAAATTAATTCCTGGTTTCTTAAACATTCGATATCCAGATATGCTATTCGTTCATCTCTTATTATTATTGAAAAGTCATTTGTGGTAATGTTTAGGCGCTCCGGTGAATCTAGCTCATTTGTGATCGAAGAATTAGAGAATTTAATGTTCTTACTCTTAGTCTTACCCATGATATTGCTGGGAAAAAATAGTAAGCTGAGAAGTTGATATACCGTTTAAAAGCCAGATGAATTTAGTAGTTTTCTTCCAACAAAAAACAACTACTTATCGACCAGTTTTCAGTGGTACAGCTAACAAGAAAATACCACTAATTTTGTTCATTTACAATTTTTTCATTTAGCCTTTTACAACACCCAGTATACAAGATTTTTTTACCATTAGTACTCACCTATCTTATAGCAAATTCAATGATATTTCCGATGATATGGTCAGATTTGTTGTAGCTACAACAGTAACAGAGATATTCTTGTTTTTATAGAGAGAAGCGAAAAATTTCGTAAAATCAAGAACTGTTAAATAACTCGATAATTATCAGCTTTTCGAAAAAATGTTATGGGACATTTTTTGTTGCAAATGACTTGTGGTATCACCTCCTGAAGTTTGGCACCTTTTATCATAGACACCCTGTATATAGAAACAGAGAAATAGGTTAACAAAACAGGTAAAATAGATATTAGAAATAAACATTAAAGACAATAATAATCAAATATTACTTAACGATCAGACTGTTTATGTTATTCCCCAATATTTGGGATTTTAAAGTAGTTCTCAATTATGTATTATGACCCAATGTTTTCCATATTGAAGATGAAGGCATTCCCATTCGAGCCCCAGCTCGCTTGGTACTAATTTTTGGATTGTTATGAACAAATAGCAAAATATCTCTTTCATTCCTTCGTCTTCGCTGTCAGTTTAGCTTGAAGTGGTGGGAAAACTGCCATTTGGTAATCTGCAATTCGGAAAGCGCCTCAGGTATTGAGTAGCTGCCTGTGATCAATTTCCGTCACAAAAACCTTAAATGTATATCATGTCCACATATTTCGCGTTTGAATATTGAAAAGGCATATTCGAAACTTGAAAAACTCTGTAGTACATTGACATGGCAGGTAAAATACATATTAGAAATTAACATTGGTTCATACATACTGACAAAAAAGTATCCAAGGAAATTGTCATTCAAATTGCCCGCGTTGAGTATTTTTGAGTATTCTAAGTTTTTGTATGTATACCTGTCATCAATAACCACTTAAGAAGAAGCAACTTCATAAGCTTTCAATTACTTCAGAACATTTGTATTTATATTCTCAGTTGTATCTATATATATATATATATATATATATATATATATATATATATATATATATATATATATATAAATATATATATATATATATATATATATATATATAATCAGTAAAATTCCTCAAAAACATTACTTGTTTTTATTATTCATAATGAAATTTTACCAAGTGAAAATCTCCCAGATTCAAATGTTTTCGTATGTTGGTTGGACTGTCCTTAATTACAATGTCAAACATGAGCCCGATCTGTCAACTAGTTTGTTTACGACAGCTGTTGAAACCAGTCGACCTCAGTGGTACTCTGCGAATTTCACAATGGAAAAAGATATTGAACGAAGAGTTTATCTCAAATTTTGTGTTTCGGACGAAATTTCATGTGCTGAATCGTTGGGAATACTGGAAAATGCTTATGGAGACTCCGTTTTATCGAAAACCAAAGTGTACGGGTGGTACGAAATCCTTTAAAAACGGTCGGCAGGTCGTCGAAAATCTGCCTCGTTCCGGACGACTTCGACCTCTTTAACCAACAATGACGTCAAAAATCAAGAAAATGGTGCTCAAAAATCGTCGTGCTAGTATTAGAGAGATAGCTCGTGATCTCAACATCTCTTGTGAAACCGCTCGATTGATTATAGTGATCCAATTGGTTATGCGGCGCGTTGCCGCTCGGCTTGTTCCGATAGAGCTTAATTTTCTGCAAAAACAGTACCGGATGCAGGTAGCTGCAGACATGCTGGATCGTGCGAATTCTGATCCCACGTTCATGGGATGGATCATAACTAGTGACGAGACATGGGTCTATGAATACGACATACTAACGAGCTAAAAATCATCGGAATGGGTGAGAAAAATGAGCCAAAACTGAAAGAACCTCGTGAAAGTCATTCGAGAATCAAAATTATGCTGATTGTTTTCTTCGATATTTGTGGTGTGGTTCATCATGAATTCGTTCCGCAAGGTCAAGCAGTCCATAACGACTTCTATTTAACCGTTTTGAGACGTTTGCGTGAACATATTCGCCGTAAACGGCCGGATTTGTGGCAAAACAATTCGTGGATTTTGCATGACGATAACGCATCATCTCATCGAGCCACTGTTATTAACGACTTTAAGAACAAACACTCGATAAATACCATCGAGCAGCCACCTTATTCGCCTGATGTACCTCTGTGTGACTTTTTTTTCTGCAGACTGAAATTGCCGCTCCAGGAAACGAGACTTGATTCCATAGACGTCATAAAAGAAAATTCACAGGAGTTTTAGTTTAATGGTATATTTAATAGCTGAAAAAGTAGAAATTATTGAAATTTTTTTCAACAATATTACTTGTGCAAATAGGGCAGCTGCTATTTTCAATGAACGCCATGACGACAAACATTATATGTTGTGTCAACATTTTTCGAGTTATGGTCGAGATACTGCCCGTAATGTGCCGAAAAGTGATCGAAAATTACGATTTGAGAATCGAGGTCTACCAGAAAGCCCTTGGTGGTCATTTGATTGATGTTGTTTTCACGTATAATGGCATAGCCCAAATATTATTTTGAAATAAAAACCTCATCGAAATACAAATTGTGTTCAATTTTGATTTACATTCGGAATTCAAAAATGGATGATCCTACGATTAGTTATCAGAAGAAGCTACATTGTGGTGACACCCGTCCTAAGTTTGCCAATGAAGTTAAAATTTGAACATTATTGTTTTATTTAATTGAAAAATGTATGTCAGTTTCCATCAAGTTATCGAAAACTGATGTTTCTCTTTAGAGTTTTTTGGATCGAGACCGGAAAATTTGTTTATTAATGTACCAATTTGGTAAGTAAAAATGAAATTTGTCCGATATGGGAATTTTGTTTCAATATTCTTGCTATAATATGCGGTCTACCTTTAAGCCGCTTGGTTCCAATTCTTCCATCAATTGAAGGTACACCGAAGATGTTCTTGTTATTCATTATTCGAATTGATAATCCGTAATCGCATTATACGGATAAAGCAACTGCTCCCCCTGTTCTATCGTTGAAATGCTCCATCGCGCCTAAATTTTCCAGAACTGCGTTACCAATACCTTTTACTATCCCCCAACTCTCGACAGCAATTCGAAAGCAGTACTACTCGCCTTTCTGCTCATACTCAGCAATATCTCCATTCATTATACAGTTGAATTACGTCAACGCTATTATAGCAATGATTTTAATTGACAGACATGGAAACTAGCCTCCTATGAGAATTATTTCATAAATTATTATTTTTGAACAGGTCCACTTATTCTTATTTCCAGTACTAGACAACATGATGATAGCTATAAGTCTTACACCAGGGGTGCTCAAACTTGAACTGCTGGCGATGTATCTCAATATTTTTAGACTACTTATGATCGACTCTGAGAGGCTGCAAGTATGTGGGATGCCGGGTTGTCGTACATACACGATACATCCTACCTACCTAACCTAGGTAAGGTGTACCGTAGCATATATAGATATTAGCTTTCCGCACAATATACATTATTTTAGTCAAGGTTTGGGTTAGGTTTAGTTAGGTTCTTCTCTATAATATCAATGAAAAAAGTCATAGTTATTCAAAATTGTGAGTCTATTGATTGTTTCAAAACCAAAGAGTTACATATGGTGTTAAACTTAACTAAGGAATGATTTTGGATGTTGAAGCGTGGCACTGCATGTCCTCAGCATAATTGTCATAAGATGGTACGTAACCACTGATTGCGAATCGCAAGCATGATGACATATGATAGTCAATTAGTCCATTGCGGTATTGCATAGCCGTCAGTAGAAGGGCGATTTGCGTTAGATTCGGATATTTATCTTCAGATATAAAATACCAGAAATTTGTATCAGATGCTGTGGCTTTTAGATGTATATCTGATATAATTTGCATCAACTCATTTTCAACAGAACATGAGTTCATATTAAACCTACTTGCTATTTTAGTAGCTAATTCCTCAATGTAAAAAATTTTCCACGACTCAACCACCTGACGTTCGTATGAAGAACTAAATCAGTGTATTCAGCTGACTCCCTATCGGCAACTTAAAGAGCCGCCGTTGCAAGCTACGTGCACGGATGGATTCCAAAATATTTGTTGCAATGCCCATAATTTCGTTCGTGTTTAAAACTTTTGAACACAAAACTTGTTGATGTATAATGCAATGGAATGAAAAAAGTTGAGGGAAATCTTCATAAGCTCAACACAATGCCACCAAACCGTTTCTCAATTTATGACAGACACACCTCTGCAATGTCTGTCATATCGGTGGATTCGTCGAACTATAAAGAAAAGTATGTACATTTCATTATATCATGGATTAGTTTATCAGCCATGTCCTGACCCATGACTTCATAACTTTTGAAAACAAAACTTGTTGATGTATAATGCAATGGAATGAAAAAACTGAAGGGAAATCTTAATTAGTTCGACACAATGTCACAAAACCGTTTCTGTTTCCAGTCATTGCTGGTGTTCCATCGGTTGTAATGCACACTAATTTATTAATGGGTAGCTTTTGGTTTTTTACAATATTGGAGAAAACGTCATATATATCTTCGCCACGGGTCTTCCCCAACAAATGAATGAAAAAATTCATCCTTAGCCTACATGTTATGAATACAATCCGAATAAAAATACACAGCTGGGCAGTGTCTGTCATATCGGTGGATTCGTCGAACTGTGAAGAAAAGTATGCACGTTTCATAATATGATGTTTTAGTTTATCTGCCATGTCCTGACTCATGACTTCAATACGCCTTGTGACAGTCGGACGAGATAACTGAAGTTCTCTAATAGCAGACATGATATATGTTTTATTTTAAAGATCTCCAAATGAAGTCTCAACAGCTTCAATAATTGCTTCCGTCACAACCGATCCATCTTCGAATGGTTTCTTGAGTTCCGTCAATATATGAGATATTTCAAATGACGCGATCGTAGCAGCTTTTGATTGTTTGGCTGGTCTTGTGAACAAGGTTTGTTCTTTTCTCAAACAAAATATCAAATCACTACTTTTCGTTTTCTTCATTAACTCTGTAGCGAAACATCCTTTTCATAGTTTTTATGAACCGTTTTATGATGCCTCTCTGAGTTACCACGCTTAGGTATTGCAACTGACGCACGACAGATAAGACAAATGCACCTATCCTTCACCATAGAAAAAAAATCATTCCTCCCAATCGTTATTAAAATGATACGTTTTAGATTTCTTCGCTGCACTCATTTTGTACTATTTAATAATAAATTTTGTATATACGTAGTATTGCCTCCAAGTTATAATTCAAAATGACTCCAATTCCTGAAGGCACAACATTTATATCCCATGAACGAAAGTCTCGAATGTTCCCGTCAAACGCACCGCCCGAAAATTCTAGAAAAGCGGCAAGAATAAAAAACGCGGCCTTTCTTCGGCAAGTACCGCGCGTTCCTTTGATAAAGCCGCCTTTTGCCACTAACAGAGAGTTATTTTATTACGTAATAAATTTTTGTAGTTTATTCACCTACTTATTGAAAATTTTTTCTTCTCGAGATCTACTCAAAAAGCATCGCGATCGACCGTTTGAGCACCCCTGTCTCACACAATTCCACAATATTCAATAAATCATTAAAATACCATTTACTTTTTCACTGAAGAATATTTGAAATAAAATACGATGTTTTCCACAAAAATACGAAACAAAAGCAATTTTTCCTCGACACGTGTATCTTTCACGAATAAATAGAATTGAATATTGGCATCATTTCAGCAATTTCCAAGCCAATATCCACAGTGTTACGTTTCCGAATGAATGTGTAATAAGCATTAGCCACGAAGTTAACAAATCAGATTTTATCGGTCGTTGCTATATATTTAGTACATTGGAACACGGCTTGCATATACGACGAGCACTAAAAGCTTTATTCATGGCTAATATTGTGGGGCTGATTGACTTCATTTTAACGACTGAGATGGTTTAGCTACGTCATCGATTTTATTCCCTTAAAATTCTAGAATGGTTAGGGGAAAATAGCTGTATTCTTCGGTCTCAATTACCGTCTTTTCTCGAAAACTTTTCAGCAAGAATACAATATATTTCATGGAGAAAAACTGTGGTGAACGAAGAAACTATTACAACTATTATTCAGGAATAACTCCTGCAGCACCAGGTTATTCGGAAACGCTTTTTCTTCAAATCTAGCCGCAAATTCTCTTTTATGTCTTCTATAGATTCAAAACGGTACCTCGAAGCGGTAATTTGAGTTTTAAAAGAAAAAAAGACGGCCGGAGTCATATCAGGTGATTACGGTGGCTGTTCTTTGGTATTTGTTGAGTTTTTGGTCAGAAATACATTAACAATGATATCCTTGAGAGAATGTGCAATATCGTGGTGCAAAATCCAAGAGGTTTATTTCCTCGAATTTAGCCTTATTTGACGAATTTGCTCTGTCAAACACCGCAAAATGTTTAGGTAATATTCTTTATTTGCCGTCTGACCTGCTGGCAAGAATTTCGAGTACAGAACACAGCGATAATCAAAGAAATCAGTCAACATTACCTTGACTTCAGTTCAGTTGGAAGGCGCCAATCCGAAGCTTGTTGACTGGTTGGCATGTCAAACTCAGAAACACACGTCTCATCCCCAGTTACAATGCGTTTCATGAATGTGGAGTTGGAATTGACTCGTTTTATCATGTGTTCAACGACCTTTACGCTGAACCAATTAGGATTGTTGTGCCCGTAATAATTTCTTTTCTATATTTGTTGTAAGTGAAATTATTATGGAGTTAAGTGATGGTTATGTAAAGAAATTTATTGACTTGTTGCATTCAATTCTAACAGTGAAGCGCACATTTTTATAAACAAACTATAATGAATAATAAGTTAGAGCAAAAACATTATTTTTGGAACATATACTTTGATGATATTCCTGTGGGTTTCCAAACAAAACCCACAAAAAATTCATTAGAAAAATCAAACAAGAATTGGAACAGTCGAATTTATCGAGCACGTTCCGAATGGGACAACAAGAAACTTATTTCAATGAACCCTCAAGATATAAAAATATACGATTTAATCTATTTTTACAATGGGGAAATATTAGCAAGCTTCTTAAACCACAAGTTTATGGAACTCACCAACCTTTATCTTCAATACAACATTTTTAATTAAGTAAACCTGATAGATAACTTTTCGACACTTACCAATTTTGATTTTAAATTTGTCTTTTTGTTACACAAAATATGTACCCAAACATTCAAACGGATGTAATAAAAGAAATCTTCAACCAAAATAATATTTAATCACACATTCCAGATCTTTTAGACGAATGTTTGTTACGAAATAATTCCTGATTCGAATCAAAATTTTTCAAACTAAACTCAGGACTCCCCATGGAATCCCTACTCAACCCCTTATTAGCAGATATTTTTATGAACAATCATGAAAAATCTATAATGAATAATAAGTTGTTACAAAAACTTATTATTTTTTGGTACAGATACGTTGATAATATTCTTGTCCATTTTCAAGACTCAAATAGAAAAATATATCAGTGCATAATAACATAAATGTTAATATAACTGTTATTTTCTATCAGTCGAGCGGCAACGCATTTCATGCCCAACTAATCGTTTCAAATGATTCGTGAGGCACAGAAAGGTCATTGCCTGTCTCTCTCTCAAACTCAAATGACGATTTCACTTTATCGATGTTAACTTCAATTGAAGATGTTGATGACCAACCAGAGTGAGGTAAATCTTCGATAACAATTAAGCCTTTTGTAACATTTTCAGCGATTCAGCACACAAAATTCCATTTGTAATACTTTAAGACGAATTCTTTGCTCGATATTGTTAATCGCAAAACACACTTGTGAGAATTGACAAAATCGAGCACTGTAAACAAACTGAATGACAGATCGCGTTCAAACTCCGCGTCAATATAGAAACCAGTTATGCCAACTTAGCAGGAACAAAAATTTCGACAATCGTTTTAAGCAGATTTTCTAAATAATCAATTCCCAGTACTTGTTAGACAGAATGTAATTACGATACGATGGCCAATTGTTTTCAATTTTGAAAATTTTTGAATAACAATCCAGAACCCTTTCTAAACCGGCTTTAATCCTTTCTTAGATCTAGTGATTAGCGAGTGATATTTCGCTTTTATATAACAGCGTGGGAGGAATTTCAAGAATATATGAATGCCTTCATCAAGTCGATCCATTCAAAGATCATCCCTTTCTTTGCACCTTCTGAGAATAAACCTCCTAAAAATATGAATGACTTTAGTTTAAATTTGATCTTACAAGATTACAACTCCTTCGCGAGTTCAATTTTTAAAAACCCTTTCTTCTAAGTTTGTGGCATTTATTTTAAGTTCAAAAAACTTCATTGTTTTTCCTCATCTCAAATCCACAACTCCACAGTCAGTAATATTCAATTAATTTCCATTCACCAATACTATTCTCCTTCTTTTTATCTTATTTAATCTTTGACATATAATTCGGTGCATGAAATTTTTTTTGTTTAGTATTTTGCGAGTCCCCATGGCTCCTTCTAATGACTGTTAGTCCTACTGGCATACCTCTTAACAAGTTTGTTATGAATTCCTGAGGAATGTTATTCTATTTCTCCCGAAGCACTTCACCCAACCTATCTAGCGTCTCAACCTCTCTTATGAATTTGCTTTTGTAAGCAACGCCACATCTGCTATTATGGTGGAGTTCTAGAGTTTCCATGACAATCTTGGTTCAATTGAGGAGGTATTATATACGAAATTATTACCCAGTTCTTCCTTAAATAGTACTATAATACTTGAAATGTCATTGCTCCTATATCTTTGTGCATTCTTTTTTTAATAAAGACTTTCTCCCAGTCAGCTTCTGAACAATTGAGACGTTCCCTGGCAAAATTTAATCAGACTCCTCGATGTGCTGAGGTTGAAGTTGGGCCTCGAGCTGCGACTCGAGGCCAAAAACCAAATGACCTGAGAGGTTGTCTTATTTCTTCAGTGAAAATTTGGAGTCCACTGTTCTGTCAAAGTTGTATTTGAAGGTGCCTAGCAGTAGCGAATAATTGACTCAACGAGGATATTAAAATTTCGTGATTCTTGTTGCATTATTACAGAAAATCAAAAGTTACTTGTCTAAGAAAAATTAAATTTGAAATATTTAAACTGTGCGTTAATTTATTGACACAGTGTATTCTTCACACGGACCTCAGGTTGTTGAGTCGCGGAAAAATCCTAGAAAGGTTTCGAAAATTACTGCTTTTCTAGACGAAAGAGGTGATGACTCAGATGTTAGACGAAAGAGAAAACGAAAATGGCTGACTGATTTGGCTTTTTTTTGACTGACATCACAATAGTTTTATATCTGAAGATAAATATCCGAATCTAAGGCAAATCGCCCTTGAACTGACGGCAATGTTTGGGTCAACTTACTTGTGCGAGTCTGCATTTTCTGAAATGAAGATGATTAAGTCAAAATATCGCAATCGACTAACTGACGATCATATGTCATCATGCTTGCGGTTACCACTCAGTGGTTACGTACCATCTTATGAAAAGTATGATGAGGGCATGCAGTGCCACGCTTCAACATTCAAAGTCACTCCTTAGTTAAATTTAACACCATATATCTAACCATAACTCTTGTTTTTAACAACCAATAAACTCGCAATTTTGAATAACTATGAGGTTTTTCATTGATATTATAGAGAAGAACCTAACTAAACCTAACCCAAACGTTGACTAAAATAATGTATGTTGTGAGGAAAGCTAATATCTATATATGCTACGATACACTTCACCTAGGTAGGTAGGTAGATATCTCACATATTTGCACCCTCTCAAAGTCGATCGTAAGTAGTCTAAAAATATTCAGGTAGATCGCCATCAGTTCAAGTTTGAGCACCCCTGACAAATAGCCACTTAGCAAAAAATATGATATTCTGGTACCGATAGATAGATGATATTCTGATAGGTTTCCATTGCACAAACAGGCAAATTATAAACTTCCGCAATTTCGGACTGTAGTTCATACCAATATCAAGTTTACAGCAGAAATAGAAATTAATAACTCAAAATTTTTTTGGACCTGACACTAACAAAATCGACTAACAATATCATTTATAACATCTACAAAAAAGAAACCTTCACAGACTCAAGTATTACCATTGACTCATTCAATTATTTAAATCACAAACTAGCAACTTTATTGAATTATTATAATTCAATGTTCCATAAAAACTTTTCCATTCCACCGCCACCGAAAAACTTCAAATTTGAAATGAATACTATCAGAAAAATTGCCCCAAATAACAAAACTACTCTGGTTTTATAGACAAAATTATCCAACTCAAAAGAACAATAACATAATTGTTATATTCCTAAAAGATATACGAAGATATAATAAGATATGAGAGATACACTAGTTTCAACTAAGCTTGTCCTCTCTTCAATGACTTGCGTAACTATTTTTCAAATTTAAAATAACTATCTCTTTCTCAAGTGATCTGATATTGAGCAAATCATTATTCAATGCTTAACAAAACACAGACAAATTCAAAAAAATCAGGAGTACAAAATTGTTTGCGATGACTGTACGGTTGCTTATGTTGGGCAGACTGGTAGGAATTTCGAAACCAGATTCAAGAAAATTTATCCTCTGACAACAATTCTCCAACATGTGGACATATAAATACCACAAGACATTCAATAAGATCAGATTATATCAAAATTCTTCGTAATTGCGACACAGGAAAGAAAATTAATCTGTCGGAATGTTTGGAAATCAATAAACTTTGCAAAAACCTAAGTGAAATCACCGTTAATATCTAGCTAGTTATTAATACCTCTCCACCACTTAACCTATTCAAGGCCAGCGTATGGTGTATCATACGGCGTTGATGTCATTATTTGAGGTTATGTTTATACTTAGTTAAGAGCAGTAGTTGCTGTTATTTGTGTTTACCTGGCTGACAGAAGTATATTTCTTGAAGGAAATATCATAAAAGTCCTATTGGTCATCAAAGTTGAACATTTAGTTCAATTTAGTTGTGTCATTCGACGCCGAAAAAATAAGTCTAAGGTAACTTTTATCTTCTTATAATGTTTAGTTCATTAGAAGAGAGGTTCTCAATACCGCTAGATGATGAAGTATAGAATCTGCAGAATGGTATACTATACACCTCCAAAAACGTTTGCAAATATTTCTATCGAATTTCGATGTGAAATAATTACGTATGAAATGTCATACGGTGGGCATTCGTGTGTTTTATATCTTCATTTTTATTTTTAGGAAGAAATTTTATAATCCCTCTGATATAAAAGATGCTGAATAACTATTGAACTTCTTGGTAAAATTGAGCTCGGATCACGAATGTTTCGATCAAGTGGATGAGTTGGAGGAACTTCATCTCACACTATTCTCACCAGAAGATGGAGCAGACAGTGACCAAGACGACGGCCAAGCGAAGATGATGAGATGGGCAGAATTGGTGACATAGGAAAGGGAGTCTTGAAGCAGAAGATGGATGTTACATGCATCTTGAAGGGCGAGAAACAAGCACTCATCGGTGCTGGCAGTAGAAACTTTACTACTGATTCATTTAGTTTTGAAGATGAAACACCCTTGGCGGAACTGTTGAGTCCGAAATTAAAGAAGCAACGACAACTAAAAAAGGAATGGAAGGAAGTGGTCATAGAAAAAACCGCAGAAAGAATAACTATGGGTAAAACTCCCGAACCAGCAATTATTGATAGAATGCGGGATGAAAACTTGCAGCCGATTGATGTGTTCAGGTTATTTCCTGACGATGCGTTTATTCATTTTGTTTGTCAGGAAACCAGGCGGTATGCTATTTTCAGGGGAAATCACGATTTCGATGTATCCCCTCAAGAGATGTATAAATACTTCGGAATACTGATTTTCTGGTTATAAGAAGGTGCCATATCGAAGAATGATATGGGAAACAAAAGCTGACTGCTTCAATCCACTTGTTAGTAATAGTATGTCTAGGAACAGATTTGAGTCAATTGACCGCTACTTGCATTTCAACGATAATGCTAACAGGGACCCCGCCAATAAGGTTTACAAAATACAGCCCCTCATAGATCAGGTAAACAATGTTTCCCAATCATTATTTCAACCCATGGGAGGATCTCATTCGTTAAACGAGGCAATGGAACCATATTATGGTCACCACAGAAACATTTCATCAAGTCAAAACCTATCCGTTATGGATATAAGTTTTGGTGTCTCACTATATCTGAGGGTTATCTTTCAAAATTCAGCCCGTACTGTGGTGCTGGCGATAAAGTAGAAGGAAAAACATTAGGGTCCAATATAACAGAAAAGTTGTGCTTAGGGTATATACCTCCAGGAACTAACGTGTACCTGGATAACTTCTTCAATTCAATTCCTCTTCTGCAAAATTTAAAACAGAATAGCATCAATTGTATCGGTACGATAAAATCAGAACGAATAGAAAATGCCACTGAAAGATTAGAAAAAATCTGACAGGGGCAGTTATCATGTTATTTATGACAACAATGATGATATAGTCGTTGTTCGTTGGCATGATCAGCCAAGTGACCATGGCAACTAATGTTACTGAAGATGATGTGTATCTCACTAAAGTCAGTTGCAAACGATGGTCAAAAAAGGAAAGAGCGCATATTTATGTTGACCAACCAACTCTACAACCAGGGTATGGGCGGAGTAGATCTCTTCGGTAAAATGCGTGGTCTATACAGGGTAAGGATTCGTTCGAAAAAATGATATTGACCGTTTGTGAGGTTTTATTTGAATGGCGCACTGCTGAACAGTTGGATCCTATACCGTTATGCTGATCCCAAAATAGGAATGTTGGAATTTCTGAGATGAATTACATTAGCAATATTAACTGCTCCTGCACATTTGTAGGGTCCCAATCCCAAATGATCTAGGAACGTTATGAGAGAAATCAGATATGATAAAGTCGATCATCTGGTTGACAAACAGCTCACCCAAAGGCGATGTGCCTATTGTGGGAAGTGCGCTAAGTTCTCCTGCGGAAAACGTAATGTAGGACTGCATCCCGATAATTGTTTTAAAGTGTACCATATAGCGCCAAAATAATATATAATTTATATTTCCATCATTATACAAAATAACTGTAAGAATGTTCTGTTCAATAGGTAATTTATTGTATTAGAATGTACCCACCGTATTATATATCATACGCAAAAATCATGGTTTTCTGAAACTAAAAACAGAATTCTGTCGATGAATATGCTAATATGGTTGATGAATGCAGATGACAGAGAAAAATGAATTCAAAAATTCTAAAAAAATACTCAGGCGGGAATGGGTTAATATCAAATTATGCTAGTATACTTGGTGATTCACCAGTGACGCGGTGCTCTGTATCTCGTACAGTCTTGAAGATTTCATTTTTGTTCGAACGGTATTGTATTTAGAAAGTAAGAATCTACTTCAGCAATTTATTTTGCAGTAAACAGGGTGTCCCAATTTTCTATAAAAAAATCTTGGGTGGTTTTTTTCAGATTGGAAGACTGCTTTTTTGTTCAAGATTCAGGAGCGGCCTAAACTCTGCTACAATAATAATTCCGTAAAAATTCATGAAAATAGGCTCTCACATCATCGCATGCTCCTTCGGCCAGAGAGGATGAATACTTTTTTCCTTTCGTTTTCTTATTGCCCAAGGATAGCTTCATTGATTAATTGAAATAGATTATCCTCATTTTATACAGGAGTGACTCAAAAAATTATTGAATATTGTAATTTTGAAAATATCATATCTTGATTTTTCAAATGGAACATCCTGTATTTCATTATTCATGTCAACGCATAAAATATTATGCTATATTTTTGCTAAAGTTACCTTATCTTTATCTTCGATCATTTTCGAAATATTCGATTATTTGTAAAAATTTTGATGAAAATTGTACAAACCGTATCCAACTCATCATTCGCACAACTGTAATGACGAATGATAAAATCAAGATAATTAAAACGTAAATCGAGGTATGTGTTGAAAGTTTTTTTATTCGTGCCTTCTGTCAAGTGTCCAGACATATCATATTTTGCATTTTACATGGTAAACTTATCAGTGTTTCGTTATTAAACATTGTTAAAGTGAGGTTTGAACCCAATTTTCACAATTGACTGCCATGAAGTTCTTCAAAGAAGAAATGGTTGATATGATTTTTATTCTGTGTGTGCGTGATAGAAATTCTTTGTTGGCAAGTAGAGTTTGTGTACAAAGGTTTCCTGATAAAAGGCATCCTGATGCAAGATGCTTTGAAAAAATTCTAAATAGATTTATCGAAACGGGTAATATCGCTTACAAAAAAGCATGAAAAACCAAAAACTGCTATAGCTGAAGACAACCAGTTATCAGTTTTGTTGACAGTGACAGAGGACCCATATAAAAGCCAAAGAGAGATTTCTCAGATAACATATATAAGTCAAACTTCCGTCCATAGAATCATGAAAGTGAATAAATTTCATGCATATCATGTACAGCTTCACCAGGAACTGAACAATCAAGACTATGAAAATAGAATCAATTTTTGCAGTTGGGCAAGTGACAAAGTAGCGGAAAATCCAAATATGTTTAGCAGAGTTCTTTTCTCGGACGAGGCAACTTTCCACAAGAATGGGCTCGTTAACAGGCACAAGTTTCAATATTTCGCCACGGAAAATCCACACCTCATGAGACAAATAGATCACCAGCATCGTTGGTCCTTGAATGTAAGGGCCGCTATAGTAGATGGATATCTAATTGGACCGCACTTTTTCGACTCGCACCTCAATAGTGAAATATATTTAGATTTTCTGCAAAATCTACCAATGTTACTTGCCGATGTATATAATATAAGACAATATTTGTGGTTTCAACAGGATGGAGCACCAGCACATTACTCACATCAGGTTAGGGAGCATTTGAATCATGTATTTCCAAAGAAATGGATAGTACGTGGTGGTCCTGTTAGATGGTCAGCTAGGTCTCCGGACCTTACAATTCCAGATTTTTTCTTGTGGGGTTATATTAAGGGCATCGTTAACCAGATTTTCCAGATTCCTTCTACAACGCAGTTGGATATGAGACAGAGAATAATCGACGCCATTCAGTCAGTTAATCCGCAAATGTTGTCCAGAGTTCAACGGTCTTTCCTCATAAGGATTGAGTTGTCTCTACAAAGAAACGGGCAACATTTCGAACACTAATTGAAATAGTTCAACACTTTGTAGATTATCTCACCAAAAACAAATCTATTACGTATCTCATACCCGACTACCTTAAAATATCTCCATTTCTCTGACCAAATATAATAATAACTACTAATTAACTCTTCTTCGCAACCTCTGATTTTATTATTTTAGTTTATTTTTTTTTATTTCGAAAATGGTCGAAAATAAAGATGAGGTTACTTCTGCAAAAATATGGCACAATATTTTATGCGTTGACATGAATAATGAAATACAGGATGTTCCATTTGAAAAAATCGAGATATGATATTTTTAAAATTACAATATTCAATAATTTTTTTGGTCACTCCTGTATGAAATGAGGATATCCTATTTCAATTCATCAATGAAGCTATCCTTGGGCAATAGGAAAACGAAAGAAAAAAAGTATTCATCCTCTCTGGCCGAAGGAGCATGCGATGATGTGAGAGCCTATTTTCATGAATTTTTACGGAAAAAAAAATATTGTGACGAAACTACTCCACAAAAAGACTCATTAGTTTAGGACGCTCTTGCATCTTCAACAAAAAAGTGGTATTCCAATCTGAAAAACCTCCCAAGATTTTTTTATAGAAAAATGGGACACCCTGTTTACTTCAAAATGAATGGCTGAAGTAGATTTTCACTTTCTAAATACAATACTGTTCGAACAAAAATGAAATCTTCAGGAGTGTACGAGCTACAGATCACCGCGCCACTGATGAATCACCCAGTAAAGATAGGTACGTTCATTTTCTGCAGTTGACCACTTGAAAATGACCGTATTTGTAAGAATAAAATTTTACGTCATCTTCGTTGAAAATTAATTCGGAGATAATAATGTAAGTAACTGCCTTCATAACAAGGGCTCCAAGCCGCGCTATAACCTACAAATTATTGCATGTATTTGGTTCATTTCAGTTCACATTTTTAGCATATATTTAAACAATCAAACATTACTCAATTCTAGATTTGAATATGCGACTTGAATAAAAGGTATTGAAAAATGGGTCGTTTATCTTGTCTTGTCAATATTCTCTCTACCTTCAACGGATATAGCATCCCATTGTTAGTTTGTGACTGATTTGTAAACAGTGTCATGTTTTTCTATACAACTATTTGTTGTATCTCCGTGCACGCCTACACTTATAGTCCGTGTGCCTCTAAAGTATAATAAACGTGTGCATTATATTATAAGAAATTCACGTTCAGCGGTTAGGTCAACCTTTATTTTCATTCATGAAAATGCACTAGGGCCCACCCACGACCTTGTGTATACGAATACGTGAAATTGAATGAAATTTCGAGAATGGTACTCGGTGGGTGCTCCAAATTTCATTCAATTTAGATGGAATGTACTCTAGACTCATTCAAAAAATTAGCTGAATACGATATGGTCACCTGGGACTCTTTCCCTATCTATTCAATACTCAATCTATTAACAGTATGAATCGAATTTTCTCACTCTAATACTGCTAGAAAATTATTACATATTTCATGAATTTCATATACCCCTTCGTTTCAACTCGCATATTCGCTTTGTACCACTGGTAAACTTGGGTTTTAGATAAAACAAAGCCTCCATACGCCTTTTCCAGCATTCCCAACGATTCAGCACACGGAATTTCGTTCAAAACACAGAATTTAAGATAAACTCTTTGTTCAATATTTTTACCCATTCTAAAATTCACAGAGTACCACTGTGGTCGACTGGTTTACATCTGTCGTAAACAAACTAGTTGACAGATCAAGCTCATATTTAGCATAATAATTAAGGACAGTCCTACCAATACCGGGTGAGTCAATAAGGCGAGGAACTTCTATATCTCGGAAACTATTTGTAAAAGCAAAATTTTTTCTGATTATTGTTTTATAAGTAAATATGCATTCCTTAAAATTATTTTCGTACATACAGGGTGTTCCATTTTTGCTCCAGGGACAAACATAGATTTTTTTAAGAGGCACACCCTGTATTTTTTATCATATTCTAATTACAATTTGGATGCTATCTTCAACGATGTCTGTTTTGTGCCCAAACAACTATCGGTAGATTTTAAATTAATTGAAATATCGATAATTTAAGTTTTTCAAGTTCTGAAATGCCTCATTTTGCATAATTTACGCATGATATTCTTTTTTGCTGGAGGTAAAAGTGTTGTACCTCATTATCAAATGAAGAAAAAGAATTTTTTTTATACCGAGTGTTCCTAGTAACCCGGCGAAAATGAAATTTTTCAAACATGAAAAACTTTTTTTTCAAATGTAACAACCTGTATCTTTTCCACGTGTTTTGTTCCCACTCAAATAAGCTTTACAACGATACCTTTTTCTGAAAAATCCGATAGAGATTTCCCAGAAAATTTCGAAATTAGTGTGAGGTTTAGGTATTTCTTGCAATAAACATGTTGTTGATGAAATTCAGACATTGAAATATGCAAATTTCAACACAAAATCAGATTCTTTGCTGTTCAATGAAACTTAAACTCTCAAGGTATATCGAAACTTCTTCACAAGAAAGGATTTATTTGCGATTTTATCAGTTGTGCTCAGAGCTAAGTCTTCACTCAATCGAAATTACTCAGTTCGAAATCTTCAATAGATGTTCAAAAAGTCTACTGCTTCAAAACAACCTGCATGATATTCTCTTAATTGAGTACACGCTTAGCTATTTCATTCTTCTCATATCCAACTTGTGATTAAACCATAGAGATAAGTATGACTTCTATGGGCATACCACATGAAGATAGAAAATATTGTTCGATAGTCTGTGGTTTAAACCACCTGTGTCCATAGAAGACTTATTTCTATGATTTACTCACAATGCCCCAAGATTTGACAGTTTCGAATTGGATAATTCCAACGTCATATGAGTGAGTCTAAGTGAGAAATACATAATAATATTGCAACAATGAATTTTACCCAAGAAGAGTTAATTAATATGATTTATTGTCTGGGAGAAGGTGAGGGGAATTGTTTGTTGGCGTCACATATTTATTCCCAACGTTACCCAAACAGTAGACATCGTAGGAAAGAGGCATTCGAGAGACTGAAGGAAAGGTTTGAAAGAACTGGACAAGTTGGATATGAGAAGAATGAGAGAGCTAAGCTTGTACTCAATGAAGAGAATAGCATGCAGGTTGTTTTGAGCGCAGTAGAGAATCCTCATGTTAGTACAAGAGATGTTAGTCGAGACTTGGGCATTAGTCAGACATCTGTATCAAGAATTTTGAGGAAGGAAAAGTGGACTTCGGGCGGAGATTGGATTTTTGTTAATTGTCTTTAAATAAAATAGCAGACCAACCGAATTTTTTCAGTGGGGTACTTTTCTTTGATGAGGCCACCTTTCACAAGAATGGATTGGTGAACCGGCATAATTTTCATTATTATGATACTCAAAATCCTCATTTCATGAGAACTGTTGACCACCAACATCGTTAGTCTCTAAATGTCTGGGGTGGTAAAATTGATGATTATGTGATAGGACCCTTTTTTTCCAAGAATATTTGAACGGCGAAAGTTATTTAAATTTTTTGCAGCATGATCTGGAGCCTTTTGCTTATTAATGTTCCCCAAAATATAAAAAACAATATGTGGTTCCAACACGATGGGGCACCAGCACACTACAGTGGCAATGTCCGCGATTTTTTAAATTATAGGTTTGAGGGCAATTGGATAGGCCGTGGAGGTCCTGTAGGATGGCCTCCTAGGTCACCGGACTTGAATAAATTGGATTTTTTTTGTGGGGGTATGTTAGAGAGAGGGTATATCGAGACCCTCCAACAACCAGGGAAAATATGATGGAGAGAATTACAGAAGCATTTAGGAGTATAACGCCTAATGTTCTCCAAAGAGTGACCGAATCATTTAACAATCGTGTTCGAGAATGTATTCGTCAAAATGGGGGACATTTCGAACATCTAAATCGATTTTAGAACTTATTGGAATAGAATTAAATTGGTTTTTATGATTTTGATTTGCATTTTTTTCAGTGGATGTTTCAATCACAACAAGCAGTACAATTTCGTTTCTTGATGATAATTCCGGAATATTTTGGGCAATTGTAAAAGTAATACAAGTTCAGTGAAAAGAACAGGGTGTTACATTTAGAAAGTTCTTTTATCTCCAAAAATTTATTTTCGTTGGATCACCAAGAACACTAGGTATGAAAAAACAGTTGATCTCTCACTTCGATGATGAGGAACATATTTTCTTCAGAGAATAATTATTGTCACACTCAAATGATACGGAATGATGATTGTGAGAAGTTCTGAAAAACCTATCGAATTCTCGATCTTTTTGATATTTTGACTTTTCGAACATTTATTGAGATAATTTGGAACTGAGTAATTTCAATTAAGTGAAGACTTAGCTCTGAGCACAAATGATAATATCGCAAATGAATCTTTTCTTGTGAAGAA
The DNA here is from genome assembly GCA_013387265.2 of Cryptolaemus montrouzieri. NCBI lineage: Eukaryota > Metazoa > Arthropoda > Insecta > Coleoptera > Coccinellidae > Cryptolaemus > Cryptolaemus montrouzieri. Next base: position 17,775,067 of record JABFTP020000001.1, on the reverse strand, counting down.
ATTTCGATACACCTTGAGAGTTTTGATGTTTAAGTTTCATTGAACAGCAAAGAATCTAATTTTGTGTTGAAATTTGCATATTTCAATGTCTGAATTTTATCAACAGCATGTTTATTGCAAGAAATACCTAAACCTCACACTAATTTCGAAATTTTCTGGAAAATCTCCATCGGATTTTTGGAAAAAAGGTATCGTTGTATCGTTGTATCGTTGTAAAGCTTATTCGAGTGAAAACAAAACACGTATAAAAGATACAGGGTGTTACATTTGAAAGAAAAGTTTTTCATGTTTGAAAAATTTCATTTTCGCCGGGTTACTAAGAACACTCGGTATTAAAAAATTTTTTTTCTTCATTTAATAATGAGGTACAACACTTTTACTTCAAGAAAAAAAATATCATGCGTAAATTACTCGAAATGAGGCATTTGAGAACTTCTGAAAAACTTCCATATTCCCGAAATTATCGATATTTTAATTAATTTAAAATCTACCGATAGTTGTTTGGGCACAAAACAGACATCATTGAAGAGAGCATCCAAATTGTAATCAGAATATGATAAAAAATACGTGCCATTTAAAAAAATCTATGTTTGTCTCTGGAGCAAAAATAGAACACCCTGTATGTACGAAAATAATTTTAAGGAATGTACACATACTTATAAAACAATAATCAGAAAAAATTTTGCTTCTATTTCAAATAGTTTTCGAGATATAGAAGTTCCTCGCGGGCAATTTAAATGAGAATTTTGGGATACTTTTTAGTGACAGTGTAAGTGCTATACATGGTAAGTTAAGTAAATACATACCTAAACTTTCTGATGAAATTCCTGTGGGTTCTAAATGTTTCGAGGATTTATTTTTCTCTGTTAATTCTTTTTCACTATCTTCAATTAGAATCTTTCTTCGTTTTTTGACAACATAGGTTCATTCTTCAATATTAGAACTTCGTTTTCTTCTGGCTTGTTGGCATTCAAATCTTTGAGAATACAACCTGACTACATGCGCAATTGCGAAATTGAACCCATAATATAATAATGACTATAGTTTTTCATATCATTCGGTAATTATAATAAGAATAAGGTAACTAATCTGTACTGTTTATTGTAAATTTTATCGAAGTTATTTATGTTGTCATGTTCGTTAGAATAATAAAGTATATTTTGACTTTGGCTATGATGTAAAAGTATTTTAAGTATTTTATCAAGAATAGAGAAATTAAAGCATAACCTCAAACATGATCGACAGTGATAATGATTATTTTATGTCGTTATTATATATAGGACTTCATTTCTACATGGTAAATAAAGTAAATACTTAGTTCAAAATGGTCTTCACAGAAATAAATGACCGAATTTGAAGATGTGGTTGCTGGGTCTCGCCTTGCAAGATTTAGCCACATATTTTTAAATTTTCTCTATTAGAACGTTAAAAATAACTTCTTCGAGTTTAATCTATGAATTATTAACTTTAGGATCTGTTCACCATCGATACACATTGGAATTCATGACTTTTGTACAGATTATTCAAATTATGTTTTATAATTAAACAATTAGATGGAAGCCGTCAAGTGTTTACGAAAGCATGACGTCATAGACAAAGGCCATTACTATTCTAGCGTTTTGGCGCGGAATTTAAATTGTATCTTGAAAAAAGTGAATTTTTCCTTCAAAACCTTTATTTTTCGCTGAAAAAAGATTTATTTCGGATAAAGTTGATGCGTAAAAATATCGTGGAGTACTTTCTTAAAATCAGTAATCATTGTAAAATAGAATACACTGTGCAAAACAGGAAGTTGAAATAATTGCTGTCAAGAATGAAAAATTTTTATGTGCACATTTATATAATTAGTTGAGTTGGAATTCAACAAATCCATTCTGATTGACAAAAATATGTGTAGCTTCATCAGTATTTCGACAATTCCACTATCGTGCTTGAAATTTATCGAGAATCCCTCGTATCATAGTTCAACAATACCCTTTTGTTATCAAGGTACCATTCACTCCCTCTAAATCAGAGTATACATAACTAATATCACGGTCTAAACAGGGGTGAAATTCAAATAGCTTCAAATTTCCTAGTTAAATGGGCCCGGGGGTGAAATGAAGACAATGTGGCAATATTCGACGGAAAGGGAGCGTTCAAAGTTTAATCAAGACGGCTTACTTCAACTATTTAATCCTCTTAACATCATTCAAGGCTAATTCAGCCCTAACCACATTAGCATACATATTAATTTATTATGAATCTTGTCAAATATCGGCAAGCTGATTAAGGCTAATTATATTTAGTTGGTAGTAACGAAATGACGGTTTTTTGTATTTTCATTTCATGGCATTGGTTCTATTATTTTTCTTTCTCGACGCTATACACTCATTACTTGATAATTGGATGTTCGTACTCTGCTTTCATCATCCAAAGAGACGAAAGTAAGTACAGTTATTATTTCATTCCCGAGGAAGGTTTTAAGCTTGGTTTCATTCGCGAATTCATCGTCCATTTTACAATAACACTACATCACTATACTACGGAGGATGTCTTTCACACTTAAGCATGTAAGAAATCTTCGATATTAAATATACCTTGCTGACTGTTGCAATATATGTTCGATCGGCGGAATAAAACAACATCTGCCACAGTTATATAGCCGTTATTTATCAGTATAATTCCATAAATTATACTATGAATAAGCTTTTCTTTAGTCTTTATTTTTTTACATTTTATAATTCGATATGATTTCTTCAGTATTTCATCTTCTTTCTCGAATCCAGGACATCTTATGACAATGTAAACAACAATACGACATCCTTGATGAACGGTTCTTCATTGTATGCGTCCATTAACAAACAGTGGTGACGTTTTTAACAGTCACGATCAACGCTTTCTGAGAAACTAGACTATTGGTTTTCACAGACAATATGTTCTATCTTAAACACCTCAAAAAAGTCTAGGGACACTTACCAATATCTTTAAAATATGAATTTTATGATTCGAATTTATAGAAATCGTTCGGTTTTTGTTAGGATGTATTGTATATAATGTATTCTCAAGAAAACAAAATAATATTTGACTTCTCCAAAGCACCTATTATAAAAAAAAAATTTGAAATTTGAAAATGAGGAAATTTGGTAAAACACAAAAAAAAATCCTGAACTAATATTTTCGAAACGATATGGAAGCACTTATATTTTTCAGTGCTCAGAAGGTCGACCTCTGTTAATTATGACACTTTGGCATCGTCGCGGCATGCTCAATATTAAATTGTCTATTACATTTTGGCCTAAGTCATTCCAAGCCGCCCTGAACTGCTAATCGAAGCTCCTGTTCATGATGGAAGACGTTTTGACGCAGAGATTTCTTTTAGGGTGTCTCACATGCTCGATGGGATTCAGATCTGGGGAGCAGGATGGCCACAGAAGAAGATCGATATCATTCTCTTCAAGAACGTTCAAGACAACTCTTGCTCGATGAGGAGGGGCATTATCTTGTTGGAAGAGTGGATTTTGACCCATTGTTTGGAGATACGGTACCACTACAGGTAAAATTATCTCATTTGCGTAAGAATTTCCCGTGAGGTTGTTCTGTATGAAAACGAGGTCAGTTCTTCCACCAAGGCGTATACTTCCCCAAAACATCACTGATCCGCCTCTAAGTCTAACAACTTCTCGAGCATGCTGGAGACAGTTTTGCTCCCCAGATTCCCTCCATATTCGAATTCTTCCCGAATAAAGATGATAACTAAATCTAGATTCATCACTGAAGAGAACTGTAGCCCACCTCTCTTGGTCTCAGTTTACGTGTTCTTGACACCAAGCTAAACCAGCAGCGCGATTTCCATGGGTCAGTTGTGGAACTCTTAAAAGACGTCTGGAGTGGAGTTGACCTTTGTGCAGTCGATTTCTCACAGTTTGGTCGGAAATTTGTACATTACGAACTCGTGATAGTTCTTGAGCTAATTGAGATGCTGTGGTAGTACGACCTCTTCTGGCTTGTAAAACCAAAAATCGGTCTTGGGCGACTGTAGTAATCCTGAAACGACCTGTATGGCGTTCTTCTACGCTACCTGTTTCATTGAAACTTGACCATAAACACTTGGGCTACTTCCCAGAACCCTGGATACTTCCCGTTGTGAGCTCCCAACTTGGAGCATGCCAACGGCTCGTAACATCTCTTCTTTAGTCAAATGTCGTCTTTCTATGGTGGAATCACAAAATTTGAATCTTTTATTTGTGCTTACAACAGAAACAAAGTGCCAACTAACTGATTTCAAACACTGAATACATGAAATGATTATAAAGCAGCGTCGCCTCTGCAGCATTTTTAGTTTTTTATAACAAAAATGAAATCTGTTGCGGCACTCTACATAATTTGGTGAGAAATTAATGCAGGTGTTCATTTCTTAAACAAAAATCATCGATATTGATCGTTCCGGATACGATATATCGATACTCAGAAGTGTTCCCTAGACTTTTTTGAGGTGTTTAGTACTACACCGCTTTCTTATGAAACCATATATAGATAGGCAAGATCATGAGCATTGTGCTCATTCGCATAAAGTTTCGCATCAAATTGGGTCTAAAATCATGATTTTTTTGTGGAAATGAAATACAGTTTTCGTATAATGAACAAATACTTTATTGAATTATATATTGGCCGTTCTGGTCCAACACCTTTTGCCATCTTTCCGGTAGAAGCATAATTCCGCGCTCATAAAATTTTTGGTCTTTGCTGGCAAGAAACTGATCGAGATGGTTTTTGACCTCCTCATTTGAGGTGAAGGTTTTACCGTCTAAAAAATTTGGAGTGACCGAAACAAATAATAATCTGATGGTGCCAGGTCTGGAGAATATGGTGGGTTTGGCATTGTATCCCATTTGAGCTAAAAAAGCTTTTGGCGAGTGACCAAACTTGTGTGAGGTCTCGCGTTGTCTTGGTGAAACATTACACCTGCATCATTCAGTTTGTCCAACTGATGACAGTAGACTTTCGAATTAATCGTTGTGTTATCCAGTAGAAGCTCACAATAAAAGATTCCTTCAAAGTCCCACCAAACAGACAGCATCAATTGAATATCGGCCTTGGAAATGGTTTGATCCATGACCTCTTGCATTTGACGTTGTTGTATACAACCCATTTTTCGTCCCCAGTGATGATGCGCTTCAAAAACGGATCATTGTCTTAACATTTAAGAAGCAATCGCAGATATCAATGTGGCGGCACAGATTTCTCTCTATGAGAACATAGGGAACCCAAACATCGAGCTTCGAGGATAGTCCCAGCCCTTTCAAGTGGTCACAAATTGTTGAATTTAATAAATTTAATCTCAGTTCGATCTCACGTGTTGTTATTAGCCGGTTCGAATCAACTAATGCCTTTATCGCGTCTTTATCACCTTGAACCGGCCTTCCCGAACGTGGTGCATCTACGACATTAAAATTGCCAGATCGAAAGTTAGCGAACCAGTTTTGGCACTGGCGTACTGTCAACACACTTTCTCCATACACATCGGTCAATTTTTTGCTGTCTTGAACAGCAGTTTTACCCTTTCTGTAGTAAAACAGTAAGATATGTCGAAAATGCTGCTTATCGCTCTCCATATTTAAAGAGACACCAACCAAAAACTACTACGTTGAATTAAATGGAATTTTTCACACAAAAGCCTTGCTATATGAGCTCTCAAAACATATAAGAATTCTACGGCTTAAGTGGGAAGTTCGGAGCAAAAAAAAACAATTAAATCCTCTGTCGGGAAAAAACGAAATTACTTTCCGAACAACCCAATATCTTCCTTCCCCACTTGATCCCGAAAAATAGAAAAACTTACTTGGATCTAACAGATTGATCAACATCGTTAATAGCTAAAATAATGGAAATAAAGACTGGTAGTATCCAGGAGTCACCTTATTTTCTTTACTTTTATGTATGGCTTTACCCCCAGAATAAAAATTTAAATATGAAGACTAAAAAAGTCAGCTGGAATAAAATAAGATAATCTTCATTCACATAATTGTAATATATAATAATGAAACAAACAGTAAATACGTCACAAAGACTCAAGACCTTGAATCATGTGACCTACCCCGACACCACTCACAAAACTCAACAACTGAGTAGGGCTCACATTCAATAATGAACTTCTTTAGTTCTCTCCTGAAAATCTTCACATTAACAACTCTTTGCAGAGTTCTTATAGATAGGATAGAATTGAACAGTTTGAGACACATGAAATGGGCATTATCTTGAGTGAGACTCAGGGAACGAAGAGGATACAAATAGGGAGCCATCTATCTTGTACAGTTACGATTCTTAAAGTTTTCAAACAGATCAGCATGCATTTTCAAAAACATGAGGCACCAGAAAATGACCACTGAGGGTCATCAGACCATTCTTTCTATAAACCCCACGGCAAGACTGCCTGTACCTCATCGTATGTATTGTTAGAATAGCAATTTTATATGTAAGAAATATACGAGTAGCATAACAGCTATTCCCCAAAACATCAAATCGCACTCTAACAAAGACTGAAAATTTGCAGAATATATACAGGTTAAAACGTCAGATTCAACCTGAGACTTCAAAACACGTATAGTATAGATGATTGAGCATAATTTTTATTAAGAGCAGTGATATGGTTCTCCCAGCTCAACTTTAGATCACTATGGAGACCAAGAAACTTTTGCACTTCTCCACTTTGATTTTAGATGTTATAAAATCAATTTGGGTGGGTTTGATCCTAAAAGATCTATTAGTATCAAAAACATTCATTCAGTCTTGTCTATGTTGAGATTCAATTTATTATCACAACACCAAGATTGTGCAATGTGAACAGCATCTTTCATGTCCCTTATGGCCAGGGTAATACCCTTATTGGAAACCAAAACATTTGAGTAATCAGCGTATAAGACAGTCTTATGAGTGGCCAAACTGAAAAAACTCGGAAGATCATTAATGTAAATGATAAGGAGTAGTGGACCAAGGATGCTTCCTTGAGGCAGTCCCACATTGATTGTTGCATCCGTAGATACACAATTTTCTCCATCGAGCATCGTTAACACCACCTGTCGCCTGTCTCCCAGATACCTTTCGATAAATTCTAGTTGCCCTTCACGAATTCGAACTGCCACTAATTTTCATAAAATTATTTCTTGATCTACAGGATCAAAAACCCTACTAAAAATAGGCAGATTGGGATTGATTAAGTAAGTTCATAAATTGCAGTATCCGTACCCTTACCAGAAATGAAACCATGCTGCTGAGAACAAATTATTCTAAATTTTTTGAAGGAGTGAATGAACTTTTCAGCAAGGAGCTTCTCGAACACTTTGGAAAACGATGGAAGAAGGCTTATAGGTCTATAGTTAGAGAGATTTTCAGTATCTCCTTTTTTTTAGAGTGGCTTAACCTCAGCAATATTCAATGCACTTGGAAAAATTGCCTCAGTGAAAGATCTATTGATTATGAAAGTTAAGGGCCTGATTATAGCCTGTATTTTCCTTTTGATAATATTAATAGGTATGTTATCATAGCCTGAAGAGTTACTATTTTTAAGCTTTTAAACTACTGAAAGTACTTCAGCCTGAGAGATCTCGAACACAAAAAAAGGACTTCTCCAAGCGAACGGGACGACCTGCAGAGGCCTTGGACAGAATGCCCAACAATATTCACAAAATGTTGGTTGAACCTCTCAACAACCTCTCCAGGATCGCCATTAGGAAACAGGGATCGATTACTGGTTGACTTTGTTAAGAAATTCATTACTTGAAATGTAATCTTTGATTCGTTATGAGAATTTCTGATTCTTTCTCCATAATGCTTTTTTTTCATTTTACTTATTTTGAATCATACTTTTCCATTGTGCCTTTGTATGAGTTTAACAAATTTGGGTTAGCTCTGGAGAGGTCATATAGAATGTCTAAGCGATTCTTTTATGAATTAATCCCATCAGTCAAGAAGAACCTTCTCCCCAACCGACTCGTACAAACCGATTTTAAGGGAAAAAATTCCTCGAACTTCTGCGAAAATGTTCCTGAGGAAAAGTCCCACATGGAGTCAACCTCATGTGGAGGAGAACCATAAACTTCTGCAAATTCAATAGCACGAAGTGAACCCACAAACCCCTCAGCGGGTTCCTTCCCAACGATCCTCCTCTTCTCCACTCTATATTTTCAATAGTAATAGCTTTTAACTGATGCTCAAAGAGTTGAGCACAGTGATCAGAAATATAACTCTGAAGCACGGTTGATTTCTCCATGTGGAACTGTTCGAAACAACTCTGGCTGGCTTCCTAACAGTAACCCTCACGTTAAAACTGTCTAGGATTGATTCAAAAGCCTGTTTCTCTCCGTCATTATGATTGAGTAAATTTATATTGAAATTGCCCAGAATAATGAATTTAGTCTTCTCCTCACTTAGCTTTCTCAAAATTTCAGTGAAATTCTCCAAGAAAAGATCAAAGTTAGGTAACTGGCTTATAAACACATACAATACTGACCTCACACTTGTTTGGTAATACTAGTTCCCATACAGAACATTCAAAGACACTTTTAACATTCAACTCCTTCCTCTCAACGCATGACATATCCGAGCGAGAAAAATAGCACAGCCACCATGTGCCCCCATGTTTCGACTGTAGCTGGCAATCAATGAGTAGCCATTCAAATGGGTCTTTTCAATTGCTCATCAATGTTCCGTGATCGCAACCACCACTGGTTTGTAGCACCAGAGCATCCAACTTATTGATGGCCTGATTAATGGATCTTACATTTTGATGAATAATTTTAAACTTCCGGTTGTAACTTCAAAGCTTAAGCTATTCATGCTGGTTTCTGATTTGTTTCGGATTCGACCCTAAAAAGAATTTTACATCAACGTTTGATGCCAACACCGGTAGGTCAGAAACTAGTATCGTACATTGCTTCCTTCAGCATAAATGGTGCAGCTACCACAATGCATTATTACACCATGCCACACATTCATATTTTAGGCAGTGTCATCTAGGTCGCTACTACTACTTGCGCCATTAGTTTACCTCACATGGAGAACAGTTCGTTGTTTATAGCCGCGCATAACATGACGCACAGACGCTCAGTGTCAGGGTTAACCCCGTGAAGAGTAACCAATATCAACAGAATAAACAGTTCTCTGAAACACGAGTGAAGTTTACAACAATGTTCTTGGTAGAAAATACAAAATGGAAAATATGCCTATTAAAGAAGACGCCCAAGAATACTGGACAAGTATATAGAATAAGTGTTTGTCATGCAAAGCAGATTGAATAGATAAAAAATATGAAGAGACTGCCAACATTAACTCCATGGATTAGGACGAAATATCAACAATAGAATTTGGAGACCCAGTACTCATCCACCCCAGTCTAACTGGAATTCATGAGGAATATAAGGAATACCTAACTTCTGGTGAACAAAATTAGAGGATACGCATAAGAATCTATTAACAGTCCATAACAAATTCATGAAGAAACTTAACATTCTATAGGGTTGTTCGGAAAATAATTTCATTTTTTTTTGTGGAAATGAAAGACAGTTTTCGTATAATAAACAAACATTTCATTAAATTAGATGTTATCCGTTCTGATCCAACACATTTTGCCATCTTTCTGGTAGTAGCATAATTCCGCGCTCATAAAATGTTTGGTCTTTTATTGCAAGAAATTGATCGAGGTCGTTTTTGACCGCCTCATTTCAGGTGAAGGTTTTACCGTCTAAAAAAATTTGGAGTGACCGGAACAAATAATAATCCGATGGTGCCAGGTCTGAAGAATATGGTGGGTGTGGCATTGTATCCCATTCAAACTTGTGTGAGGTCTCGCGTTGTCTTGGTGAAATACTACACCTTTCCTTTTGAATAGTTCTGGCCTTTTCTGTTGGAGTTCATCATTCAGTTTGTCCAGCAGATGACAGTAGACTTCCGAATTAATCATTGTGTTGTACGGTAAAAGCTCAAACTAAACGATTCCTTCAAAATCCCACCAAACAGACAGCATCAATCGGATATCGCCCTTGGTTGGCTCCCTAACAGTAACCCTCACGTTTAAGCTGTCTAGGTTTGAATCAAAAGCCTGCTTCTCTCCGTCATTATTATCATTGATTATTAAGGAAATTCATATTGAAATCGCCCAGAATAAGGAATTTAACCTTTTCCTCACTTAGCCTTCTCAAAATTTCAGTGGAATTCCCCAAGAAAAGATCAAAGTTCCAAGTGGGGTAGAACTTCCTTTCAACGCATGACATAGCCGAACGAGAAAAAATAGCACAGCCACCATGTTCCCCCATGTCTCAACTGTAATTGGCAATCAATGAGTAGCCATTCAAATGGGTCTTTTTCAATTGTCCGTCACTTCTCCAATGATCCTTGATCGCAACCACCATAGCATCGGTTTGTAGCACCAGAGCATCAAACTTATTGATGGCCTGATTAATGGATCTCACAGTTTGATGAATGATTTTTAAACGTCCGGTTGTAACTTCAAAGCTTAAGCTATTTATGCTGGTTTCTGATTTGTTTCGGATTCGACCCTAAAAAGGTGTCTTCAAGGTGTCCTGATATTTAGAGAAATTGAACCGTTTGATGCCAACACCGGTAGGCCAGAAACTAGTATCGTACATTGCTTCCCTCAGCATAAATGGTGCAGCTACCACAACGCGTTTAAGTTTCTCTGGATCACCAGGAATTTCTTTTATTTCTATGGAGGCTATATCAATATCTGGTTTCTTAAAAATGTAGGCAACAATATGTTCAGAGGTTACATGGTTTTTAACTCTGTTTACAAAGACCCAAAAATTTTTCTCCTGATCTGCAAAAGCATTGTTGGTTTTGGAGTCAATTTGCGCAGTTCCAATTATTGTGATGCGTGAAGGTCGCTTATTTTTCATCAGTTGTCGCAGTTTTTACTTTGCTGGAATATTGGTTAGAATTACGTATCATTTGCTTTTCTGTAGAAGAGCTTTGTTGTTCTTCTTCATTCTCTTGTTGACCCATGGAATTCCGGTAATTACCCAGCGCATTTTTGCTAGTATTCTGTGGTGGAATATACCGGATGGTCCAGTTGCGGAAAATTTAGAGACTAATAGAGAATCGAAAAATAATTTTCTATATAATTGCTATATAAAACATATCCGAAAAGTGCTTGGTAGAGAGAACAAGGAGAACAAGGTGTTCATGTTGATAAAGGAAAATCAAATTTATTATTTATTGCCAAATGACTGCAGATATTTGAATGAAATTTTGTAGGAGTTTAATACTGTCCAGGAAGTGTGTTAAAATGAAAATATTATTTTTAATTTTACCAATGGTGTCCGTACTAACACGTAACTGGATATTTTTACAAAAAAAATGGTACGCCACTGTTTTTTTACAAAATAAAAATCAGTTTAGGAGTCTCCATTCAAATTGGAAGAAAAAACACTTCTTCAACAACAAAATTGAATAAATGGACATTTCTAAGAAATTGCTCGAAATGTAGTCCAGTCATCTCGAGACATTCGAGATAGTGCCTAATTAATGAATTTATTGCAGCAGATATTTAATTCGGATTTTGACGCATATCATTGCAGACTTGCTGAATCCTTAAAATTAAGTCTTCTCTTATACATACTGGAGTAGCGTAGATTTTTTTTCTTTCATATTTTCACAAACATAAAAGTTTAGTGGATTAAGAAGCTGTGATCTGCTCATTATTTTTTCAGTATCCAGGGTTTAAATCCTGGTGATATGCGTGCATGTACTCGTCTCATAATACTTGAGACTAGAGGTATTTGTAATTGCTGAATTACTTTGCGAGAGGCGACCCTCGGATTAGTCCATAACAAAATGACTATCTGAGTATTCGTTATTACTTAAGCACATTTTCAGAGTGATACTTAGATTATTAATAATAACGGTAACAATACCCGTAATTAATAATTACAACAATATCAATAAAAACAAATCAAATTACTAGAGAGCTAATTAATTTTTACTCAGTCTTTATTCCTGTCAATTTTGGCAAATAAATTTGTTCAATTATTTTCCAAAGATTACTATTTTATTAGGTCCGCAACAAAGTTCTCGCTGTGTTTTTCATGAAAATACAAATTTATTGTGAAAAATGATTACAGATGAATCATTCAAAATATTGCTCATCGCTAGCTACAACTTTTTCCCATCTTTCTGGCAGAGCTCGAATACCGTGATGGTAGAAGTGTTCGTCTATCCACGAATCAAGCCATTTTTCGAGCTCTTCATTTCGTAAGAAAACAGTGTCTCACCAATTTTTTCTGTAAAAATATCCAGTTACGTGTTAGTACGGACACCATTGGTAAAATTAAAAATAATATTTTCATTGTAACACATACTTCCTGGCTGGTAGTAAACTCCTACAAAATTTCATTCAAATATCTGCAGTCATTTCGCAACAAATGATAAATTTGATTTTCTTTTATCAACATGAGCACCTTGTTTATACAGCAAACGCATATTATTTTTCGATTCTCTATTAGTCTCTAAATTTACCGCAACTGGACCATCCGCCATATTCCACCACAGAACACTACCAAAAATGCGCTGGATAATTCCCGGAATTCCATGGACCAACAAGAGAATGAAGAAGAACACCAAAGCTCTTCTACGGAAAAGCAAATGAAACGTATTTCTAACCAATATTCCAAAAAACTAAAAATGTGAAAAATGATGGGAAAACTGTGAAAAATAAGCGACCTTCATGCACCACAATAATTGGAACTGCTCAAATTGACTCTAAAACTAACAATGCTTTTGTAGATCAGGAGAAGAATTTTTGGGTCTTTGTAAACAGAGTTAAAAACCATGTAACCTCTGAAGATATTCTCGCCTACATTTCTAAGAAACCAGATATTTATATAGCCTCCATAGAAGTAAAAGAAATCCCTGGTGATCCAGAGTAACTTAAACGCGTTGTGGTAGCAGCACCATTTATGCTGAAGGAAGCAATGTACGATACTAGTTTCTGGCCTACCGGTGATGGCGTCAAACGGTTCAATTTCTCTGAATATCGGGACACCTAGATGTAATTCTTTTTTAGGGGTCGAATCCGAAACATATCAGAAACCAGCATAAGTACTACTTCAAGCGTTGAAGTTACAACCGGAAGTTTAAAAATCATTCATCAAAATGTGAGATCCATTAATCAGGCCATCAATAAGTTTGATGCTCTGGTGCTACAAACCGATGCTATGGTGGTTGCGATCAAGGATCATTGGAGAAGTGACGGACAATTGAAAAAGACCCATTTGAATGGCTACTCATTGATTGCCAATTACAGTCGAGACAGGAGGGAACATGGTGGCTGTGCTATTTTTTCTCGTTCGACTATGTCATGCGTTGAGAGGAAGTTCTACCCCACTTGGAACTTTGATCTTTTCTTGGGGAATTCTACTGAAATTTTGAGAAGGCTAAGTGAGGAAAAGGTTAAATTCCTTATTCTGGCGATTTCAATATGAATTTCCTTAATAATCAATGATAATAATAACGGAGAGAAGCAGGCTTTCGATTCGAACCTAGACAGCTTAAACGTGAGGGTTACTGTTAGGGAGCCAACCAAGGGCGATATCCGATTGATGCTGTCTGTTTGGTGGGTTTTTGAAGGAATCGTTTAGTTTGAGCTTTAACCGTATAACACAATGATTAATTTGGAAGTCTATTGTCATCTGCTGGACAAACTGAATGACGAACTTCAACAGAAAATGCCAGAACTATTCAAAAGGAAAGGTGTAGTGTTTCACCAAGACAACGCGAGACACAAGTTTGATCACTCGCCAAAATCTTTTTTAGCTTGAATGGGATACAATGCCACACCCACCATATTCTCCAGACCTGGCACCATCGGATTATTATTTGTTCCGGTCACTCCAATTTTTTTTAGACTGTAAAACCTTCACCTCAAATGAGGAGGTCAAAAACGACCTCTATCAATTTCTTGCAAGAAAAGACCAAACATTTTATGAGCGCGGAATTATGCTACTACCAGAAAGATGGCAAAAGGTGTTGGATCAGAACGGATAATACCTAATTTAATAAAATGTTTGTTTATTCTACGAAAACTGTCTTTCATTTCCACAAAAAAAAAACGAAATTATTTTCCGAACAACCCTATAGAATGTTAACTTTCTTCATGAGTTAGTTATGGACTGTTAATAGATTCTTATGCGTATCCTCTAATTTTGATCACCAGAAGTTAGGTATTCCTTTTATTCCCCATGCATTCCAGTTAGGCTGGGGTGGATGAGTACTGGGTCTCCAAATTCTATTGTTGATATTTCGTCCCAATCCATGGAGTTGATGTTGGCAGTCTCTTCATATTCTTTATCTATTCAATCTGCTTTGCATGACAAACACTTATTCCTATTTTGCATTTCCTACCAAGAACATTGTTGTAAGCTTCACTCGCGTTTCAGAGAACTGTTTATTCTGTTGATATTGGTCACTCTTCACGGGGTTAACCCTGACACTGAGCGTCTGTGCGTCATTTTATGCGCGGCTATAAACAACGAACTGTTCTCCATGTGAGGTAAACTACTGGCGCGAGTAGTAGTAGCGACCTAGATGACACTGCCTAAAATATGAATGTGTGGCATGGTGTAATAATGCCCTCTTTTGGACTTTCTGCGTCAACGAGCTGCAGCCGAAGGAGAATGTAGTGGCCAATGCATGATCGAGCTGATGAAAAGATCCAGCTTGAGGTTTTGCATAATGAATCGCAACGAAGGTAGTTATGATAAGAGGACACCTCCTCAAATCTGGAAGCAATGCGTTCGGGGACGTGTTGCATCTTTGGAGTTTACCTCATAATAGCCAAGGCTCTTCAGGTGTCAGAGGTACTCCATACCAATATCCATCGAAATTCTCAACATAGCATCTTATTAATATTGAGACTACAAAAGAATTCAGCCAATGCCTACAAGGATATCCAGAAGTTCTTTGTGATACATAAAGTATGAGGAGATGTTCGCCCAGCTCATAATTCCACATGAAAGTAAGATTATAAGTTACATCAGGAGAAATTGAAATGATGTTCTTCACCATCTCCTCATATCAACTCCCGAAACGGAACGAGTATTGAAATATTCGCAATATCAGAAACACCAACCAATTCAACAATTGAAATAATTCAATCGATGTTGCAAAATAAACTATCCAAAGAAAATAAACACATTCAACTCGTTGAACGAAAAAGAATGAGAATACAAACAGGGACATATCGAGCAAACCTGTGATAACAAGTAGGAAAGTTAAACGAGAGAACGGAAAGTCGAAAATCAGAAGAGATCCAACACTTACCCCTGATATCAGAAATGTTAATGATCAATCATACATAAACTTACCTTTGGAACAAAAAAGGATAAAATAGACTCTTGAAAAGTATGGACACATAATGTGGTACCATATTTACATACTTAGGAGCACAGACATAGCAAGTCATTAAATTTCACCCAATTTGTGATAAAATCGCCACCCTTATTCTGAGCGAAATCTGAATGCAAACACAATTGCCACCCAAAGAAGATACATTCAGAACAATAAGAATATTTTCACCTAAGAACGAGAATATTTCTTGAGAAAAATAAAAGACATTGGAAGAAACAGAAGTAGAAATATTTTCCGAAACCCTTTCAAAAAATGCCAGATTAAATCATCAACTGCCTCCTTGCAATCATATTGGAGTAAAAATGAATCAATTCAATTGAAAGCATCATGGGAAACTGGAAGGGATACAGGAATATAAAATATTAGGACAATTATGGAGAGGGAAAATACAACGAAGTCGAAGATGAGATCACGGTATAGTTTGATCGGAGTGAGGAAGTGAAAGGAAGGAATTGAAGAGCGATAGAGGCAACATGTTAAGTGCACTTGTGCACGTTACACGGAGTACGTAGCTCTGCTAATTGGAGAGTTTTTCTCAAGCCTAGTTTTTCTCTGGAACTGGATTTTTTCTAAGACCAAGCCTTTTAGTTCTTCAGATCAGCAACCTGCCGCCTTTGAGCAGGTTGAAAATCCACGTGATCTCTGGGTGGCCAATAAGGCGGGCGTACTGCTCTGGATACCATCGAAGAGAAGTAATGGATGTTTAGGTTCAGAGCCTCATACATCAAGTACTTTGTAGCTCTGAGAAGAAAACTGTGTTTTCCAGAAGCAGATTTGATAATGGCTGACACATGGTAATGCATCAAGTTTGCTGGCATGACTATGTTTGCCGGAGTTCGGTGTTGATTGTGATGTCGAGTAGGTGCATGTTCGTTTCTAAGCAATTCGATGTCCTTGCAAGAGTACAGAAGGTCCTCCAGCAGTTGCTTTTCTGGAGAACATTGTTGATTGCGTCTTGTTTGCGTTTAAATAGACCAAATTCAGTCGTCCCTATATGATATTGCCTCCAATTCCTTCCTTCACGGGGACGGTCGTCCTCATCCGTCGTCCCAGCACGTTGTTTCACTTAGAGCAGCATCTCCGTAAAACTTTTTGGAGCTCTCTATGAGCTTCAGCCGCCGTTTTCTTCGAATGAAAGAAGAAAATCAACACTTCCCGTAAATGACGATTATTTTATTAATCAGACATTTTCTCACAACTAAAAGTATATGACGCAACAACAAAATCACTAATGTGCCACAGTGGTTTGTTTACCATACGTCTAAGCTTTCTACAAGACGTTCTTAATATGTAAAAATCGACCAGCACTTACTGCTGGAGCCATCTATTGATAAACAGCGAAAACTTAGTTACACACCTAATAATTTTTCACTTCATTCTCTTCAGTAATATGGCATTTGTCCTATTTTTCGAACGACTGTCAATTTTTTTTGGCAAATTTTTCTTCAAGTTAAACAAGTTCCACAAAGAAATAATATATGGGCGATATCAACCCAAATTATTGGGTCCATAAAGATTCTAAAACATCTATCAATCATAATCGGCATCACTTGGAAGACTGAACCTAGCCATCGGGCTCTCTCGATCAAACGGAGAGGGAATTTGAGGAAATATCGCAGGTTATGTATTTTTTATTATCTCCTTAGTCGTTTTCATGACGTTGCTTGCTATGTAAAATCTTTTTATAGATTTGTTTAGACATATAAGAAGTATGAGCGCCACAATAGTGCAACCAAGCAGGATGCCGAGAAACGAAGCGGCAGACTGCAGTTTCGCCCTTATTAGGAGCTCATCAGTGTCGCGTATCGCTTCTCAGCATCCTACCAAGCTACATCGGGGTACGCTATCAATTCCAGAAAGGACGCACCTCGTACATACGTATGAGAGTCGCCCCCTATGGACCGACACGCCGAACCCGCTACTGGACTTCGAGAAAGATACGAACAATAACAAACAGATGTGGAAACGTTAAAAATTCCAAACATTTGGGAGACATCTTTCCGTGATATCATCATATCAACGGTAGAAAACGAGCGAAATATTCCCGCTGGAATAGTGCTCTTTTCCTCTGTTTCCGAGATAAACCTCCCGTCGGTAAATATTTGGTGGGACAAATATCTTCCGCGATAAACTTCGCGAGGAGTCTACATATGTAAACTTGAGACAAGACGAATTATTCAAAAATCCGTAGATCAATGAATAATCCCTCCTGACAAGAGCTAGTTCCCAAGTCTGCCTGCCGTGCATGTTGAATTGATAGGGTACCCCGATGTAGCTTGGTAGGATACTGCGAAGCGATATGCGACACTGATGAGCTCCTAATAAAAGCGAAACTGCAGTCTGCCGTTTCGTTTCTCGGCATCCTGCTTGGTTGCACTATTGTGGCGCTTATGGCGGGCAGATTTGGGAACTAGCTCTTGTCAGGAGGGATTATTCATTGATCTACGGATTTTGAATAATTCGTCTTGTCTCAAGTTTACATATGTAGACTCCAGACTCCTCATGAAGCATATATATATATATATATATATATATATATATATATATATATATATATATATATATATATATATATATATATATATATATATATATATATATATATATATATATATATATATATATATATATATATATATATATATATATATATATATATATATATATATATATATATATATATATATATATATATATATATATATATATATATATATATATATATATATATATATATATATATATATATATATATATATATATATATATAGGGGTTTACCCCGACGAGTTGCCCATATATCTGTTCATGCAATCAAACTGATTTCATGAAAAATATAAATCCACCACCCGGTAATTAATACCATTGCCAGGCAATGATTATAATCAAAACATATCCTGGAGTAATTATATATTAGGATAACGTTAAATGTTATGAGAATATATCAATCTACCAGAATATATACATACTATAGCATCATCAGACAATGATATCAATGTACCAACGAGTAGTGTCAGAGGCTTTCTCCCGGAAAATCCAGTGTACGGACCTTAGTCAAATAACACTGAATGTTACTCATTAATAGTTTCCTTTGTGTGAAGTGGTGAACGATCGAATAGAATACTGCTCTGAATATAAATATGACAAAATTGTCAGTTAATTATATTACATTTATATAAACAAATAGATAAAATATGAAATGAGATTCTGAGCAGTATAAACTAAAGAGAAAACCTATGACTCTACCTCATTATTATTTTCGGAAAGAAACCTACGAAGAATATTACAAGATTTGATGACTGTTATCTTTTGTAACTGTTCAAACAAATTTTTCTTCAGACCCAAAATCTCAATACTTTTGTGAAGATTTCTAGGAATAACGCCTGTTGTAGAAATAATAATCGGTAGAATAAATATTTTCTTCATTTTCCACATTTTTAATCTCGTCGCTAAGCATCATATATTTAGAAATTTTTTCATTGTATTTATTTTGTATATTATGTGTGTCGGGTATAGCAATATCAATTATATATGTTATTTGATTCTGTTTATCATTAAGAACGATATCTGGTCTATTGTGTTTTACAGCTCTGTTGCACAGAATTGTTTTATCAAAATAAAGTTTATATTTGTCATTTTCACAAATAATCTCAGGTTCATATTTTTGAAATTTTTTCTTTTGGGAATTAGGTCATGTTTAATTCCTAGATTGAAGTGAATAATATTAGCGACGGCATTATGTCTTTCTAAATAATCTGTTGAAGCAAGGACTGAGCAAGATGATAATATATGAAAAACTGTTTCTGAAGAACAGAAACATCTACGGCAAGAATCATCTATATTTTGTTTGATGTTATGTTTTCTATAATTCCTGTGAAAACAACCTGGTCCTGGATCGCAATTGCAAGCCTTCTGTTTCAGCAAACAATTCTCCAGATACTAACCATTTATTCGATGCAATTTCATCAATATAATCATTTTCAATCCTTTAGGTGCTTTCCGTGTAATTCCTTCTGCATCCAATATATATATATATATATATATATATATATATATATATATATATATATATATATATATATATATATATATATATATATATATATATATATATATATATATATATATATATATATATATATATATATATATATATATATATAGAACAAAAAAGCAGATATTTATTTTTGTTATGGATTTTCTAAATTTGGTAGTTTGTAAATATCTTGGACAGATAATTTCTGATGTGGAATAACGAATTAGCATATCTATGTTTGGACATATTGGATTGAGAACACATAAAGTTCATCTTCTTGAAAGGGTATCATGTAATGGATAGTTTCGTTGAGTGGGTTATTTTAAACTGGAGGATTGGCTTTGCCTCATCTGAATGAAGGATGTCTTTGTACCAGACTTCCACTACGGGTGTCAGTATGTTTCCAGGGCGATGGATGATATTCCAGTCACAGAGTCATATTTTTTGAGGAAAATATAAAAATTGAACTCTCCTAATGAAGCATATTTTGAACTTATGATCAGTTTTTATGTTTCTCCAAACATTTCATTCACATTTCAGTAATATTAGCAAAATTTCTATACATTCTCATAATTTCAAGAATAAAAAGAATTATAATGGAACGATTGTATTTATCCAAATTCTTTTGTTTCAATATTTCATCTTCCTTTTCATCTTTATCCACGTATCATAAGTTATAACAAACATGAATATAATAATATCATCTATTAAACAAAATCAATGTACATATCACAGATAAATGCATAAAAAGGTTTAAACGTCAAACATATTTAAGATAATATACCTTATCCCCTATACATTAAAAATTCATCCAAGGTATATGGTTCACATCGAATGGATGTAGCGCTTAATTTCTCTCTCGAAACGCTCACCCCCACCTAAATTTCTTTATGTGGCCGGAAGCCAATCAAAAATTTTTAAACAACCGTGGTACTTCTTTGATTAAGAGTCAATGAACAGAGTGGAAGATTGCAGCTGAGCATCTGTTTGGTGTTATTATTATTCCTAAAATGTTCAAATAAGTGTTGGTTGGTCTTAATGAACATGGTGCATCCATATATATATATATACAGGTCATTAGCCCTGTGCTTCTGAAGCTATCCCTCTGTATTTAAGAGAAAGAATTGTTCTCATAGCCCACTTTTGTGTTAGGAAAACTCTTCCCGCAAAACTTGAGTTACCACAGAAGACTATTCCATATTGTACAAATGACTGAAAGTTTGAATAGTAAACAATTTTGAGAGTATCAAAGTCTACCTGATGTTTAAGGATATTCAGACAGTATATTACCGATTTTAATTTAGTGTTGAGTTTTTCTATGTGACAGTCCCATTTTAAATACTTGTGAACTCCCAAAAATTTAGCATTTTCATTGATTAAAATACTTTCATCTCCACATTGAATTCTATCAGGCAGATTTAATTTGGATCCAGTTGTTTGAAATAGTTGGCATTCGGTCTTCTTTCTATTCAGCACCAATTGGTTTCCATTGCACCAGTCATGTAGAGTACTGAGTGCCTGCTCTGCACATGTCTTTGCCAGTTCCGTTGTATTAGATACTGTGAGGATGTTAGTGTCATCAGCATACAATATGGACCTAAAAGATGTAGCTTCCAGGCAAATCGTTAATGTATATTATGAAGAGTAGTGGACCTAAGATGCTGCCTTGGGGGACGTCCATTGCAACAGCTCTTTCACTTGAGATATGTTTTTTCCATCAAGATTTATAGAGACAACCTGTTTTCTGTCAGTTAAAGAGCTTTTGATAAGTTTAGATCAGTTGTTTCGAATTCCGCAGTTCTCGAGTAGCAGTTTGCCATGAGAGACACAGTCAAATGCTTTAGACATATCCAGTGGCAGGCACAGTGGTATATCTCCTTTTTCCAGCGCATCCAATATACCCTGTATTAGATCAAAAATTGTAGTCTGTATGCTCCTCCCTCCAACAAAACCATGTTGATGCCTGGAGAACACTTCAAATTTTCTGAAGAACTTCATCAATCGATTTGCTAATATTTTCTCAAAAATCTTTGAAAAACTAGTGAGCAAGCTAAATGGGCGGAAATTACCAAAATCATTATGGTCTCCTTTTTTGTAAATTGGTCTAACAACCGCTGTTTCAATGCCTCTGGAAAAATTCCTTCAAGAAAAAACCTGTTAATGGTAGCATAACGGCTTGGAGACAGCTTCATTAGTATCAGAATAGACATGTAGATTTCTGATAGCTCTATCTTTTGGTTTTTGAAAAACAATGCTAGGTTGAGCTGATGGCATTGTTACATCACTGATTGTTTGTTTTTTGTTAGATGGAATACGACCTTCATTCATTTTTTCTGGAGGCATTCCGTTTACCGCATGGGCCGTGCTCGGCCTTTGTTGAAGAGCACAAATGCGTTCAAGAAGTAGTTGATTATTCTGTTTGAGACTATCATTTTTTTCTGTGACTTCTTCCAAATTCTTTTTTAGGTAAGAGTTTTCAACCTCTATTATCTTTGAGTGTTTATCCATTGTTTTATTGAGGTTATCGGACTCTGCGGACCCGTCAAATTCAGCTTTGATTTCTTCATTCTTTAATTTCAGTTCCCTGATCTCATTCAAGAGCGAAGTTAAACTGTTGTCTGAGTTGGCGCAACTCGCACAGTAGAAAATCAGTTTTCTTTTTTGCATCTGTAGAACCTTTATTTCAGAACCAGATGTATCAGTACATTCAGTATAATATATCACTCAGCAATGATCACATTCAAATAAATTTCTTGCACTTACAACACTCCATGTTCGGTAACCGGTTCGAAAGCCGGTCCTGTTTAATCGAAATTTATTTCAATTTATATGTTGAATTTTTATCACCAGATGGTTGAAAAAGTGCCCTGTAATGTTTTTTTTATGTTGATTGTTTTATAGGAGAATATTAATTAGGAAAATCTTTATGCAATTTGAAAATTTACCACCGAAAACATTTTGACATAAGTTTCATGTTTAACTTGCTTGTAGAACATGAAATTTACGTTATTTCGGAGAGCGATTTACTGGTGTGCACGCATTCAGTTATATATAAATCAAGGCCAAAGCAAGCACAAATTGTAACCCTCAAATTCTTTATTTAAGTTACCTCAAAAATTAACATGTCAACTGTCATCTCTAATACATCCCGCTTATCAAGTCAATATAAGCGGAATCTATCAGTTCTCCTTTTAATATCGCCTCATAAGACCAAAGCATAAGCCCTATTTAAGCTTGAATCGAGGTCCAACATGAGCTTATTACATTTGCTTGGCGCTCTCACTATATTAAGGATGGTTGGTTGTTGGGGGCTTGGGGGCCGATGGCAACTTGATACGACAAAACTAATGAAAATAAACGAGCCCCGAAACACTTTATAAAGCCAAGCAGAATCACGACACGACGGTTTTACATCTATTATGTCGTATTATGGCCGGGGGGTGACTGAAATGGGAAACAGACGAATAAGGATGGTTCTCGTTACTTTATAGCTGGTCTTCTAACAAAAGTTTATAGAAATCTAAAAACAGATTCGGATCGAAGCAACTATTTGAATAGGTTGCTTAAATTGCGTCCATTAAATAGTGAACTGAATTATTTGTTGTTGCTGTAATAAGAACTAGTGAGCCCATTAAGATCGCCTCTTGTATTTAAACAGCTAATATACTAAACGTCTAATATACAAAAACCCCAAATATACTGAACGCCTCTTCATATCCAACTCTATCTATACGGAATGCCTCATTATATTCACTGATACTTATACTTAATAGTTCTTTATTTTACATGGAAATCTCTCATTTATTCCCTCACACATCCTTAGAGTAACTCAACTTCCAATATTGTTTTATAGATACCGACTCATCAACCATACAAATTTCAATACATTGATTCAAAAAACAAATTGTACAATCACTTTTTAGGCATAGAAATTCAATCATCAACAACTCAAATATTAAATCACAATATCCCAAATATTTAGTTCCAAAAGTATTAAAAATATACCTCAGAAAAATCAATGTATACAGATCTATAGTTTCAAATTTTCAATTTTTACTCAACAGTTCTGATTCGAATTAGATCAGATAAGAATCGAATAAGATTCATGAATTATAATAAACAACAAATATGAGCTTGAAACAGCAAAATGGAAGAATTACTTCTCAAGTATATTAATGAAATAGAAAATAAAAGTTCTCCTCAAATTAAAATTTCTTGGGAGTATCCAAATGACAAAAGCGAGAAATTGGTAATCAAATAAAGGAACACTACTGAATACATAGAAATTTCACTTTATGTGATTGCCCTATACATAACTATATCGTATAAATTCAAATTGACCAAAATTAACACAATTTGCTTACCAGAAAGAACAAACATCTTCTGAATTGAAGTGTTAATTTGTAAATAACTTTATGGACCTTCATATACAATACAATGATGTTGAGTATATATCAGTTTCTTGTAACTGTTAATTTCCTAGATCCTTAACTGTCGAGTTGGCAGTTGATTTCGCGCAGTGAGTTTCTTGTAAACTTGCTTTCATAATTGAAATTTCTATTCTTTAATTTAGAGTCTCTTCAGTTCATGTTCTTGTGAAACATAATAATATACTGTGAAATGAAAATGAAAGGAAAAATTGCAATAAAACAACTTCGTATTTCCATATCATGTGATGAACATACTCATTTTACACAATTATATAAAAAATACCTATAGTAGAACTACCTATAACGAAAATTGTCAAATATACATAGCATTCTCCAAGTAGTAGTCGACTTTTCACCAAACTATTGTTTCCATAAACAGCAGCATGTTTCTTGTGACTTTCATAAATCTTAGATTAAAAGTTGTGGTTGTACTAAATAAAACTTCGCTTGCAACTTCTTCATACTTCATTTTATTTTCCAACCTTTCTACAGTGGATCTATTTTATATTTCCTCTTCATCATGTGGACTGTAGACAACAAATAAGTATTTGAAAAATAATAACTACTAAATATTAATGAAAAAAACAATTACTGTGTTTTAAGGATTTTACTTAATAATTGCGATTCGTAATGCGTTTCACTACACCGTAGCTTCTTCAGAAGAATGAATGTACAGAAATAGCAATGAGAATATAAATACAAATGTTCTTAAGTAATTAAAAGCTTGTTGGGTTGTCTTTTTAGTGGTTATTTATGACAGGTATATCAATGAAATTAAGGAATAGATTGCTCCCCGAAGATTCACAGTCATTGCAAGAGCTTCTATAAACATCTGATTTATTGTTTTTACCTGGTTTGGTTGTATTATTTTTATATATTTGCCTAAATTATTATTAGTTTGGATAAAACCAAACCAGGTAAAAACAATGAATTAGGTGTTTATTGATTGAATTGTAATGACTGTGATAATTTCTACATTGGTAGAACACATAGAAATTTTAATATTAGAATATCGGAACATAAGCGCAGTTTTTCAAATAAAAATCAGATTCAAATTACGCGAATTATCTCTTAGAAAATAATTACTCTTTCGACCCACAGTTTGAAGTTTTGCATACAGATAATAAATATTGGAAGGTTGATCTTTGGGAAACTTTAGAAATCAATAAATACAAACACTCAAGTAGACTCATCAATGAAGAAGTCGATTTAAGCCCTTCACCTCTATTGAATCTCTTCAGGAAGCAATCTATTCCTTAATTTTATTGGATATACCTATCATAAATAACCACTTAAGAAGAAGCAGCCGAATAAGCTTTTAATTACTCAAGAACATTTATATTTATATTCTCATTCTGATTTTCTGTACATTCATTCGTCTGAAGAAGCTACGGTGTAGTGAAACGCGTTTCGAATCGCAATTATTAAGTAAAATTCCTTAAAACACAGTACTTGTTTTTTATTATTGATAATGGAATTTTACCAAGTAAAGCCTCCCAAATTCAAATACTACATATTATTGAATATAACAGCTCACCTTTAAACCACTGACAAAATGATTATTCACTGAAAGATACATTAATCACATTTTGGATGCATCTCTTCCATATTTCCCAAATATATTCGTAGGTTAGCTTTCATAGATTCATAACCAATCAACATGAAATCTTACTTTCTTTGGTTCAAACTTGAACATTGTAAAAGTTATTGAGTCTCATTCACTTTTACATTTGGATAATTGTAGAATGAAAATGTGCTTCCTCTTGAGTAAACTGAAACGAATATTTAATTTGAAATGAACAGTCTTACTGAGAGACTATCAGTTCAATACCTAATTAATAGCAACTTGAAGGATATTCCATCATTTTGTAAATAGTCTCAATTGATTTGTTAAACAATCATAGTAATTCCAGGGACTCTTCAAACGCATAGAGGTTAGAATAACAATGAATAAAAATATGGAATATGTAAATTCTAAGTACATATCTTGAGCATGCTGAAAAAATATTCATTAAAATACACAAATAAACTCTAAATTACATTCAATAATCTTTTAAATATTAGAAGTCTTCTCAACTTCTTTTCATTATGACATTCCGTTTGAATCACATTATTTGAATTAGAATAACCTTAAAATGTTGAATTTATTGTTTGTTGTTTCATCTTTTCACAATGTGGTCGGGAACACAGTGGACCTACAGCTTATAGTGAATTCCGAACCACTCCCCTAGACCGTGCAATGATAACTGCCACCACAAGGATTACAAGTTATCTGGTCTTCGTAAGTTTATGCCCTCTTTGGGCGACTTTTCCAAGTACGACAAATTTTGTTCACGGACAACATCCATAACTTGAACCTGAATTCGAACCAGAGTCCTCGGCTAAGCATATTCCTACATATTTGCTCACTAAATGTGCAGCTACCGAGGCGGTTATGTTGAATTTATGAATTTCAAAAAGTCAAAAACACACAAGTTATACTGATGAAGTCACATTGACTTACATTCAAATACATTCTGTCAAAAAAATACTGGGAATTAGTCAATGAAACGCCAAATATTTATTATTCATTCAAATTTATTATATCGCCTTCCGAAATAATACATTTATGCCAACGAATAATCCAATTATCAAGACAATTTTCAAACGCTTCAATCGACTTCAGTTCTCTCCGCGATCTGGCCTGAAAACTGTCAACATTACCTTGACTTTTGATCGACTTTGACGTGGTTTTTTGGTTTCGGTTCAGTTGAGGGGCGCCATTTCGAAGCTTATTGCTTGGTGGTGCATGTCGAACTCATAAATCCATATCTCATCACCAGTTACAATGCGTTTTATAAATGATGAGTTGGAATTTACTCAGCGACCTTTACGCAATTCAATTTTTGAAGATATTTCAGGTCTTTTAGAACTAGTCTAGATGCAACGCGTTTCATGCCCAAACATTCGTTAAAAATAGTACGAATTATTGGCGAGACACAAAAAGTTCATTGACTACCTCTCTCAAACTTGAATAACGATTCACAATTGCCCTTTCCTTCACTTTATCGATGTTTACTTCAGTTGAAGATGTTGATGACCGACCAGAGCGGGGAAAACCTTTCACCACATCTCGGCCGCTATTAATGCTCTTACTACTCATGTGCACGTGATTTTGATAGTCGATTCACCGTGAGCCTTCTGTAACATATTCAGCGATTCGACACACGAAATTTTATTTGTATTACAACATTTGAGACAAACTCTTTGTTCGGCATTTGTATTCATTGTAAAATCGCATGAAACACACTTTTGATGAAATCGAGCACAGTTAACAAACTAAATAACGGATCGCTTTCAAACTACACGTCAGTATAGAAAACAGTTGTGCCAACTTAGCAAAAGCAAAAATTTTGACTGTTTCAAACAGAGTTTTTCCAATAATCAATTACCGTTACATTTTTGACTCAATGTGTACCTTAATATATATCTGAAGAATATCTTAAGCTTATCTGTATCTACAGGGTGTTACATAATAGTATGTCACAACTTGAGGGAGTCAATCTATGTGAAATTTTTAGAAAAAAAGATCCGCAAAAGCTTCGTTACGGAGCTGCAGGATGTTGAAATTTCCGGAAAAAAATGGTTTTTTCTTCAAAACTCCAGCAGTTTTTGAGATATTCAGCCCAAATTTGGAATGCAAGCATTTTTTACAGCCTCCATCATTACACGTCCTAAATTTTATCTAGAATTGTGAACTGAAGTTCACAAGGTGTTTTCTTTTCCGGGGCCATGTCTTCTTGTGCCCTTTCAAACTTTTTCTCAGTACGCCACTGATCAGTGTACAATCAATTTTCGTCATCTTCGTTCAATTTAGAAACTTTTTGGCACTTGTAACTTTCTGTATCTCTAACCGTTCTCAAGCAAGAAATTATTGAACGATTGTATGCATTCGCTGAATTGAAAGCACTTCGAATTAAAGAAATGACTAGTAGGCTTTGATTTTTTCATTTATTTATCTATTTTGACAGTTGCTAAAGTTGAACCAGTGTCTGCTCGAATGGTTTATTAAATTAACGATTAGTTTTAGGACTTTTGAGGTTATTGCTGTAAGAAAAAATGGCTAATTTTACTAACGTCGAATTGGCTGATATCCATTGCATGTATGGTCTTAGCTGACGAAAATACAACAGAAGCTAGGCGAATATATCAGGTGCGCTTTCCAAATCGAGTAACACCAGACAAGCAAACATTTTCAAATATCCACAGAAGCTTGAGGAAAACTGGTACTTTTGCTGCAAATAATCAATTGAAAGGTGAAACTCAAACTCTGAGAACTCCAGATATTGAAGAAGCAGTTTTGAATTGTATTGATTTGAATAATGTGAGTACATGAAAAATTGGAAATCAGTTGAATATTTCACATGTTCTAGTTTGGAGGATTCTCCACGACTTTTTATTGTACCCGTTTCATATTCAACGCATCCAAACTCTACTTCCTCGATATTTTCCTTCAAGACTGAATTTCTGCCGATGGTTCTTAGGTAAAATTAGAGAAAATGATCATTTTGATAGTGAAATAACGTTCACATACGAAGCTAACTTTTTGAGAACTGCTATCACAAATTTTCACAATAATCATCATTCGGCTGAGGAAAACTCCCATTTGATTGAAGGATCTCATCATCAAGAACAATTCTCACTAAATGTCTGGGTCGGAATAATTGGAAATTATTTGATTGGGCCATTTTTTTGCCTAACAGACTAAACGGTCTCGCTTATCGGCAATTTCTCGAGAAGGAGTTACCTTTATTGCTCGAGGATGTGATACTTTTGGTGAGAAACATAATGTGGTTCATGCATGACGGGGAACCAGCACATTTTAGTGAAAAAGCTAAGGAATCCTTGAATACATTCAACAACCGATAGATGAGCCGGGGTGGGGCAGAACCATGGCCTCCTAGGTCCCCAGACTTAAATAGTTTAGACTTTTCTTATGGGGATATCTCAAAAGTTTAGTTTATACCACTCCAGTGAACACTGTAGATAATAAGCTCTTGGTACACTATAAGAAATACTCCAGGAATATTTCAAAGAGTGCGTGATAATATGCGAAGAAGAACAGAGACCTGTATTCTTTCAGGAGGACGACACTCCCAGCAATTTATTTAGTTTTTAATTGTTCTTTTTTTTAGTTTGATATTGAATAAGTATAAGTTGAGTCTCAGAAGAACAGCTATCAAAATAAAATCAAATTTTGGGCATACCTATCGAGTATTTCTATTATTTTCTTTTTATTTAGCGGATAACATACAATTCAAATAATTCAAATTCAATAATTTTTCACTCGAAACGGTTGGAGATACGAAAAAATTACAAGTGTCAAAAAAGTTTCTAAAGTGAACGAAGATGACGAAAATTGGTTGTACGCTGATCAGTGGCGTACTGCAAAAAACTTTGAAAGGGCAAAAGGAGACATGGCCTCGGAAAAGAAAACACCTTGTGAATTTCAGTTGAAATTTAAGACGTGTAACGATGAAGGCTGTAAAAAATAGCTTGCATTTCGAATTTGGGCTGAATGTCTCAAAAACTGCAGGAGTTTTGCAGAAAAAAACAATTTTTTGGAAATATAAACGCCATACAGCTCCGTAACGAAGCTTTTGTCTATGTTTATAAAAACTCTTTTTCTCAAAATTGCACGTAGATTTACCCCTTCAAGTTGTGACATACTATTATGTAACACCCTGTATACTGTAACCTGTGTTACAGGCCGTCAAACATATCTGAAGTTTTCCCTTCCCTTAGATAGAGTTTCTAATAGGTTGCGCACAGGAGAGCGACGTTCAGTGGTTAGTTCATCAAAGCTCTCGCAGAGTCAACAACATGAAATACACTCTGTGCAACTATTATTTGTTATCGCACTTGCTCTGAAATTCCCTATCTCAATTAGTGTTCATCGTTATCCGTTCAAATTCAAACCTGAAAATCATAATGCGGATTGTACTTTCTTTCTCCCTTACTCCGAATACTTTCTCTGTTTGTATTTGGTCATACTCAAAGTCATAGTTTAGCTTTATTTTAATA
Source organism: Cryptolaemus montrouzieri (assembly GCA_013387265.2). Lineage (NCBI taxonomy): Eukaryota > Metazoa > Arthropoda > Insecta > Coleoptera > Coccinellidae > Cryptolaemus > Cryptolaemus montrouzieri. Next base: position 17,745,144 of record JABFTP020000001.1, on the reverse strand, counting down.
CTTTCAATTAAAATATTTATTATTCGTTTCCTTTTTTTTCCTTTCACCACAAAATAAAAATAAAATGTATATGAAAAAACTTTTGAATTTTTCATACATATTTTGGTGATACTTATCGTTAACACTAGGGCAGTTTTAGGTTCATTTGCTAATTCATAATTGATATTTTCATTTCTTATCATATTATCAAAAGAATCAGTTTTTGTTTGGTATGTTGTATAAATAACTTAATTATGAAGACTTCTGTGATATTTATTTCACCTGTGTTACCTGTACATAGTTATTTCTGGTTTGGCTTATAGCCACAATATTTATAATTTTTTTTTCCCTCCATCACTACAAAATAAAAATATAATGTATATAAGTAAACTCGTTCGTGAATTTTGTTTACTTATTTAAAAATGTTCTAGTCTTAAATTTTCATTTTCAGTAGGTATTTTGACACTTGGCAGTTTTCAGTTAATCTGTTAATTCATTAAGAGTTTTAGAGATATACAGGGTGCTTACAAAAGACACCGCAATATTTAAAGATGTGCTTGCTGAGATAATTTCATGAGAAAAGTTCATATAAACTTAGGTGCCCAAATACTTCGTTACCGATTTACAGGGTGTTAATGTTTAATCGAAAGGTGCAGTTAAATTTGAATTTTTCGTAAACCGTTTGAGATATTGAGGTAAAATTTTGGGGGTGTCGAAAGCTTTCAAAGATGCATAATTTTCAATACGGAACAATATATTGGGCTCACCAGTGGCGCGCGTATAGGCACAACGCAGGTTATTATTGCACTAGCAGCAAGTCTTTTTAAAGTGCAAGAATTTCATCACATGGACCTTTTCCACTTGAGGTTAGAAGATAGTACCACTCAGCTGCTAATTTAAAATCTAGCTCATGATGAGCAAAATTTACAATATTTTCCTATTTTTGCATTGCCCACTGGCATCGTCCAAACATATTTCATTTCTTCAATCCCCTGATTTTATGAACTCCATTCATTGTCTTTGGAGGAGATGAACTGCCTCATTATGGATACAAAACTTTTGATTTCTAATTGAGTTTTATCTCTCTATGATATATTGAAAAAGTTGTATTAATAATTATTCCAGTAAATACCTTGAACGAAATTTCGAATTACAAATGCACAATTCTTAGAGAAATCACAAATGACAATGCATTCATTCTTCATCAATTTATTTTTTTCATTCAAAATTCTCTTTGTTTGATTACTAAAACTGAATTCAATAATAATTTAATCAGATTGTCACCTAAGGATTGTGGAAATTCGTCGACAGTATATATTAAAGTTCGTAATGTAGTCCTTTCCTCATCACGTGTAATCCATTGTTTGTACATAACGTTTTCAATCAATTTTTCTTCGAAATTTTGTTCTGAATTAAACTACGCTGTAAAGAAGTCACAACTATTTTTACATTTTACTTTCTATTGCTTTACTATGAGCAAGACATAACTCTCGAATATTTTTTCAGTTTACTTCAACCATTGGAGATCGTTAGAATAATGTTTTTATTTATTGTTGTTTATTTGTTGTTTGTTAAAGAATTCTTGGCTAACAAATAAAATCATTCAATTGAAAAATAAAATAATTATTAATATTAAAGAGAAAAACGACATGAGACAAGGAAATAGGCCATGCGATGTGACGAACCGCGCTAGATCAATTAATTTTCTTCATGAAGTAATAATTATTTCCGAATCGATAAAAAACTAATTTTTAAAATATATTTCAACATTTAAATTTTTCATAACAATTTCAATTTGTAAATAATCTTTTTATCAAAGCTTGTTTTTTACTTTTAAAATGAAAAAAATGTTATCTTTAGCTCAAATAGAACCAAGTTATAATATGCAAAAAATATACTACAGGACAAGGATCATCAAGTTCTCAAACTTCCAATACTTTCTTTTTTCCAAAAAATTAAAAGAAAAAGCTACTTGAATAGGAATATCTCTTTTGTCGTATAGAACACGTCAAAAAATTTTAGCTAAATTAAAATTTGTCGGTCGTACACAAATCTGTACGGTTTGTAAAAAAATGTCCCATATAGACTTCAATCAATTTGTGTTCCATATTTTCTTTCCTGTTTTCGTCTATTTTAAAAAACTTTTTCTATATACAGGGTACTTCAACGAAAACTAAACAGGGGCTATATCTACCAAGATTATCATTTCTGATCAAAACGCAAAAACAGGTGAATTTTTGTTTCAAGGCAGACATCTTTTGGGGTTCATCACTGGCCTGAAATATCAACCCCCTAATCGGGGTTGCAATATTTGAACATTTTGAATAAGGAAGATGGGTCGAGTGATGACTCAAAAGAAAGGTGGTATCTCTGTCTACATTGCCTCAGACGAATTTCTATTTTCAATTGAAAACTGTAAAAGATACAGGGTGAGCAACTGAAAGATAGGGAAGACTATTTCCCTGAGAATATTCAAGTTTCAGTGAGGTAAAATGGAACAGATTTATGCTGATCAATGGCAGTCATCATCAAGTACCATCCTCATCTCGAATTTCAACTCCTGGAGCAGGGGTGACAACCCTTGAAAATTTGGAAGAGGGTAGATGGGTCGAGTGATAACTCGAAAGAAAGGTATTATCTTTGTCTGCATTCCCCTGAAATAATTTTCATTTTTGATTGAAAACTGTAGAAGATACAGAGTGAAATCTAACCTAACCTATCTTCTGCTTTAAAAATAACACAGGGTGGTCACCCCTGCTCTAGGTGTTGAAATTTGAGATGTGAATGGTGTTTCAGAAGATGACAGCCTTTGATCTGGAATGAATCTGTTCCATGTTTTTGCACTAATACTTGAATAGCTCAGAGCGATAGATAGTATCCTTAATTTTTCAGTAGCTGACTCTGTATCTTCTACAGTTTTCAATAAAAAATGAAAGTTCGTTCACGGGTATGCAGACAAAGATAATATATTTCTTTCGAGGTATCACTCTGAAGTATATGATATACTACAAAGGCAATTTCTGGAAGCAACAGGCATCAGTGTATCAGTCGAAACGATACGTCAAAGACTTCGTTAAATTGGTTTATACAGCAGAAGGCCCTTAAGAGTTTCAGAGCTAAGTAGACAACAAAAAATTAACAGACGTGATTGATGTATCGAGCATCAAAATTGGAATATTGAGAATTTGCGAAATGTTCTTTTTTAGGATGAGACCAGAATTTGTGTTCGATCAGAGGACTGCCGAATTCTTATTTTAAGGGGTCGTGGAAGACAAGCTAGACTCCGAGCAGCAAAATAAACTCCGAGATACCAAGAGGGCAGTGTGATGTTTTGGGGTGGCATTATTCTAGTAGGCAAAACAGATTTGATTTCGTTTCCTGTGAAAAGTAACGGCTAGAAATTACGTGGATCTAGTGCTGGAGCTCATAATGAAATCTGGCGAGGTGCTCAAGATGAGAATCTCACTTTTATGCAAGATAATGCTCCTCCGCATACCAGCAACCTCGCGCGACATTATCATGAAACAGAGGAAATCGCTATTTTGTACTGGCCAGCTTGCTCTCCAGACCTGTTGAAGATTCATGGGATAATCTCAAACGGAAAATAAGATCGCGCCAGGATAATCCAAGAATCCCACAAGAGCTCATCCAAGCCGCCACAGAAGAGTGGCAGAATATCATCCCAGCGGAGGTCGAAAACCTCATCCAAAGTATGACTAGACTGATTCAAACTTGTATCAGGGCAAGAGGAGGTAATCCAAGCTACTGAGGTCGAGAAAACATCACTAACTCCGTGAGAAACAATTTTAAATTTTTTAATACATACGGAAAGTCTCTTATTTTCTTTTATTTATTCCTTTCTCAAAATTAACCTCAATTTATTTCTTTTTCAATTGAAATATCTCAAAATGAATGAATTCGAACAATCCTTCGAAACTTCCAAAATCCCTGAGGTAAAATTCAAAATTTCGGGTGATTCCATATAAATTTGGGTGTGTGTATATGGAGAAAGGAATGACCGATTGGAGACAATTTTTTGTTGTCTTGAATGCTATTCGAACTAAGTTCCGAGAATATTATCATTGCTGTGGCACTTTCGGTTATACCGGAAGTTTCTAGTTTTTCTATCGTAAAAAATTCAATTCTGAACAATTTTTTCTCATATGAAACCAACCGAAAGGAAGATATGAATTTTTCAATCGGAATTTTGCGATTTTTGGTTTTCTCGTAGAAGGCATCATAAAAATACTAAAGATCATTCAATATCGATTATGTCTAGCTCGTTATAAGTTAAGAGGGTCATTGAGCAGAATTCAATACATTTAGAGGCTTCACAGTATACAGAGTGTCGTAGTACATTCAAAGGTACGAACGTCCGTTTTTTCAAATTAGGCTACCTACCTCTGTACACACATTCACATGTTATAGATTTTCCTATACCTGATATTTTTCAGCATAATTGAAGGAAGACGTCGATGATTTTTTCGCTTGGCAATATTTCGAAAAGTACCTATATCTAACCTTGAAAAAATCAACATGCTTCATTCAGCGAGGTATTTATGGTAATTCGAAGATGACTTTCCTGACAAGTAAATGATGTAATCGACAATATTTACTAGAAAAGAAGAAAAACGGGAAGTCAGATTCAATCCACTTCAATAGTAATTGATTTGGCACTTTTTCTTTCGGAATTCTGACCAGAATCACCTTGATGAAAATTTTGAGATGGGTCTAGTATTGAGAGATCGAAATGCATTATTTGATTTCTGGTGTATAATTTCAAGGTCCTCGCGGAAAAATCGGATAAAATCGTGATATATCTTAGGATTGATGTCGGATATTAGAATCAAATGGTCCTCGCGGAAATAATCGTAATTTTGGGATAAAATCATGAATAACTCGAAAATGATATATCTTAGGATTGATGTCTATTAATATTAGATGTAATTTTATTTTATGAATTAAATGGAAATAATTCATTCTTGATAATGTGCAAAAATATATTATATTGATATTGAATTATATTTTAGTATTTTTATGATGCCTTCTAAAATAAAACCAAAATCACTAATTCCGAATGAAAAATTCATATCTTCCTTTCGGTTGATTTCAGGGGCAATTAGATGGGAAAAATTTGGTCATAATTTAATTTTCTACAATAATAAAAATAGAAACATACATTACGCTTTTCGAAATAACAAAGATGGTGTCAACTTCCGGTATAACCGGAAGTGCCACAGCATTGAAAATATTTCCGGAACTCAATTCGAATAACATTCAAGACAACAACAAAAATTACTCCAATCGGTCATTCCTTTTCCCATATACTTGAAATGTCCCAACTCGCGTGGACACCCGGTAGAAGGTATCCAACAGATTTTTCAACCAATTTGTAATTTTTATCATATAGAAATATATATTCTCAAGAAGAAAAAGTTCTTATCCTTCAGGCTAAACTGGACATAGTAGGTATTCCACATATTCATTCTATCTTAGGTTACTACAACCCACAAATAAATTATACGAATTTCTTCAATAAAAATTGCATAATGGACCGTGTTACCGGACTAAAGAAAACCCATAATAACTTCTTGCCCTCAAGGTGTCCGGCGGAAGTAGTTGAATAAAAGCCGAAAACACGTGTTTACAGGAACCTTCCTTCTTCTCCTTTCAATTACAACTTATAAAGTAATCTTTATAATAGGACAATATCCCGCATCTATACCTGCGCTTTTTCACCGTCTATAATTCGTCACCATGTATTGGTCGTTAGGAAACGTTTAGAAAATCGTGTATCTAAGGGTACAATCGTTTCACCCCGCCTAGATTGGTTCGAGTCATTCTTCTTCCCTTCCCGATTTGGTGTATAGTAATCGATTATATGGAAGGACCTTTCTTTTGCGTTATGTTGTGTAATTGGGATTTTGTTTGTACATCTGCCCCCATTTGGAACAACGTTTTAAAGGAATTTAATGTGGGAAGGAATAAAATTGAAATGGAGGTTAATCGGCAACGATGTAAATCTTACGTTTTCATCCAAAACCGTACGTAGAATACGCAATTTTCATTGACGGAAAATGTTGAAACTATATTGATCAACAATAATAATTTCTACTGATGAAAATGTGAAATACACTACACCACGAAATCAACTCACATAATCGAAAATTCAAATTTATTCAGAAATTTAGTAATGTTGTAGAATTGTTTTTCAAGTGCACCGGAACTAAGAAATGTTTCAGAACATTAGAAGTTAAATGGGACTCGTAACTATCGTGAAATGACCATAGTGTGTCGAAAGTTGGAAACTTTTTCTAATGATTTAGATCGAAAATTAAGTAAAATATATTTTATACTTGCCACAATTTTATTTTCACGTGGACAACTACAGGAAGCGAACTTACCGATATAGATACTACCATTATTACAAATTAAGTAGTGAAGGTATTTATGTCTAACTGGTATTAAGGGTGATTTCACTTGGGTCCCATCTTCATGATTATCGTCGTCATCGCATTCATTACAACCGTATTTCGAATGATCGAATTCTTGTCTAAAATAAGAATTTGAAACAATGTTCTCAAATGATCCAGAAGTGATTTATTTGGACTCCTATAGAACAAATTCTTTCTTCTGTGTTATCACATTTTAAAAAATTATTTCAGCATGGGTTAAACAAATGAATCAACCTACTGTGATGGAGTTTTGTCAAAATTTACATATCAAGAAAGTTAACAAGGAGTAGAGTGTTTGCTATATATCTTTTGGATTTCGTTAAGTTTAAAAATGGATGTTTATCCATATAATGAAAAATTTGATATGTTGAACTGTTATATTTCCAGATTTGAAAGCACAGGAGCTGCATCTGAGTTATATTTCGAGAGGTTCGATCATTTTGGTTTCAACTTTCCGATAGTTTTATTCAATTTATTTATTCTAAATAGATACCCTGAAAGAAGACAACCTTACTCATCCATATTCTGGCGTATTTAAAGAAATATAGAAAATTATGGATCATTCAAGAAGCTTCGTTCAAAATCTAACTGAAAAGAAAATAGAGAATATAATGAAATGAATGTATTAGTCTTTTGCGAAACTACACCTTCGAGTTCTTGCAGAAAAATCGAAGAGGAAGTTGGCGTGAGCAAGATATAAGTTCAAGCCATACAAATGGGCAATCTCTCAATATCTTCATCCAGGCGATGCCGAACAGCGATTGCAATTCTGCAATTGGTACTTGGAAAAAATTGACACCGATCTGAATTTTGGCAGGCATGTGATATGATCTGATGAGGTGCTCTTCTCGAGTTCGGGAATTTCTAATAGACATAATGAAAGATTTTGGTCACAGGAGAACCTCTCAAAGTATTTTCGAAAAGGAGAATCAGGGAAGAACCTACGAAACAGGTCTCTCGGTAAACAAATACGTTCGTATATTAGAAAGCGTCATACCTGGACTGATGGATAATGTTCTTTTGTCACAATATAACAATATATATCTTCAGCAGGATGGCGCACCTCCTCACAATTCACTCGTGCGTCCTATTTTAAAAACCATTTTCCTAGAAGATGGATCAGTACAAATGGCTTTATAAGATGGCCCGCCCGATCACCTTACTTATCTCTACTGGATTTCTTCTAGTGGGGATATCTTAAAGGGAAAGTGACATCCAACTAGAAAAGAACTACAAAACTTCGTGAATTTAGCTTTTCTCGGCTTACGAAGACATCCGGTAGTTATTTTAAACGCAATTTAAAAAATCGTAGAACGGAGTCGAATGTGTGTCAAACAAAATGACAATCATTTCGACAGTTCATATAAGAAATATTTTATGAAATTTTCTGTTCTTTTTTTTTAATTCAGAATGTCAGTATCATTTCACTATATTTCATTACTATTTATTTAAAAGTAATAAAGGTTTTATGAATATAATTGGGATTACAGAGTTGACACTACTATTTATTATTACGGTATTCTGGACATAGGTACAGGTTCGAAATGGCCTTTTCTCTTTTTTCTGTCTTGTGGTTGTATGTGTAGCTTTAAGTAGTATAACATTATTTTCCATGGCCAACTTAGTTATTAGATCGTGAATTCTCTGAATTACCTTCGAAAATGGTTCAGCATGAATAAAATAGTCAATATGAGATTATTTATCTTTTCATTCCTGAGAAAAATGTTATAGGATGGTAAAAAATATACAGGGTGTTTTATAAAAAAGCTTACTTAGTCTTTATAATTCCAAAATCACAACGTGAATACAGAATAGGGCTCAAAATTGTTAATCGCTTCTGTTATTGTCAGGTCTGAAACATATATTGAGTTATTAATTTCTATTACTGCTGTAAACTTAATATTGGTTTGAACTTTATTCAGAAATTGCAGAATTAATCAATTTGTCTATTGAGCTATGTAAGCCTACAAAAATATCATCTATTTATCGGTACCAGAACACTATACGTTTTTTTTTCTAAGTGGTTAATTAATATTACTGTTTTTTCTAAGTTATCTATGAATATATCGGCTAAAAAGGGGCTAATAGGTGTTCATATGTTGAACATAATGTTTGTTAGTTAAATTTTGATTGAATTGGAAACGATTTTGAGATAGGTAGGTTTTCAGAAGGTTACAAAACCCATCAGCAACGTATGACAGTGGCTTATTTTTGTATAATATTTCTCTGACTATAGGGGGGCATTCATCTGTTGGAATATTTGGATACTCCATCATTATATCAAATGAAGCGTATTTAAGATTTTGTCTGTTTTCGAGTCCAGAAAGTTTCTGTACAAAATCAATAAAATTCAAAAGGATGTGTTTAGATTTGTGACTTCGATAAAATTCTGGATTAACACCTTCGCAAGTTTATCTGAAGTTGTATTTATATATGATACTATTCGTCTAGCGGATTTGTTTTCTTTGTGCACAAAGAGAATCTTGAATTAGTTTCATTTGATATAAAAAACATGTATCCAAATATTCTAACAGATGAAGCCCTTCGATAGTCAGAGAAATATTTACTAAAAACAAGACGTTTCATAACATTCTTACAACCTGCCTATCTCAAAATTATTTTCAATTTCATTCAAAAATCAGGAATTTTCATGAAATCACCTCTCAGCCCCTTTTAGCCGGATAACTCAGAAAAAGTAGTAATATTAAATAGCCACTTAGCAAAAAAAACATATAGTGTTCTGGTACGGATATGTAGATGATATTTTGGTAGGTTTCATTACTCAAACAGACAAATTGATAAATTTCTACAATTTCTGAATGGAATTCATACCATCATTAAGTTTATAGCAGAAATATAAATTAATAAGATAATAATAATGAATTTTTGAGTTGACAACAAAATCGACTAACAATTCCATTCATAACAAAATTCTTGTGGTTTTTATAGACAAAATTATCCAACGTAAAGAAAAATATCAACAATTAGTTTATTCCATACAAGATAGTTGATTGAAAAAAACGTTAGTTTCAACTAGTTAATTGATTCCGCCTTTTCTACGTGATAGTTAATCATGATAATAATAAAAATAAAACTATGTATTATACCAGGGTGCTCAAACGGTCGATCGGATTTGTTGAGATCTTATACGATACATATAGGAAAAATAAGAGAACTGTAAATCTGAACATTAGGTTAAAAATATTTTTTTTTGCTTTAATGAACGTATACATCTCGAAATTAACGATTCGTAACTTGCTACTTGCAGTAAATGTAAGGAAAAAGAACCAAAAATATAATTTAAGGGGTTCTTTACCCCTAAAGGAAAAAGAAGAAATCTTTCTAGGATCACTTCGTTTAATGTCTGTTTGTCCATCTGCATGTCAAGACACTTTTCTCAGATAACGCAATTCGACGATTCAGCCATTTATTGCGTACTTTAGGGAACATCAATCTAGAGATAATCTAAACCTATAGGGCAGGGGTGCTCAAACGGTCGATCGCGAGTGCTTTTTGAGTAAATCTCGAGAAGAAGAAAAATCTTATTAAGTAGGTAACTAAACTACAACAATTAATACGTAATAAAATAACACTCTGCTAGCGGCAAAAGGCGGCTTTATCAAAGGAACGCGCGGTACTTGTCAGGGAAAAGCCGCGTTTTTTTATTCTTGTCGCTTTTCTAGAAATTTCAGGCGGCGCGTTTGACGGGAACATTCGGGACTTTCGTTCACGCCGATATAAATTTTGCGCTTGCAGGAATTGGAGTCATTCTGAATTGTAACTTGGAGGCAATACTACGTCGATACAAAGTTTATTATTAAATAGTACAAAATGAGTGCAGCGAAGAAATCTAAAACTATCTTATCTTTATCGTTATCTTTTTAGTAACGATTGGGTGAAAAAATTTTTCTTTTGTATAGGTAAGTATAAGTGCATTTGTCCTATTTTTCGTGCGTCAGTTGCAATACCTAAGAGAGGCATCATAAAACGGTTCATAAAAACTATGAAAAGGATTTCCGCCACAGAGTGAATTGAGAAAACGAAAAGTACGTGAGTTGATATCTTGTTTGAAAAAAGAAGAAACCATGTTCACAAGATCAGCCGAACAATCAAAAGCGGCTACGATCGCGTCATTTAAAATATCTCATATATTGGCGAAATACGAAACTATTCGAAGATGGATCGGTTGTGAAGGAAGCATTTATTGAAGCGGGTGAGACTTCATTTGGAGATTTTAAAATTAAAACAGAAATTATGTCTGCTATTAGAGAACTTAGTTATCTCGGTCCGACTGTCACAAGGCGTATGGAACTCATGAATCAGGACATGGCAGATAAACTAAAACATGATATCATGAAATGTACATACTTTCCTTTACAGTTCCACCGATATGATAGATACTGCCCAGCTGTGTATTTTTGTTCGGATGGTATTCAATGACATGTTGGCTAAGAAAGAATTTTCGACAATCATTCCTCTGAAGGGGAAGAGCCGGGGCGAAGATATATGTGACGTTTTCTTCAATTTTGTAAAAAACTACAAGCTACCAATATATAAATTAGTGTGCATTACAACCGATGGAGAAACAGCAATGACTGGAAATAAAAACGGTTTTGTGGAATTGTGTCTAGCTAATGAAGATTTCCCTTCATTTTTTCATTCCATTGCATTATACTTCAACAAGTTTTGTGTTCAAATGGTAATTATGGGCATTGCAACGAAAAATGTGAATTTCACCCGTGCACGTAGCTTGCAGCAGCGGCTCTTCAAGTTGCAGTTGAAAGATAGTAAGTCAGCCGATCACACTGATTCAGTTCTTCATACGGACGCCAGGTGGTTGAGTAGCGGAAAATTCCTGAAAAGGTTTCAAAAATTGCCCGAGATAACAGCTCTTCTAGACGAAAGAGGTAATGACAGTCTAAAGTTAAAAAACGAAAAATGGCTGACTGATTTGGCATTTTTGACTGACATCACAATGCACTTGAACATTATTGACTTGGAGCTTCAAGGTAAATGAAAAACTATTATTGAGGTGATTAGCGCAGTAAACGCATTCAAAAGTGAATTACAACTTATGATAGATCAACTGAAAAGTAAGGATCTGAAACATTTTCCGTCTTCGAAAGCAAGGATTCCTCAGTTGAATTTTGATACGTATGAAGCTGAATTATCAAATATTTTAAGACAATTCGAAATGCGTTTTTATGATTTAGCATCATTTATGAGTTATCCTTTTTCATGTAAAAACATTGAGGAATTAGTTACTGAAATAGCAAGTCAGTTCAATATAAACTCATGTTCTGTTGAAAATGAGATGGTGCAGATTATATCAGATATAAATCTCAAAGCTACAGCATCTGATAGAAATTTCTGGTGTTTTATATCTGAAGATAAATATCCGAATCTAAAGCAAATCATTTGACGGCAATATTTGGGTCAACTTACTTGTGTGAATCTGCCTTTTCTGAAATGAAGATAATTAAGTCAAAATATCGCAATCGACTAACTGACGATCATAAACACCTCAAAAAAGTCTTGGAAACACTTCTGAATATCGATATATCGTATCCAGAACGATCAATATGGATGATTTTTTAAGAAATGAACACCTGCATCAATTTCTCACCAAATTATGTAGAGTGCCGCAACAGATTTCAGTTTTTTTATATAAAACTAAAAATGCAGCAGATACGACGCTGCTTCATAATCATTTCATGTATTCAGTGTTTGAAATCAGTTAGTTGGCACTTTGTTTCTGTTGTAAGCACAAATAGAAGATTCAAGTTTTGTGATTCGACCATGGAAAGACGACATTTGACTAGAGAAGAGATGTTACGAGCCGTTGGCATGCTCCAAGCTAGGAGCTCACAACAGGAAGTATCCAGGATTCTGGAAAGTAGCCCAAGTGTTATAAACCGTTTATGGTGGCGTTTCAATGAAACAGGTAGCGTAGAAGAATGCCATACAGGTCGTTTCAGGATTACTACAGTCGCCCAAGACCGATTTTTGGTTTTACAAGCCAGAAGAGATCGTACTGCCACAGCATCTCAATTAGCTCAAGAGCTATCACGAGTTCAAAATGTACAAATTTCCGACCAAGCTGTGAGAAATCGACTGCACGAAGGTTAACTCCACTCCAGACATCCTTCAAGAGTTCCACAACCGACCCATGGAAATCGCGCTGCTCGTTTAGCTTGGTGCCAAGAACACGTAAACTGGGATCAAGAGAGGTGGGCCACAGTTCTCTTCAGTGATGAATCTAGATTTAGTTATTATCCCGATTAGGAAGAATTCGAATACGGAGGAACCTGGAAAGCAAAACCGTTTCCAGCATGCTCGAGAAGTTGTTAGACAGGGAGGCGGATCAGTGATGTTTTCGGGAGGTATACGCCTTGGTGAAAGAACAGACCTCGTTTTCATACAGAACAACCTCACGGGAAATTCTTACGCAAATGAGATAGTTTTACCTGTAGTGGTACCGTATCTCCAAACAATTGGTCAAAATCCACTCTTCCAACAAGATGATGCCCCTCCTCTTCGTGCAAGAGTTGTCTTGAACGTTCCTGAAGAGAATGATATCGATCTTCTACCGTGGCCATCCTGCTCCCCAGATCTGAATCCCATTGAGCATGTGTGGGACACCCTAAAAAGAAATCTTCTGCGTCAAAACGTCTTCCATCATGAACAGGAGCTTCGATTAGCAGTTCAGGGGGCTTGGAATGACTTAGGCCAAAATGTAATAGACAATTTAATATTGAGCATGTCGCAACGATGCCAAAGTGTCATTAGTAACAGAAGAGGACCTTCTGATACTGAAAAATATAAGTTCTTCCATATCGTTTCGAAAATATTAGTTCAGGATTTTTTTTGTGTTTTATCAAATTTCGTGTTTTTCAGATTTCAATTTTTTTTATAATAGGTGCTTTGGAGAAGTCAAATATTATTTTGTTTTCTTGAGAATACATTATATACAATACATCCTAACAAAAACCGAAAGAATTCTATAAATTCGAATCATCAAATTCATATTTTAAAGATATTGGTAAGTGTTCCCTAGACTTTTTTGAGGTGTTTATGTCATCATGATTTTGATAAGCACTCAGTAGTTACGTACCATCTTATGAAAAGTATGCTGAGGACATGCAGTGCCACGCTTCAACATCCAAAGTCACTCCTTAGTTAAGTTTAACACCATATGTAACTCATTTATTTTGTAACAACCAATAAACTCGTAATTTTGAATAACTATGAGTTTTTTAATTGATATTGTAGAAAAGAACCTAACTAAACCTAACCCAAACCTTGACTAAAATAATGTATATTGTGCGGAAAGCTAATATCTATATATGCTACGGTACACCCTACCTAGGTAGGTAGGTAGGGTGTATCGTATATGTACGACAACTCTACATCACACATACTTGCAGCCTCTCAGAATCAATCGTAAGTAGTCTAAGAATATTGAGGTAGATCGCCAGCAGTTCAAATTTGAGCACCCCTGTATTATACTATCACAATAGAAAATCAGGATTGCAATTTCGGTGTCTCGGCCATCTTTAACTGACAAGTATAGAACTCAAGTTGAAAATACGTACATACATATCCGGGTAGATATAAAATTAATAAGGGTGCAAACAAGAAGTAATAAACGTATTATGATAAAATCAGGCATTATTTAAAGATATCGAATATGGTCAAATAAGTCGGGTCCTACTGGTCGTTCAGAAGATTAACTCTATGGGAAGTTTGTTGGAGTTTCGATGAATTCTAAGAAATCTAACTTTCGCCTTTCATGTATTCGGTGAATAATTTGAAGTTGATCCTATGGGCGGAAAATGATGGCCATTTTCGATACAATGTGAAGCGAAAGTTAATTCGTCGGTTCTCTGGCTATTATAATCTCATTGATGCTCATTATATGTAGTTTTGAATGAACGGCCAGTCTGACCCAAATAGACGCCTTTATAATCCATATAGGACAACTTGTAAACCAGTATTGACAAATTTTTCCCTTTCATTTTTACTATTGAAAAATTCTTAGGAGAGTTTCATGTGGGTTTTGAACGTTACGTTTTTATGCTATTTTGAAATGACATTTGCAATCTTTTCGCTGATTGGAATAACATATGTCAATGAAATGTATTTATCTGTATCAATTTATTCTATACGTGGGTCAATATTATGATATGCTATGTATGTTTGCTTCTTTCTGATAATTCCGTTTATTTTATTTGGGGGGTAACCATTGTTCTCAGCTATTTCTTTAATAATTGACACATCCCGAGACATATTTTCTTCGAATAATGTCACAGAAAAAGTCCTATGAATCATTGAATTAAACGCAGCGTATTTATGAGATCTTGGGTGTGACAGTAAAATAGTTTTCGGTTTATTAAAACTTAGTGTGTTATTTTTATGACTGATTGTTAGATCTAAAAAGTGCATCTGATTATCGACCTCTCCTCTATTTTGAATTTAATTTTGGAATTAATGCTACTGATGTAAGTTAGAAATTAATCTAATTGATAGTATTGGTGATGTATTTATTTTACGAAAATTCATTTTTAAGTAAAACGAAATGAGACAGTTTTGTCACTTTTCCACAATTCATTCAATAATCATGACCTGTTTCGAACCTACTGTCATTTTCAAGTGAATAACAATATAATACATGAGTAGGCAAGTTCAAGTACAGAATGAAATTTCTCCTAAATATTGAGTAGTGGGGTTCCATTATACTCTAGTTGGCTGTTGAGGGTAATAAATTGTGGGTTTTTACATAGTTTGTTAATCTCCAAACTTTCCAACAAATTCATCTCTCTCCCTTTGTTACATTTATGAAGGATTTTAAGATTGTTCAATGATATCGAGTGGTTAGTTGATTTTATGTGTTCAAATATTAGCGAATTTTTATCTGAGGAAATATGTTCCTTTAATGTAGCTTTAAAACTTCTCCCTGTTTGTCCGACATAGGCTACCTGACATTCATTGCATTTGATTTGATAAATTCCTGATTGCTTGAATTTATCGTTCTTTTGTTTGGCATTGAATAATAATCTGCTTAAGTTGGGGCCGCTTGAGAATGAAGTAGTTATGTTCAATTTGGAAAAGTAGTTACTGATTTTGCTAGAGAGTTCGCCGGTGTATCAGAGACTAGTGTATCTTTTTTCCGGGGTTTCTACGATGCTATATAGTAATTGAGAGGTAATACGTTGTTCTTTGCGTTTAATGATTGTATTTAGAAAATGTTGTGGTATGTTGTTATTTGAGGCAATTTTTCTGATGATATTAAATTCACTTTGAAAGTTTTCTGTCGAAAGGGGAACAGAGTAAGCTCTATGAATCATGGAGTTATATGCAGCTAGTTTGTGGCTTAAATGACAGAATCTATGCGTCTGTGAATGTTTCCTTTCTGTAAATTTTATAAGTGAGTTGGTTATTTGAATTGGTAATGGTTAAGTCGAGGAAATTAATTGAGTTATTATTTTCTAATTCAGAAGTGAAACTGATGCGGCAATTTAATTTCTTCAGGAAATTTGAAAATTGCTGAATTTGTCTGTTTGAATCACGAAAACCAACTAAAATGTCATCTATATATCTGTACCAGAAAGTAATGTGTTTTTAGCGAAATCTGTATTTAATATTGAGTTTTCTCTAAATTATTCATGAAAATGTCAACTAGAAGAGGGCTAAGAGGTGAACCCATTGGAAGAACTGAATTTTGTTTGAAGAATTTAGATTGAAATTGAAAGTAACTTTGAGATATGCATATTTGAAGAAGATTGCTACATTAGTGATATATGGCGGTGTGTTAGACTCGGATAAGATATCTGTAACAAGGGGAAGATACTCATTCGTTGGAATGTTCGGGTACATATTTTTGACATCGAAAGAGACTAACTTAATATCTTGGAAGATTGTGAGATTTGAAAGTTTATATTATGCATGTTTATTAAATGCAGGATGTACTGAAAATAATGGATATCACCGAAATACCAAAAGATCCAACCAAATTTTTTACAAAAGTAATCAAAGAAGAGCTAAGTTTGTCAGAACACCTAGCACACACAGAATGGGAGAAGAGGAAACTGACTCCAATGAATGTTCAAGCTCCAAAAATGTACGGATTGATCAAACTACATAAAGAAGAGAAATCTGCAAGACCTGTAATGTCATATATGAACACACCATCAGGTAAACTAACAAAATTCTCGAATCAAAAATTTCTAGACCTCTCGAATTTTCAAGCACAATACACTATCTCTAATTCTGTAGATCTCATACATAAACTTTCAAATCTCACAATCTCCCAAGATAATAAGTTAGTCTCTTTCGATGTCAATAATATGTACCCGAACATTCCAACGAATGAGTGTCTTCCCCTTGTTACAGATATCTTATCCGAGTCTAACACACCGCCATATATCACTAATGAATTTAGCAATCTTCTTCAAATATGCCTATCTCGAAGTTACTCTCAATTCCAATCTAAATTCTTTAAACAAAATTCAGGTCTTCCAATGGGTTCACCTCTTAGCCCTCTACTAGCACACATTTCCATGAATATTTTAGAGAAAAACTCAATATTAAACACAGATTTCGCTAAAATACACATTACTTTCTGGTATAGATATGTAGATGACATTTTAGTTGATTTTCGTGGTTTAAACAGACAAATTCAGCCATTCTTAAATATCCCGAATAAAATACATTACCGCATCAGTTTCACTTCTGAATTAGAAAATAATAACACAATTAATTTCCTCGACGAAATCTAACCTAACCGTTACGAATTCAAATAACCAACTCAGTCATAAAATTTACAGAAAGGAAACATTCACAAACGCATCGATTCCAATGGACCCGTTCAGTCATTTAAGCCACAAACTAGCTGCATATAAATCCATGATTCATAAAGCTTACTCTGTTCCCCTTTCGACAGAAAATTTTCAAAGTGAACTTAATATCATCGGAAAAATTGCCTCAAATAACAACATACCACGATATTTTCTAAATACTATCATTAAACGCAAAGAACAACGTATTACCTCTCAATTGCTATATAGCATCGTAGAAACCCCGGAAAAAAGATACACTAGTCTCTGATACACCGGCGAACTCTCTAGCAAAATCAGTAACTACTTTTCCAAATTGAACATAACTACTTCATTCTCAAGCGGCCCCAACTTAAGCAGATTATTATTCAATGCCAAACAAAAGAACGATAAATTCAAGCAATCAGGAATTTATCAAATCAAATGCAATGAATGTCAGGTAGCCTATGTCGGACAAACAGGGAGAAGTTTTGAAGCTAGATTAAAGGAACATATTTCCTCAGATAAAAATTCGCCAATATTTGAACACATAAAATCAACTAACCACTCGATATCATTGAACAATCTTAAAATTCTTCATAAATGTAATAAAGGGAGAGAAATGAATTTGTTGGAAAGTTTGGAGATTAACAAACTATGTAAAAACCCACAATTTATTACCCTCAACAGCCAACTAGAGTATAATGGATCCCCACTACTCAATATTTAGGATAAATTTAATTCTGTACTTGAACTTGCCACTCATGTATTATATTGTAATTCACTTGAAAATGACCGTAGGGTCGAAACCGGTCGTGATTATTGAATAAATTGTGGAAAAGTGACAAAAGTGTCTCATTTCGTTTTAATTAAGAAATTGATCTAGTTGTCTAGCGGTTCCTATAAAACATGCTAGTATGTCGTCAACATACCTATACCAAAAAAGTACTAATTTTGATCTGGAGGAATTAAATATGATATCTTCAATATACGCCTTGAAAATGTCAGCTAGTATAGGGCTCAATGGAGGTCCCGTCGTTAGGTTGTTCATAGAATTTGATATTGAATTTGTAATAAGTCTGTTGTAGACAGCAAAAACATGAAATCATTTTGTACAACTGGATTAACGTGTGGTTCGTTTAAGATGTCTGTAACCAATGGACGGCATTCGTCTTCTGGGATGTTGGACAAATCAGTTTGGATGTAGATAAACATGTCTTCCAACATGTTACATGAAAAGAAAATCCTGTTTCACCAAGACAACGCACACCTCATCGGTTGCCATAGCGAAAATCCACGAATTACGGTTTGAATTGCTTGGCCATCAGCCTTACCAGATCTAGCCCCAAGTGACTTCTTTTTATTCCATCGTCTAACAGCTGCGCTCGCAGGACAGAGATTTTCGTAGAATGAAGAGGCAATCACCTTCGTGAACCACTATTTTGCAACGAAAAAAGCGGGTACTATTTGGACGGGTTAAAGAGATGGGAACATCGCTGGAAAAAGTGTGAAGAGTTACAAGGAAAAAAAGAGTTACAATGGAAAAATAAAAAAATATTAGGAAAAATGTCTTAGTCTTTGTTAGGTCGGAAACATTTCAGACCACCCTCGTATTTTAGTTTACATATCTTAATCTAAACCAGTACTCAAATGTTCGTTGGTAATTTACAACAATCAATGAATATTGTAATCAATTCACAAATATCCGCTAAGACTGAATTTAAGAAAAAACAACAGGAATGGGAGCTTCTGATAGATTGAATTTCCCCTATTGAAAAATACAACTCGAGGAACCGTACGAAATAGTCTATCGACTTTTTCCCGAAACTACTTCATTAAGTAGAAATTTATGAGCCCCTATGATTTTTCCTTAGGAACACAATGAGCCCTCTTATATAGCCGTGTCCCGAGTCGATCCTGGTTTCCATGACTACCTGGAATACACGCGCGATTGGTCGACGACCGGAAGGAAACGACACGAACACGCCCATAGGTGACTGGGATCCCTTATTTAACGGGGGAATGAATTTTATTATAAAGAAAGGGAGGTGAGGAGGGTGCGCCCGTAATATATCCTGCAGAATTATGAGAGAACTTGTTATTGTTCCAGAACGAAACGAGTTTCGAAGTTGAGAGTTGAATCTTCCCTAATATCCTGTTTAGAACTTTCCTATATCGTTTAAGGAATGGGCGTTTGGAAGGGCTCGGATAAGACGATTGTCAGATGGAAGATGCTTGAAAAGCATTTCGATTTCTTAACTTAATTTTTGAAAAAGTATGTATGATTATGTGTTGATATATGCAAATTTTGATGTTTTGTATAAGGCAACTGGGTGAGAGATTATAGTAAGAAATTCAGAGTGGGACGTAATGGATGAGCGTTTTCGAAATGAGAATATCTGAGCTGTTTTTCAACGTAGAACATTTTTAATTACGTAAAATGAAAGCTTGAATGTTCTGAAAACGACGTCATGCAAATGACTTTCTTGTTCCGCAATGCATCGATCTAGTCGATTCTTAAAGTTCTGCATCACCCGCTCTAACAAATCGGTGTCGATTGCCCTAATTTCCCTTGTGATGGCTTCTTTCAACTCTTGTAGATTTCGAGGTTTATCGACGTTGACCTTAGCCTTTAGGTTTTCCCACAAAAATAATCACAAGCAGTGAAATCCGGGGAACGAGGGGACCACGGCACATCACCAATTCCAGAGATTACTTGACGAGGGAAAATGCGACGCACAACTTGAGCACCATCTTGTTAGAACCAAACATTTTTTCTGTTCATTCTTCGTCGTCGCAATTTGTAACGTGATAAAATCACGTCACATTAATTTGAATTAAAACACCTGTCTCAAGTCAACCCCCTATCTGTGTCACGCCACTGGTTAACAATCTGATGCTCATAATCCGGCTATCAGATGATATGTGCATGTGCTACCAACTTCGCTTCAGATTCTTCATTTTGGCTTTCTTTTCTTTGCCAACCTTGGGACTGATTAGTCGTTCTTGAAAATCCTCTTCAATTGTAGTTGAAATAATTGAATTATTTTAAAATTCTCTAGTGAAAATTAGATATATATATATATATATATATATATATATATATATATATATATATATATATATATATATATATATATATATATATATATATATATATGTATATATACAGGATATCCACTGACCGTCCGTTAAAAACTTTTTGAGTTCCATTTACAATATCAAGCTGAAATTTTATACGCGGCCATAATAGCGATTTCCTATTAAAGTGAAATATTTTCGAAGTGATACCATTTCCGGTTATACCGGAAGTAGGTCTTCACTTTGTTATTTCAAATGACAATCTAACTTTTTATTATACATCTAGAACTGACATTTGAGCAAGACATAAAATACCCAGGTTGTTGGCACTTATCTGTCAAAACTTTTGACAGATTTAATTATTTTTGTTATAAACTCGATTTTTGAGGAACATTTAAACAAATTGTAGCTCGTAGATCTTTTGCACTACAGACACAATTTTTGCTTGGGTGGATAGAAGAAGGATCAAGGAATTCTTTAAGCAGTCTTCACATGTCAAATGTTGATTGCGTTGTTTTGTATGATTTTTTCAATTTGGCCTTTTTCAAACAGCAATAACTCAATTTCTTCAAATGGCACGTGCCAATTTTTATATCGCCATCAGATGAAGCGTCAAATTTCAGATGGAATTGTATCAGCTTGTACTATACCCATCTCTTATAGTTCCGTAATAATTTGGAATATATGGAATTTTGATGATTTTGCAAGAACTAACAGAGAATGCTTTGAAATATTTGAATCAAGTAGCTGAACTGACTACACTCACCTGACAGGTGCCTAAAATTAATGTACTTGTCACTTCGTTCATTCGAATTTGATATTTCAACAAGAATTGTCGTTATTTCAGATTGAAAATATCCAAAAAATACAACACATTTGGAATAAAACCACTGGTTAGTCAAACGAAAATATGTTTTTTCTTTTTTTAATACATTTTAGAATGTCCAAAATTCAAAAGTTCACTTCGTTCATTCGAATTTAATATTTCAACAAGAATTGTTGGTAATTTGAAGTGAAAATTTTTGAAAAACACCAGATTGATAATAAGATGGCTGATTATTCAAACGAGGATATGTTTAATCTCTTTTTAATTCATGGCGAATGTCAAAAAGTGGTGGATAGAACTTGCAGGCAATTCAATGACCAATTTCTAAATTTGGCGCCTATGAGTAAAAGAAAATTTCGAAGAATTAGAAGCAATTTTCTGCATTTTGAAGGAACAAAATACATAGAAACTAGAAGAAAACCAATTCTCGAGGACCACGACAATCAAATTGATACGCTAGCGTATTTTCGTGCCAATCCACATGCGTCCATTAAGTCAGCATCAGTGGATATTGGATTGAGTTATACTTCCATTCAAAGGATCCTTAAGAAACATAACATTTTATCAGACTACAAAAATTGAAACCAACTGACCTTCCCAAGCGGCTAAATTTCTGTGAGAATTTATTAATTCGGCCTCAAGAAGATGATACAAATCTGCAAGAAATTATATGGTCTGATGAAGCCAAGTTCAATGAAAGTGAAATAACCAACAGGAGAAATCGACATTTTTGGGCCACAGAAAATACACATTTCATTGAGGTTATTGATTTCCAAAATAAATTCAGCGTGAACTTTTTTGCAATTTTAATGAATGATTTGTTGGCTTATCACATTTATGAAGAAAATCTTAATGGACAAAGATACCTGGAAATTTTGGGAGGAACATTAGCAAATTTTTAGATGGATTATCCCTTAACATTCTGAGGGATTGCTATTACCAAATGGATGGTGCACCAGCACATAAAATACAAGCTGTAGATCGGCAGCTAATAGAAATGTTCGAGGATAGATGATGGAGAAATCAAGGACCAAATTTATGGCCTCCGCGTTCTCCGGACCTGACGCCCCTTGATTTTTATTTATGGGGCAAAATCAAGAGTGAAGTGTATCTTATTCCTGTAAGAATTATAGAAGAGTTACTAGAACGCATTCATAATGCTTTTCGTAATATTGATCCTGAGGAAACTAGGAGGGCAACTCATCATGTTCGTATACGAGCTGTCAAGTATATCGAGCAAAATGGGGCCCATATTTAATATTTATTCAGATCGTAAATTAGTTTTCTCCTATGATGTTTGCTATCATTTATTTGTATTAATGTAAATATCTTCGATGATTGCTTTTGCTTAGTTCCTACAATTTTATTGATCCAAATTGTAGAAAATTGCTTCTAATGCTTCGAATGCTTCGAAATTTTATTTTACTCATAGACGGTAAATTTGGAAATTAGTTATTGAATTGCCTGCAATTTCTACCCACTACTTTTTGATATTCAATTGAATTAAAAAGATTTTCGTTTGAATAACCAGTGGTTTTATTACAAATGTGTTGTATTTTTTGGATATTTTCAATCTGAAATAACGACAATTCTTGTTGAAATATCAAATTCGAATGAACGAAGTGGCAAGTACATTAATTTTAGGCACCTGTCAGGTGAGCGTACCCAGTTCCGCTACTTGATTCAAATATTTCAAAGCATTCTCTGTTAGTTCTTGCAAAATCATCAAAATTCAATATATTCCCAAATTATTTCGGAACTATAAGAGATGGGTATAGTACATGCTTATACAATTCCATCATAAATTTGACGCTTCATCTGATGGCGATATAAAAGTGGCACGTGCAATTTGAGAAAATTGAGTTATTGCTATTTGAAAAAGCATACAACTCAACGCAATAAACATTTAACATGTGTAGATTCCTTAAAAATTCCTTGATCCTTCTTCTATCCACCCAAGCAAAAAATTGTGTCTGTTGTGCAATAGATAGATCTACGAGCTACAATTTTTTAAATGTTCCTCAATAATCGAGTTTATAACAAAATAATTAAATCTATCAAAAGTTTTGACAGATAAGTGCCAACAACTTGGGTATTTTATGCCTGGCTCAAATATCGGTTCTAGATGTATAATAAAAAGGTAGATTGCCATTTGAAATAACAAAGTGATGACCTACTTCCGGTATGACCGGAAATGGTATCTTTGAAAATATTCCACTGCAATAGAAATCGCTAGTTATGGTTGCGTATATATATATATATATATATATATATATATATATATATATATATATATATATATATATATATATATATATATATATATATTGCACACCATTGTGAGACAAACAAAAATCCTTGTCAGAAGGTTATAACTGGACCTATCTTCTGCTCTAAAAATAACACAGGTGGTTACCCTGCTCTAGGGGTTGAAATTTGAGATGTGAATGGTGTTTCGGAAGATGACAGCCTTTGATCTGGAATGAAGCTGTTCCTTCTTTTGCACTAATACTTGAATAGCTCAGGGCGATAGTCTCTCTATTTTTCAGTAGGTCGCACTGTATCTTCTACAGTTTTCAATCAAAATGAAAATTAATTCACGGGAATGCAGAAAAAGATAATACTTTTCTTTCGTAGTATCACTCGACCCATCTACCCTCTTCCAAATTTTCAAGGGTGGTCACCCCTGCTCTAGGGGTTGAAATTCGAGAGGAGGATGGTAGTTGATGATGACTGCCATTGATCAATCAGCATGGATTTGTTCCATTTCACTTCACTTAAACTTGAATAGTCTCAGGTCTTTCATCTTTCAGTTGCTCACCAGGGAAATAGTTTTTCCTATCTTTCAGTTGCTCACCCTGTATCTGTACAGTTTTCAATTAAAAATGGAAATTCGTTCAAGGCAATGTAGATAAAAATACCACCTTTCTTTGAGTAATCACTGACCCATCTTCCCTATTCAAAATGTTGAAGGATTGCAACCCCGCTTAGGCGGTTGATATTTCAGGCAAGTTTTGTACCCCAAAAGATGTCCCCTTGAAACAAAAAATTGACCTGTTTTTGCGTTTCGATCAGAAATGAATATCTATATATATATATATATATATATATATATATATATATATATATATATATATATATATATATATATATATATATATATATATAGAAATCTTCACAAAAGTATTGAGATTTTGGGTCTGAAGAAAATTTATTTGAACAGTAACAAAAGATAACAGTCATCAAATCTTGTAATATTCTTCGTAGGTTTCTTTCCGAAAATAATAATGAGGTAGAGTCATAGGTTTTCTTTAGTTTATACTGCTCAGAATCTCATTTCATATTTTATTTATTTGTTTATATAAATGTAATATAATTAACTGACAAATTTGTCATATTTATATTCAGAGCAGTATTCTATTCGATCGTTCACCACTTCACACAAAGGAAACTATTAATGAGTAACATTCAGTGTTACTTGACTAAGGTCCGTACACTGGATTTTTCCGGGGAGAAAGCCTCTGACACTACTCGTTGGTACATTGATATCATTGTCTGATGATGCTATAGTATGTATATATTCTGGTAGATTGATATATTCTCAAAACATTTAACGTTATCCTAATATATAATTACCCAGGATATGTTTTGATTATAATCATTGCCTGGCAATGGTATTAATTACCGGGTGGTGGATTTATATTTTTCATGAAATCAGTTTGATTGCATGAACAGATATATGGGCAACTCGTCGGGGTAAAACCTGATATATATATATATATATATATATATATATATATATATATATATATATATATATATATATATATATATATATATATATATATATATATATATATATATATATATATATATATATATATATATATATATATATATATATATATATATATATATATATATATATATATATATATATATATATATATATATATATATATATATATATATATATATATCTTGAATACTGTGTAGTGACCTATATCAAAATATAAGTCCAAGATGGAGACTCGTAAATAGAGATTCCTAGGTGAAGAGTCGTAGGTGGAGTTCAGAGGTTGAGATGATATAACTTCGATCTGGATTCCAGAAATCCACATTAATCCGAAGCTGAAATTGAGGTTTTCCCCCATATGTGGCAGTAAAAACAAGAACATTTTGGAATTTGAACTCCCTGAGTGATCGGGGACTATAACATAGACGACATCAACTCATCCATTTCACCAAGATAAGTCTTATTCACTGTATATAAGATACAAAGAAGTGACAGTGTGTACCATAATTTATGTAATTAAATATCTAAGTAGAACTTCATTGACTTTTCTTCCATGATTTCAGTGACATTTATTGAATTGGAGTTGTTTAGGATGCTGTTTAGAATATTTAGAACTTCCCTTTAGATAGTAAATCGAACTTCTTCATATCGCGTTCGGTGTATTAACATCAGAGGAAACGAAAACACAAATGGTCGCAACAATGCGTTTCCCCGCAGTGCAATACGAGATCGTATAGACCATATACAGGGTGCTGCAACGAAAATTAAACAGAGACTATATCTACCAAGATATTCATTTCTGATCAAAACGCAAAAACAGGTTAATTTTTGTTTCAAGGGGGACATCTTTTGGGGTACAAAACTTGCCTGAAATATCAACCGCCTAAGCGGGGGTTGCAATCCTTCAACATTTTGAATAGGGAAGATGGGTCGAGTGATTACTCAAAAGAAAGGTGGTATTTTTGTCAACATTGCCTTGAACGAATTTCCATTTTTAATTGAAAACTGTAAAAGATACAGGGTGAGCAACTGAAAGATAGGAAAGACTATTTCCCTGGTGAGCAACTGAAAGATGAAAGACCCTGAGACTATTCAAGTTTCAGTGAAGTAAAATGGAACAAATCCATGCTGATCAATGGCAGTCATCATCAACTACCATCCTCATCTCGAATTTCAACCCCTAGAGCAGGGGTGACCACCCTTGAAAATTTGGAAGAGGGTAGATGGGTCGAGTGATACCTCGAAAGAAAGGTATTATCTTTTTCTGCATCCCCGTGAACTAATTTTCATTTTTGATTGAAAACTGTAGAAGATACAGAGTGAGCTACTGAAAAATAGAGGAGACTATCGCCCTGAGCTATTCAAGTATTAGTGCAAAAAAATGGAACAGATTCATTCCAGATCAAAGGCTGTCATCTTCCGAAACACCATTCACATCTCAAATTTCAACCCCTAGAGCAGGGGTAACCACCCTGTGTTATTTTTAAAGCAGAAGATAGGTCCAGTTATAACCTTCTGAGAAGGATTTTTGTTTGTCTCCACAATGGTGTGCAAGTTTTCGTTCTCCATCAAAATTACTAGGTGAGCAGTTGAAACATTGGAATGATTATGAAGGTTTATGAATCTTGAAAGAAAACGATAAAACTATCAGTCATAGTAACTCCATGGATCTTTGAACATTCGTTTTACGATATGCGAGCAATGCATCTAGAGTTGGGTTCACATGTACATGCGTTTTTATCAGTTGACTGAAAGGAAACTTTTTTGTTTTCACACGTGATACTGTATGATCATCGTCCTCATGTGAAATGACTCTTATTAGACGATACGAATCAACACTACTAATCAGGAACGCAGATGTTACAATGATTAGATTTCTTCAACAAAAAAATTGATTCTCAATGTTTTCGTACTTTTTGCATTCAATTTCATCATCCCAATTTTATTTCACATTAGTTGTGAAAATTCTATTGCATTCATCACAATAGTTTATCTTCTATTCGAAATTTAGTTTTCATAAAATCGTCATGGTTTACTCGATAGCTGAGAGGGTTGAAATGATTGAACTATTTCTCAGTTCTGATAGTTGCGCGAACAGAACAGCCAATATCTTCAAACAACGCCACGAAGGTGCTAAAGTGACTTCGAAGTATGTAAGAATTAGTTGCCGAAGAACTGGATGAAGCGTAATTGAGCGGCCAGTAAGAAATGAGCGGTGCTTGGTCAAGCGGTGGTCGATCCTACCCTAAGCCTGCGGAAATTGGCAGATGTAAGTGGTGTAAACCGAACGAGTATTTTCCGCATTCTGAAGGGGCATAAGTTTCATCCATATAAAATCAAATTAGTTCAAGAACTGAACGAAGATGATTTCGATCGAAGACTTCAATTCTGCGAGACCATAAGTGAGAGAGTCATGAACAATCCTCATTATTCATTTCACTTGTGTTTTTCGGACGAATGAACATTTTTTCTGAATGGAACCGTAAACCGCCATAATTGCCGTCATTGAGCAGATTCTAAGCCGCAAATATTCCACGAAATTCACACTCAGCAGCCTCGAAACCTAAATGTTTGGGTTGGTATTTATGGCGATCACCTCATTGGACCGTTTCTCATTCCTGGAAATTTTACCGGAGAGTTGTATTATCAACTATTGGAAGAATATATCTACCCAGCAATAACAGAGATCATTGAGAATGACCCCCGCTATTCGGAGAACGAGGTTGTATTTCCGCAGGATGGAGCGCCCCCGCATTTTGCACAACAAGTTCGAGTATTTTTGGATAATCATTTTTCTGGTAAATGAGTTGGAAGGAGAGGCCCAACGGAATGGCCCCACGATCTCCGGATCTCAGTTCATTAGACTTTTTCCTATGGGGCCACTTCAAAAGTATGATCTATAAAACTGAACCTGCTGAACGACCTGAGACAGCGCATCGTCAATGAGTGTAACCAAATCACACCTGAAATCTCACAGAATGTCCGTGAACGTTTCACCCAAAATTTGTTTATGTGCATGGAGATTGGTGGCCAACAATTCGAACATTTACGTTGAGTTTTAGTGACTTCAGTTCCGTTCATTTTTTCGGGTAAGAAAGTACAACTTCTACTCGTTAATTTTCTCCTTTCGTTTATTCCCCTCTTTATTTTCAGCCATTGTATTAGTTTTTTTATCTATTACATTTGAAACCGGATGTCTCAAACAAGTAGCTGTCTTTCAAAAGGTGTTTATTCAGTGAAAAATCAACCCCTGTTTGATACTGGTCGAAGATAGATGGTATACCATGCATTGCATCTTCAGTCACTTTTCTGTTTTGCATCCTCTAACTCCTATGGAACTCAATGAGAATAGAATTCTTGCGAGCACTCATGAAGACCATCGAAATCCTTTACTTGAAAGGTATCACTGGATCGAAATATTACCCCTGCTCTAGGGGTTGAAATTCGAGATGAGGGTGATTTCGGAAGATGACAGCTTTTGATCTAAAATGAATCTATTCCAGTTTTCCGCACTAATACTCCAATAGTCTTGGGGCGATAGTCTTCTCTATTTTTCAGTGGCTCACTCTGTATCTTCTACAGTTTTCAATCAAAAATGAAAATGCTTTCACGGTAATGCAGACAAAGATACCACCTTTCTTTAGAGTCATCACTCGACCCATCTTCCGTATTCAAAATGTTCAAAATGTTCAAGGATTGCAACCTCTCTTAGGGGGTTGATATTTCAGGCAAGTATTGTACCCCAAAAGATGTCCCCTTGAAACAAAAATTGAAATGTTTTTGCATTTTGATCAGAAATGAATATCTTGGTAGATATAGCCTCTGTTTAGTTTTCGTTGAAGCACCCTGTATATACGAGTCCTTCTTAGAATAATCATTCGCATCTCATAGAAAATCAAAATTAGCTAAAATCGCATTATAGAATCATAGTCATATAGTTTACCACATAATGACATCGCATAGTTAATCCGCATTATAATAGTTAGTGAATCCGCAAAAATAGCTTCTCTATAAGTGGAAGGTGAAACACATCCATCTGTCTTCCACCCCTCGGTTCGGTCACAAAACACGAACTTTCTTCCTTTCTTCCTTTCTACACCTTCCTATTTTAACCCTTACAGGAAGTGAAAGTGTCTCAGCATCGATCGAACAGGAACGAGGTGATTTATTATTATACAGTTCATTTTTTCCAAATTTCATAGTTTTCCCGAACAAGAGTTCTTGAATTGGTTCATATCATTTGAGCCATTCAAGGCTCAATCATTTTTGGTAATTTTCGAACCGGATTGTATTTTTTGTATTTTTCAAATTCATAGTTTTCAATTTTCAATTCAAATTAACATTGAATAGTATTTTTTCAAACGCTTGATTCGAAAGAAACGCATTCCAGTTGAACTTCTGCATCATTTTCGTCGACTATTTCTCTTATCTTCATTTGGTATGTTTCTCATTCATATTAACATATTCATTATGCCGCCTATTGAACCGACCGAGCAGCAAAAAACTAGAAGGAAGATGTTGGTAGCAAAAGAGGAAACGTTATTCCGGAGATTTCAGAAATGTTATGATTATATAAAAGATCTGAAAACTCCAGCTGTTGAGCGTAGTTTCACAGTTAATCTGAATTCTCTTGAAAATTCTAGAACGCCAGATGAATTGTATTGTCACATATTAGATGCCACTAAACAACTTTCCAATAAAAACAGTTCTACTAGTAGTCCTCCTGCTCTTCCTCCTTCGACATCGTCTACGAAAGTTGAACTTCCAAAAATGGAATTAGTTGACTTTTCTGGGGATCCCAAAACGTGGCCTATATTCTATGAAAACTTCAAAAGTTGCGTACACGATAATGAAAATTTAGATAACTCGTATAAAATACATTATTTATTGAGTAAACTGAAAGGTCGCGCTCTCACTTTATGTTATGGTGTAGCACCTATTGCTTCCAATTATGAAACTATTTGGAAAGTACTAGTTGATACTTTCCAAGATGAACGTTTACTAGCCACCACATATTTGCGATCCATTTTAGAATTCAAACCTTTCAATTCCGAATCAGCCACAAATTTGAGTGTATTCATTGAAAAATTTGATGTCTCTGTAAGCTCCAGGATTTTATGGCATTTTCCCTGAATTTTTTAAACATCTAGGAAATAACGCTAAAAAGTGGTTACTATCCTTTTACAATTACATACTCAGCTCAGGAAGTATTCCCGTTGAATTTAGAAAGGCTAAAATTATTGCCATTCTCAAACCTGGGAAAATCCAGAACTTCCTAGTAGTTATCGACCTATCAGCTTACTTTCTGTTTCTTTCAAAATTTTAGACAGACTTCTTTATCAGAGGTTAGAACCAATCATTGACAGTGCTCTGTCCACTTCTCAGGGAGGTTTTCGAAAAAACTGGAATTGTTCTGATCAGGTTTTAGGTTTATCCACTTTCATTGAGACGGGATTTCAGGGTGAACTTAAAATAGGCGCTGTATTTGTAGATCTTTCTTCGGCATATGACACAGTTTAGAAGTATGGTTTAGTTTATAAACTCTTTGAAGTAGTTCAGTGTGGAAAAATTGTAAGGTTGATTGAAAATATGTTATCTGATAGAAGACATCGAGTTTTTATCGGTGAAAAAAACAGTAGATTTTACACTCTAAATGATGGTCTACCTCATGGATCTGTTCTTGCACCTCTTCTCTTCTATTTATATATGTCTGACATCCCTGAAACTTCCTCTACAAAGTTTATTTATGCTTTTGAATTTGAGGCTTTTGCTTGGTAAAATTCCATATCAATCTTTTGTTTTAGGAACACTTAATATATTAAGTAAAACTTCGAAACTTTTTTTTTATTTATGCTGATGATATTTTTCCACACTTTGCGAAACACTGACTTTTGATTTAGAAATTCTGAACATTTTCGTCAAAAATGGTGTTTATAATCATGAGAAGGATAGGCAACTAAGAGTATTCTTCAATCAATCACTATTAACTCATAATTTCACTACAACATATCTTGGTGTAAACCTTGATCGGTCTTTGACTTTCAAATTTCATATTGATAAATTATGTCAGAAGTTGAAAACAAGAAACAATATACTACATAAACAAGCTGGATCTAATTGGGGCGCCAGAGTCTCTATTTGCTAACTACTGCTTTAGCTTTAGTATATTCAGCAGCAGAATATTGCTGTCAGGTGTGGTTGAATAGTGCTCATGTCAATAAGATTGATTCTCAGTTGAACAGTTCTATGAGAGTTGTAAGTGGATGTATCAGTTCAACTGCTACCCCATGGCTTCCGGTTATTTGTAATATAGTTCCTACCCATATTCGCAGGAAATTAACTCTTAAATCGTCTTGGGATAAGTATCAATCATTTCCAGAAGTTTTTCCGATAATACACGATCTTCAAAATCCACCTAACTTGAGATTGAAATCTAGGAAACCTATTTGGTCGATCGACTTTTTGCGTACACGGGTGAAGGCTGTTGATCTTTGGAAAACTGAATGGCAGGAAGTTGATGTTTTTAATGAAGTTCTCATAGAGGATCCTTCCAAATGGGTTGCAGGTTTCGATATAAGTAGGAAAAATTGGTGTACATTAAATCGTCTCTGGACAGGACATGGTCGTAATAATAGTATGTTATTCAAATGGAATACTGTAAAAAGTCCGGCATGTGAATGTGGCGCAGCTGAAGAAACAATAAGACATTTAGTCCTCGATTGTCCTATTTACCATTTTACGGGTGATTTTCAAGAAATCATTCCGTTTCAGATAATTTCATTAACTGGGTAGAGAACTTCAAGTCGATTTAGGAGATTAGTTTTTGCTCCCCCTTAGTGTTTTTTTTCATGGTGTATGTTGATAAGGCAAGGGCTACACCCATGCAGGGCTTCATTCCCAAAAGATGTATAAGATGTTTCCTGTTGAAAAACAGAGGAGCATTAGTTAAGTTCTTAGATTCAATTGAGTTTAGACTCATAAGAGTTAGGTATGTTTTGATGAAATATTTTTCTGCTGTTTTTCATTTTCCATTGTAACCGATTTTTCCTGTCCCAATCCCCCTTCCTTTTCACCCTTGTCTTCGTGAAGAAGTCCTGGATATCATGAAGTGCAATATGATAATGAGAGAATGAAGCTGATAAGCAGAAAAATTTTTGATACTCTTTTTGTACACACGACACTAACACAACATAAACAGACAAGCTATTGCTTGTGCAATAGTTTTTTCCACAGGTTTTTTTTCACTAGTTTATTCTATCATATGCAAGATAGTATGGTCCCCTGTAACATTTCCTGTGCTCACACTTGCCTGTGCATTGTTTTTTCTTCTGACACACACCAAAATTATAGCTATGAGCATTTATTGCAGATACAATTATTCGAATTTTGTAAATCCTCTCTTTTCAAAAATATATATATATATATATATATATATATATATATATATATATATATATATATATATATATATATATATATATATATATATATATATATAATGTCTAATATGCATTTTGCGTATTACTTTCGTCGGCAAGTGTAATTTAGGACTTACGGCAAACCAATTATTTATCACAGTCTAGAAAAGTATAAATTATAAACTGACCCACATGTGGGTCAGTTAAAGTTATATTTACATATATTTTGCATTTCGTGTTTATTAATAAGTCTGTTCGTATAACGTTGCTACTTCTGAAATCTATCTTATAGGTGTTACGAATATTATTCTATATTATAAAGGTGTCCCAAAACTTAGGTAATATTTGAAATACATATGAAACATCGTTTTTCATTTTAAGTTTGAATTTTATTATTGGAATATAGAGTACATTCCGTTTTGGCGGAAGAAAAAAGTCGGCCGGACCCATATCAGGTGAATACGGTGGTTGTTCGATGGTATTTGTTAAGAAGTTCATTCACAATAATAGCCTTGTGACATGGTGCATTATAGTGGTGCAAAATTCATGAGTTTTCTTTCCACAAATCTGGCCTTTTTCGACGAATTTGCTGTCTTAAATGCCACCTAACGCTCAGGTAATATGCTTTATCTATCGTCTAACAGTAACATTACCTTGGCATTGGATAGACTTTGACGTGGTTTTTTTGGTTTTGGTTCAGTAGGAAAGCACCATTCCGAAGCTTCTTGACTGGTTTGCATGTCAAACACATAAACACATGTCTCATCACCAGTAACAATGCGCTTTAAGAATATGGGGTCGGAATTGAGTGTATCTAGCATGTCCTCAGCAACCTTTTCGTGATTCAATTTTTGAAGAAAATTCAGGTCTTTCGGAACTAGTCGAGCGGCAACACGTTTCATGCCCAAACAATCATTCAAAATGGTACGAATTGATTCATGAGACAAAGAAAGTTCATTGCTTGTTCCTTTCAAACATAAAAGACGATTTTCGATAACCATTTCCATCACTTTATCGATGTTTACTTCAATTGAAGATGTTGATGGCCCATCAGAGCGAGGCAAAACTTCCACCACATCTCGGCAGCTGTTGAATTTACTGTACCATTCATATGCACGTGTTTTTGATGAAATTGATTCGCCTTAAAGCTTCTATATCATTCTCAGCGATTCAACAGACGAAATTCCATTTGCAATACAAAATTTGAGACAAATGTTAGATCCATTGTAAAATTACGAAACACACTTGTGAGAACTGGCAAAATCGAGAACTGTAAACAAACTAAATGGCAGATCACGTTCTAACTCAGTCGGTATAAAAAGCAGTTGCCACAACTTATCAACAACAATAATTGTGTGTTTGTTTTTCCTTTAACGTGCTCTATTTCTGCCTTTTGGCTAATGACATGCCGGGGAATTCTGTCATCTCACTAATCCGGGAATTTTGCCGAACCCCTCTCATGTCGAGGGAAGGGATCTTCAATGTCCAACACATCTCTGTTAGACAGGACCGACGTCTTTACATCTCCTCCGAAAAATGACACGCAAGCGATTCCCAGAAACCGAAAAATCGCACCGACTTGGTGAGGATTGAACCCAGATAACTCTGCGCAGGAGACGAGCATCATATCCTCTACAGCACCGAGCCGGCAACAACAATAATTTTCACGATAGTTCTAACCAGATTTTTTAAATATTCAATTCCTCTTATGAAAGAATGTAAATAAAACAGTTATCTATTGAATTATAGATCTTTCAAATAGCTTTCACGGCTTTTATCTTTTAGAAATCGTCCATGAGCATTTTGCATAAATATGGCTGATTTCGTAAATGCACTGTTTATCTGCTTCTTCAATACACGAATAGTTGAGGGCCAATTGGAATAAGGGTTGCCAACTGTAGTCTCCGTGAATGTGTCTACTGTTTCGTGTAAATGTATCAATAATGTGAGCTAAAACTAACTCTAACTGCAACTAGCTTATTACTGGTTATTAGTACTCATGAAGTGGTAGTTGAAACCATGAACCTCAGGCATTTGATTAAGCATTCCTAGAGGCGGCCACTGAAACATCAAACTGGTAGTCATTCATTCATGAGTCTCTGTCACTAGTTGTCGCTCGATGTTTCGAAGCTTCGCCCAAAATTAGAGGTTAGAAGTTATGTGCAATTATCTGTTGTTAGTGTGAATTTTCAACTTTTGTTTTGTATGAAAAATATCAATTTGTATGATAATTCCTTGTGTTAGAGAGAAGTTGTATAAGAATATAACGCCTGAACAGAATTGATTTTTATGTTGGAAGTGAATGGAAGTTCTTCTTCTTCTTCTTCTTCTTCAAATAGGACGATGTCCTGTTTTTCTGTTACAGCCCCTGCTGCGAACCGGAGCTCCAGCACTCATGCCATCGCTTTTTCGGCCTTCCTATGGGTCTTCTAGTGTTGGGTTTTTGTGTTTTTGCCCACTTCGCCATACGTTCGGGGCCCATTCTGTCTACGTGATCTCTCCATAGGCGTCGACGTGCTCTTGTCCACCTCACCACATCCTGGACACCTAGCTCCCTTAGCGTATCCTCATTCCTTATTCTATCTCTGCGTGTAATACCTCTTATAGTTCTTAGTGTTCTCATCTCTGTTGTCCTCATTAGTTGTTTTGTTTTTGTTGTCTCAGCTCTTGTCTCAACCGCATATGTCATCACGGGTCTCACACAGGTTTCATAGATTCGAACTTTGCTTTCTGTGCTTATGTACTTATTCCGCCAGATTACATCTCTCAAGAAGCCAGATATTCTCGATGCTTTCATTGTCTGCTGTTTTGCTTCTTGTAATAGTTGCCTATCGCTCGATACTTCTACTCCTAGGTATTTAAAGTGTGAAACTTGCTCTATTATATGGTCGTTCACTACTAATTTGCATCCAATTGGATCTTTCGCTATTACCATCGATTGGGTTTTCTGTGTTGATATTACCATGTTATATTTTTCTGCTGTTACTTTGAACTTTTGTAGTAGGCGTTGTAGGTCGTCCTCATTCTCGGCTATTAGTAAAGCATCATCTGCGTAGCACAGTATTCTCATAGTTTTGTTACCCATCCTATAGCCTTGGTTCATTTGGTTAACACCTGCTAATATTTCACCCATGATTAAATTAAATAGACATGGGCTGAGGCTGTCACTTTGTCTAATGCCTGCGTTAATTTTGATCTCGCTTGTTAGTCCCTGTGTAGTTTTTACTTTCGTCTTATTAGAGTTATTTAGTTCTTTGATTATGTTTATGTATTTATTGCTCAAGTTTTTATTTCTAAGGATAGTGATCACATCGTTCATTCGAATTCTGTCGAATGCCTTTTCCAAATCTATAAAACATATAAACATCGGTTTGTAAAACTCTATGGACTTCTCCACCAGTTGCCGCAATATAAAAATTGCATCCGTTGTTGATCTATTTGGTCGGAATCCCTGTTGTTCTTCAGACACACCTACTTTGTCATATATCTTTTGCGATAGAATTTTAGTGAGTAGTTTCAATGCAGAGTTAAGGAGTGTGATGCCTCTATAATTTGCTGGGTTTGTCTTCACGCCTTTTTTGTATATGGGTATTGTTATGCTCTCTCTCCATTCTTCTGGTATCTCCTTGTTGTTTTCAATTTTTTGGAATAGTTTTGTTATTTCTGCTCCCCCATATTTAATTAGTTCGTTATTTATGTTGTCCGGACCGGGTGATTTTCTATTTTTAAATTTATGGATTACTTGTTGTACTTCTTCTAGGCTGATAATGTCATTTTCTGTTTCTTCGTAGAGTGTTTTGTTGTTCGATTTCTCGTTATTCATTGTTACCGTTATCATTATCTCCCAGGTATAAGTTCTGGAAATATTTCACCCACTCTTCTGGTCTTATTACATTGATCTGCAGTTCTTCGGTGATTGGTTTTTTCCTGTTTCTCAACATGTTCCATACCTTTTTCTGTGCTCCTCGTAAGTCGTGTTCCATGTCATTTGTAAATCTTTCCCGATATATTTTTTTAATTCTTTAATTTTGTTCGTTGTTCTATTTCTTTCTGTTTTATATCTTTGGTACTCTTCTGGTGTTCTGTGATTGACATATCTGATATATGCGTTCTTCTTTTCTTTTGCTAAATCTTTGATTTCCTGTGTGAACCATGGTTTATCTTTTCTATGACTGTTTATATTGATTCTTCGTTCCCCAATGGCTTCTTTTGCGCTGTTAATTATGTTGTTTTTCACTTTATTCCATGCGGCGTTTATGTTGGCTGTGTCTACTATAGGGTTAAGGTTGATCTTTTCCTCGAGTCGTGTTTGGTATAGATTCTTAGTACTTTCGTTTTGTAAAGATTCAATGTTGAATTTAGTGATGTAGTTAGGCGGGTTTTTTTTCTCTATTCTATATGACAGGCGGTACTTGCAGATAACCATTCCGTGCTGTGTTCCAACATTCGCTGATGTCAGTGTCCGTACGTCAAGTATTTCTCGTAGGTGAATTTCCCTATTGGTGATCACAAAGTCAATCATAGATTTTTGTCCTCTTGTGTTGGTGAATGTGTATTTGTGTTGTTCTTTGTGGTCAAAGTACGTGTTATTTATTCGGAGTTCATTATGTGCACATATCTCGAGAAGTATGTCTCCATTTTCGTTTGTCGCCGCTTCATTAAACTTCTGCATAATTCCCGGGAGGGGAGTATTCCCTATTCTCGAGTTAAAATCTCCCATTATAAATATTTTTTCTGTTTGTGGTATTCTGTCTAGTGTGTCTTGAAGTGTTTCGAAAAATTCTTCCCTTTCATTCTTTGGTTTACTTATATCTGGCGTGTAAATGCTGATAACATGGGTTTTTTCCGCTAGCTTCATGGATAGGTGAAGTATAATTTGATTGATGTAGTTTACCTCTTTGACTGCGTTTTCAAATTTCCTATGCATTAGTATACCAACACCCGCTTGAGCTCTTAGGTCCTTGTCTACTCCACTAGTGTGTAGTTTTGGTATCTCACGCTGCTTTTGCCCTTTTTCTTTGTCTCTGCAATTGTACATACGTCTATTTTGTGTTTCTCTATTCCCAATATTACTTCCTGGTCTTTTGTGTTCCACGATGTAGTGTTCCAGCATGCTAGTCGCATGACGTTTTTCTTTTTTGATAATCGTGTATACCGTTTTCTTGCCATGTTGTTATCGTTAATCCGTCCGTCATCCGAGGCTGTTGTAACAGTTCTTGGAGCAATTTTAGTTTTTTTATAGAATGGTAGGGTGCTAACCTTGCCCTTCAACCCTCCTCCTTTATCCGGGCTTGGGACCGGCAGTGAAGTCGACTTTGGGCTACTCAATCCACCCATTGTCGACAACCCAGGCGGAGTTTAAATGGAAGTTGTCTGTTTAAATTGCATTATTTTTGAGGTATGATTCAATGATTTAAATTGATATCTATAGAGTAACTTGTTCTTAGCAGAAATTCAAGTTTGATTCCATTTTGTCAATAAAAATAATATTAAAAATTGATTTTTTCACTGCTCTCACTCATTACCTATTCTTATTCCTAGTCTATTCCCGGAATCCCGGAGCTAAAGGTGGAGAACGGTCCCAATCCCGTCACTAGGTGAAAGATCACCACATCATGCTAAACTGTCAGTTGTGACTAAGTTTAGAATACTTAGTTCGGTCGTCAGAGTGGAAAAGGTTTCTCAGATGAGATATGATGAGCTCTCTTGCGACAAAATTATCCAGAACTAAACTCGTTCCCCAGACAGATATCCAGGGGGTACTCGCTCGGAGACCCATGATGGCAATTTGACTAACAACGGTCTTCTGGTGGACGCACGGATTTACCCATATTCCGATGAGGGAAGACAATTCGTTATTGAGTTTTGGAGCATAAGAGTACTGGGACTCACCAACATGAATGTGATAGCTCAACGCTTCTGTTAAAGGAGGACTTTCTAAGGATACGTTGAGGTTCAAAAATCTGTTTAAATAAAAAAGATGTTTCTATATTGTCTGCAGCAATATCCTAAGGATAACAACTATCCTAGATTGTTTCAGATTCTAGGCGATAAGGTAGATACAGTACAAATACATCGTCCATCAACTGGAGTGATCATTATGGAAGGCTTCAACGGCCACAATATCAACTGGCTCGAATAGGAACGACGAAGCAAGACGACAAGCGGAAGTCCTTGCGATCAGTTAATCTTGACGCATCTTAATTAATTAATGAATTAATTAATTATTATTTATTAAAATCCTTCAATATTTACAAGGAATTGTCATGATAAAAGTAGTTAGTGAATGTGCATAAATATAAAATATCCAAAATTGATATGCACATTGACAAATTTTTCAAAAGTTAATTTTTTTTACATATTTAAAACATAATCACCAATAGGACAGCAAGACACCGTACGATTTATTTACAGGCGATACATTTCACGAATATTCTGAATTCAGAAACTCTTCGACAGAATAAAAAACTTTAGAGGTAAGTATTTTTTTGATTTCATTTTTGAATTTCTCTGCAGGTAATAGCTTGAAATACTCTGGTAACACATTATACATTTTGATTCCTAAGAAGTTGAAACTATTCTGTGTTTTTTTAATCCTATGATGAGGCAAAACATACTTTTCCCGAGATCTTGTTTCGTAGGAATGATGGTTGGAATGTTTAAGTACTGCTGTTTTCTTCTCGATATATATATATATATATATATATATATATATATATATATAGACATGTGAGAATATACTGAGCAGGAACGGTCAGTATTCCATATTTTTTTAAATATTCTCTGCAGCTGGTTGCTTTTGAGATACATGCAATAGCTCTGATAGCTTTCTTCTGTTTAAGGAATATTTTGGATGCCTCTTCCGCTGCTCCCCACAAAAGGATGCCATAGGAGACCAAACTATGGAAATGAGCATGATAGGTGAGTATTGCTGCGTTTTCATCAACTATTTGCCTTATTCTTCGTATCGAATAAATTGCGCTACTCAATCTTCTGGACACGTTTTCTATTTGTTGAGACCAACTGAGAGAGCTGTCTCACTCAATGCCAAGCTTGCTAAGGCTTGCTAGGTCCATTACACTTAGCTTTTGTGGATTAAGCCTTTCCGAAAGTCCGGTTGTTCGACAGATTGATAAGCGTCCATTTTGTTGGTTAATCTATTTGTCATTATTTTCTTCAGTGCGACAAAAGGCTTATTGGGCGGTAATTTTCTATGTTATTTCTGTCTCCCTTCTTATACAGAGACTTGAGCATTATTCCATACCATTGGTATTCTTCCTTCATTTAGGCATTTGTTGAGAAGGATCCGTACGTTATCCAACAGATATTCTCCTCCCATCTTCAACATCTCGATGGTGATCTTATCTTCACCGGGGCATTTTTGGTTCTTCATCTGATTGAGGAATGTCTTCAGAACCGCTATTAAGAATATGTCTTTTAATATATTTCTGTTCTTGATTTTCAGAACTATAAAGCTTTTTGTAAAATTCTTCAATGACAACTACGATTTCTTCCCTCTTGCTGACCAAGATACCTTCAGAGTTCTTTATTTTCGTCATTTTAGTTTTTCCATTGGATAGTTTCGATCTGAGGACTTTCATGTTTTCGTTGTTTTCAATAGTTTCTTTAACTAGCTGTGTCTTCCGATCTCTCAGGTCTTTCCGAATACTTCTGTTTATTTCCCTATTCAATGTTTTATAGCTGTCATCCTCCCGACTTGTTTTTCTTCTTTTTTCAATTAGATGTCTGTTGTTTTGACTGATTTTCCCTGTGTTTTTCTGAGTACTGCACGTCTTCTTTGTTGTCACTAGTAAACAACTTGTTATCTTCTGAGTAAGATCATCAATTTCTCCACCTCCCAAATAGTCGGATTACAAAATCGTTGCAGGCGACCAATCATGGATATATGCGTACGAGCCGAAAGTCAACAACAATCGACAGTTTGGATCTTTCAAGACGAGTCAAACCTAACAATAGTTGTTCATACTCGAAGCAAATGGTCGCGTGTGTTTCAGGAAAAGCGGATATGTCACCTCCATAGCATTAGAGCAACGTAGAACGGTCAATTCTGAATGGATACAACCATTTATTTGCTGCAAGTGTTCGATGGGTTGAGGAAATTAAATCAAACAACTGAAATTATTCTGCATCATGACAATGCAAGCTCACACCTTTTAAACTTGATGCTTGTGCCATTAGCCATGGTATCATTTTTGGTACTAAGTCCTGGCTAAATCCAAGTGTTTTTGACTCTGAAGTTCTTAACTCGATGGCGGGGTGTCCTGATAGCCGTTCGCAACAATCTAAATTCCCAACTTGTCCCGGAATTCGCGAGTAATGCTGAGGATGTTCTACTTACAATCAACGGTGTAAAAACTTATTTGCTGTGTTTACTCACCTCCTGGAAACGTCAACAGCAGTACGTACTTCATATCCAGCTTATGCAACATAAAACAAAAGTTGGAGAACCAAGTCATACTAATACTGTGTGACTTTAACTGTTCA
This sequence comes from Cryptolaemus montrouzieri, assembly GCA_013387265.2. Taxonomy (NCBI): domain Eukaryota; kingdom Metazoa; phylum Arthropoda; class Insecta; order Coleoptera; family Coccinellidae; genus Cryptolaemus; species Cryptolaemus montrouzieri. The sequence continues at coordinate 17,704,270 of JABFTP020000001.1, read as the reverse complement.
AGCGTTTCCTGGATTCTCGACGGTAAGCATTGTTTCCTGTACTCTACTGACGTAGATAGTAAAAACGAGAATGTAATCAATTGTTTCTTACCTAGAATTAATGCATATTAATCATGTACAAAACAGTAATGGAGAAATATTGGACCTAATTTCATGCAACAGTTATAGGGTGCAAAATTTGAAGCGATGTGATAGCCCTTTGATTCCAGAAGACGTAGATCATTTCTCGCTTGAATTCTTATTTGAGGTCGGAGTTTCACGTCATCTCGAAAATAATAACAGAGTAATTCTTAATTTCAAAAAGGGTGATTATAGCGAAATAGACAGTGCTATTTTTTCTATTCCATGGAATGACATATTGCACGATGAGAATGTTAATAACAGTGTTCATCGATTCTGTGACATTTTTATAACATTGTTTGTGACCATATTCCGATAAGAAAATGTAGTAAGAGGTATCCGGTTTATTATTATTTTGAAACTTTCAAATATTGAGAAGTCAGGATAGGACTCATTCAAAATGGAAAACTTACAAAAATTTCAGTGATTATCTCGTATTCAAGACTTTACGTGCTAGATCCCCACTGGCTCGCTGTGTGGGGCTGCGAGAGCCAGAGGAGTACCAAATATTATTGCGGAATGGATTAGTATCATGCTAAATGCCAGAGTGATCAACACTTCTCTGAGAGGGGAAGTAGTCACTTTTGTGGCTGGCAGGGGCTGCCCACAGAGCGGAGTACTATCCCCACTGTTGTAATCCCTGCTAGTTAAAGATCTTCTGGCAATAATTATTATTATAGTCATTCTGGCTGTCAGAGATGGTAGCGATGTTTCCGACAGACTACAGGAGGCTATGTCTGCAATTCAGGGATGGTGTGAAGGGGAGAAACTTAGACTGAACCCCTAAAAAACCCTTATGGTACCATTTACCAGAAAGAAGAGGATATTTGTTTTGCCCCCGACCCTGGGCGGGGTGTTTATTCCGGTAGTGGAAGAAGCAAAATATCTGGGGAATAACCTGGATAGCAAACTCAAGCGGAATTCGCACCTGGAAAACACAATACACAAGGCCCTATGGGCATGTCAAACGACCTGTGGAAAAAAGTGGGGTCTTGTCCCGAAGCAACTTCAGTAGCTATATGTGATGGTGGTTAGACCACGTATTACGTACGGCTGCATTGCTTGGTAGGAGTACAGTCAATGCCAACTCAAGCTCTCTAAATTACAGAGAACAGCCTGCATTATTATTACTGGAGCCTTTCGCTCTACACCCACTGCGGCCATGGAACTGATATTGGGCCTTGCCCCTCTTCATCTGGTGATGAAAGGAGTGGCTAGAATTGCTTTCTACAGATTCCATCATCTTTCCCATAATGAAGCGGGTAGCTTCGGCTTCGTGTCTGGCGCCTTACAGTCTAAAATCGAGGACAATGAAGTGCTGAGTATGAGGTCAGATATAGCAACACCTAAAACCAACATGGAGAGGCCGTTCCAAATCATCATTCCCGATAGACAGGAATGGGACCGTCTACTTGTTGGTACACGGATGGCTCAAAAACTGAAAAAGGTAATGGAGCTGGTGTCTGCGGTCGAGGTGCCGCCAAGGAACAGTCGATCTGTCTTGGTGAGCATGCGACTGTCTTTCAAGCATAAATATTCGTCATTGACAATTGTGCTAACCTCTTGCTCGCGGGGAATTAACAAATAAGTCAATTAAAATCCTCACCGGTAGCCAAGCTGCGCTGAAAGCATTGGCATCCGATACCTGTACGTCACGTGCAGGAATGTAGCTCCACCCTTGCCATACTAGGGAAGCCGAGCAGGCTCCGTTTAATATGGGTTCCTGGTCAGTCGGACATTCAGGGAAATGAGAAGGCGGACTCATTGGCAGCTCGAGGAACTAACCTGGAGTTCATAGGACCGGAGTCTAAGCTCGGAATTCCCCTGGAAACTGCAAGGATGAAAAACAACCGATGGCTGGACTTGAGGGTACGTGAGCATTGAATGAGCCTCCCAGGTTCCAGACACGCTCGAGATGCCATCAGTGGACCTTCCACTACAAAAGCAAAGGCCTGGCTTAAAATCTCTAGGTTGAAACTCAGAGTTTTAACTATCATACTAACGGGGCACTGTCGCCTCAGGAAACACCTAAATAAATTAGGATTGATTGAGAATCCTTCCTGTAGGATATGTGAAAAAGATATAGAATCAATGGAACATTTTATGTGTGAGTGCCCAGCTGTGGTCAGGGCCAGGATGGAAGAACTTGGATCTTGCAAACTGAAGCTGACTGAGCTCATTAAGCTCTCTTCCACGAAACTCGTATCATTTACGAGAAGGATGGAGCTCGTGGATGAGATATAGGACAGAGTGTGCCACAATAGACCACTGGGTTGCAGTGGCCGCGCTACTAGGCAGCCCGCAGTTAAAAAATAATAATAATAGATCCAAACAACTCATCAAAATTGATTTTATTACATACACGGCTATTATTCAATTTGAAGTGAGCACAACTCCTGGAAAAATCTTCATTTTCATTTCTAACAAAACTAAACGTCACAATATTTCCCATAACATGATGTATGAGAATAGGAGTGCTATTGCGGAAAGGGATATTGCTTACTTATTTGCTGAATATTTTTGGGATGTATATATTAAGTCTGACTCTAAAAATCACACAACAGGCCTCGGGTTCCCTTGCCTCAGACTTCACTGTATCTAAGCAGTGTGAATTTTTCTGCTGCTCAGGAATCAGCCTAGGATGGGGGTTAGGGAGCTGGCCCTGACGGAATTCCTTCATTTTTTCCAAAAGCCTGCGCATCTTATATCGGTATTCTCCCAGACTTTATTTACAATAAATTCCTTGAGAAAAGTCTACACTCATCCTATTCATCTTGTTGAATTACAAATTATTCCCAAACAACGCGGAAATCAATTGAAAACAATTTAATAAGTTTCGTTTAATTTTTTTCTGGAGGATTCGATTAGCATTTGCAGGTTAATGTTGTTTTCACTGACTTAAGTTAAGCTTTTGATTCATTTCATTGCTGAAGTGGGTGTATGTGGCAAAAATGTTGCGCTGGGGGGGGGGTTAGGAAGCATTATGTTTCTGTTAACGGGTATGACTGTGAATCCTCTTATCCTACATATGGCGTGCCTCAGGGCTCATACCTGGGACCATTGTTGTTCATTATTTATATTAGTTATATCAGTAAATGTTTCAAACATTGTAAAATTTCACTTTTTAGCGACGATTTCAAAATATTCATGAAAAATAAAAACCAGCAGGATTGTTTTACTCTCCAGCGCAAGTTGGATGATTCTTTCCAATTCTGTGGAGGAAATGGTCTTTTTTGAATCTGTCTAAGTACCGAACTAAGTCTTTCTCTCGTGGTAGGACTATTGTTAGACATACATATGTCTTGAACGAAACTGAGCTACCCATAGTTGACTTAATTGAACATATACAAATCATGTTCGATACAAAGTTGTTATTTAGTGATCATGTTGACTACGTGGTCAATTCTAATAACAGAAATCTAACCTAACAAGGCAGTGCAAATATTTCAACAATGAAAAATCATTAATCACTTTATACAATGCTTACATACTCTCGAAGTTAAACTTTGCTTCGCCTGCTTGGAATCCCCAATGCAATATTAATATTCAAACGCTTGAAAAGGTTCAAAAAAGATTCCTAGGATTTCTTGGCTATAAATGTAATTTCAGACTTCCTGTTAGCTTCAATTAATCACTTAATTCGTTTACTACATTTTGGAATGCTGCCTTTAGAACTAAGAAAGAAATTGATTGATGTTTTGTTTATTTTTAGACTTATAACTGGCCATTTGGATTATATAAGTATTCTCGAGACCGTTCATTTTCATATTCCAACAAGACCCCTACAACATCATTATTCTTTTGATCTACCAACAAAAGCACCTTATGATTTCTACGTGTAATTCAGGTGACGTAAAAATCGATTTATTTTTGATAATAAATTATCGATCGAAAGGAAATTGAAACGCATAGGGTCGCTTCAATTTCAAAAATGGAGTTTTAATCGAAAAATGATTTTGGAGAATATTAATCTGGCCTAAACAGAGCAAATCTGATGTCAGTTGCTCACTTATGGTAAATTGGCAATATTCATGGCACCCTAGATAGAAAAATAAAACCGAAAAATAATTTTGAAGCCCAAAATATCAATTGTGAGGTATGGTTGAATTTGGGAAATTATTTGGAAACCAAATATGCAAAAATATACAGACTGCTCCATTTAAAAATCTTCATTAAAGGTCATTTCCGGCGACACCGGAAGGAAAAAAATTGTTTCAAATGTTAAAAAGTGGCATGTCATAAGCTTAATCGAATTACAAAATTTCAATAAATTACTTGCAGAAATATAGAAATAAGAGGGTGTACCATGATCCTGTGTCACCTGGTATATATATATATATATATATATATATATATATATATATATATATATATATATATATATATATATATATATATATATATATATATATATATTACCCATATATCTGTTCATGCAATCAAACTAATTTCATGAAAAATATGAATCCACCACCCGGTAATTAATACCCATTGATTATAATCAAAACATATCCTGGAATAATTATATATTAGGTAACGTTAAATGTTATGAGAATATATCAATCTACCAGAATATATACATACTATAGTATCATCAGACAATGATATTAATGTACCAACGAGTAGTGTCAAGGCTGTTCCCCGAAAAATCCAGTTTACGGACCTTAGTAGTAACATTGAATACTCATTAATATTTGTGTGAAGTGGTGAACGATCGAATAGAATACTGCTCTGAAATAAATATGACAACATTGTTAGTTAATTATATAACATTTATATAAACAAATAAAAAAATATTAAATGAGATTCTGAGCAGTATAAACTAAAGAGAAAACCTATGACTCTACCTCATTATTTTTTTGGAAAGAAACCTACGAAGAATATTACAAGATTTGATGACTGTTATCTTTTGTAACTGTTCAAACAAATTTTTCTTCAGACCCAAAATCTCAATACTTTTGTGAAGATTCCTAGAAATAACACCTGTTGTGGAAATAATAATTCGGTAGAATAAAAATTTTTTCATTTTCCACATTTTTTAATCTCGTCGCTATCATCATATATTTAGAAATTTTTCATTGTATTTATTTTTTATATTATGTGTGTCGGGTATAGCAATATCAATTATATTTGTTATTCAATTCTGTTTATCAGTAAGAATGATATCTGGTCTATTGTGTTTTACAGCTCTGTTACAAAGAATTGTTTTATCAAAATAATGTTTATATTTGTCATTTTCACAAATAATCTCAAGTTCATATTTGTAAAATTTTTTTCTTTTGGAAATTAGGTCATGTTTAATTCTAGATTAAAATGAATAATATTAGCGGCATAATGTCTTTCTAAATAATTTGTTGAAGCAAGAACTGAGCAAGATGATAATATATGAAAAACTGTTTCTGAAGAACAGAAACATCTACGGCAAGAAACATCTATATTTTGTTTGATGATGTGTTTTCTATAATTCCTCGTGAAAACAACCAGATCCTGGATCGCAATTGCCAAGCCTTCTGTTTCAGCAAATAATTCTCCAGAAACTGACCATTTTTCGATGCGATTTTATTTCATTTTCAATATAATCATTTTCAATTCTTTAGGGTGCTTTCCGTGTAATTCCTTCTGCATCCAACTTTCTCTTTTAGAATTATCATCAAATATATTAAAATCTACCTTTTGCATTGTCAAGTTCAGAGGTGTAAGATCATAATCTGAAGCAACAACAATATCATGTAATTTAGACGTTCTCTGTTTATCATGAAAATGGGAACGTAGATGAAAAATCTGTTTACTGTTATATATATATATATATATATATATATATATATATATATATATATATATATATATATATATGTATTTATATACCATATTGGTACCGAGGTGCCATTAGAGCTTGATACTATGGGTAAACAAATTCACTTTGTATTATCATATATATACATTACTATCATTAAATCAGATATTCTTTCATTATTACAAATTTGTTTAGATCAAAATTATTTCCATTTCAATAACAAATATTATACTATTGAAGACGGCTTGATTATGGGCAATCCGTTAAGTCCTCTGTTAGCAGAAATATTCATGAATAACTTAGAGAAATTAATTCATAATCAACCACTCAGTAAATATTGTTTATACTGGTATCTCTTTGTAGACGATATCATTATTTGCTTCACAGGAACAGATAGACAGTTAGAAATTTTCGAAAATCATATAAATTCATTACATCCAAAAATTGGATTCACAACCGAAATAGAAAGCAATAATTCTATTAATTTCTTAGACGTAACAATTTCGAATGAAAATGGAAAACATGTTTTCGCAATTTACCATAAGCCGTCACATACAGATATTATAATACATAACTCGTCGTGTCATCCATATCACCATATAATGCCAGCATTCAATAGTTTTATTCATAGATTGATTAACATCCCGTTATCACCAGAAAATTTCAACAAAGAACTAAATTTGATTAAACAAATAGCCAAAAATAATGGTTACAATCCCAAACTAATAAATAATATTTTAAATAAAAACAAAGTAGAATCGCATTGAATGAAGTTTACCCTGTCGATAAATTGAAACAAAAATTCAACACCTTAACCTACGTTGGCATCACAAGTGAGAAACTGAAATCATTCTTGAGTAGCAATAATTTCAACATAGCTTTCCAAACTAATAATAATTTAGGCAAATATATAAAAATAATAAAACCAAACCAGGTAAAAACAATAAATCAGGTGTTTATTGATTGAATTGCAATGACTGTGATAATTTCTACATTGGTAGAACACATAGAAATTTTAATATTAGAATATCGGGACATAAACGCAGTTTTTCAAATAAAAATCAGATTCAAATTACGCGAATCATCTCTTAGAAAATAATCACTCTTTCGACCCACAGTTTGAAATTTTGCATACAGATAATAAATATTGGAAGGTTGATCTTTGGGAAACATTAGAAATCAATAAATACAAACACTCAGGTAGACTCATCAATGAACAAGTCGATTTAAGCCCTTCACCTCTATTGAATCTCTTCGGGGAGCAATCTATTCCTTAATTTTATTGGATATACCTGTCATAAATAACCACTTGAGAAGAAGCAACCCAATAAGCTTTTAATTACACAAGAACATTCATATTTATATTCTCATTTATATTTTCTGTACATTCATTCTTCTGAAGAAGCTACGGTGTAGTGAAACGCGTTACGAATCGCAATTATCAAGTAAAATTCCTTAAAACACAGTACTTGTGTTTTATTATTGTTAATGGAATTTTACCAAGTAAAAGCCTCCCAAATTCAAATCCTTGATTCATCTATAAACTAGATTGTTTTTAGGTAATTATTGTGTGATTGCACACATATGGATAACTTTTATATTGGAAACGTCAAAGTCGTTTGTCTTCATAGCCCTCTTTGTTCGAAAAATAAAAATCCCCTCTAAACTTATTCTGATTCCTGAATTATCCATTGTCAGGTATGGTTGAATTTGGAAAATTATTTGCAATCCGCATAAGCTAAAATATACTGGGAAGATCTCCATTAACCTACTGGATTTATTTACACGTACTGAAATAAAATGAATGAATTTTTTTTTCATCATCATAGTTTATTAGCTTTAAAAATAAAGTGTTTACAAAATTTGTTTACCCATAGTATCAAACTTCTGATGGTACCTCGGTACCAATGTGGTGCCATTTGAAAAAATGAATTTTTAATTAGAAAATGATTTTGGAGAACATTAATCTGGCCTGGACAGAGCAAATCTGAAATTTCGACGTCAATTGCTTTTTTAAATTGTTTCTTTGATCGATTAATGTAAATTCGCATTATTCATGGCACCCTAGATTGAAAAATAAAAACCGTACCAAAAATAATTTTGATGCCCAAAATATCAATTTTGAGGTATGGTTGAATTTGGAAAATTATTTACAAGCCACTTATGCAAAAATTGTTTCAAAACACAAAAGGTGGCCTGTTATAAGTTTGATCGAATCACAAAATTTCGATAAATTACCTGCAGAAATATAGAAATAAGAGAGGTGTACCATGATCCTGTGTCACCTGGTATATATATATATAAATATATATATATATAGGTGGCCTGTTATAAGTTTGATCGAATCACAAAATTTCGATAAATTACCTGCAGAAATATAGAAATAAGAGAGGTGTACCATGATCCTGTGTCACCTGGTATATGGTAGATTATATATATATATATATATATATATATATATATATATATATATATATATATATATATATATATATATATATATATATATATATATATATATATATATATATATATATATATATATATATATCATATATAAATATTACACAAAGATCTTTCTTCTACTATCCATTAAAGTCTTCAATCTTCTACCGATGAGCTTGAAAGCCCTGTTGCTATCCACCAAAAATATATATATATATATATATATATATATATATATATATATATATATATATATATATATATATATATATATCATTGTCCACCAAAAACAAAAAATCAAAAACTCGTCTAAATCTGATCTGAAAAATTCATCAACATGTCTTCATGAAGTATGGAAAAAAAATTCAAAATTAGAGATTATATCAGTATTATTTTTCTATCGGTTCTATTCAACTGGTTAAATGAGCTTCCTCAGATCATTATTACTGCAATTAATACCTATTGCATGTAAATTTTTTAGTTACCTGCAATCATTTTTGTTTTTTTTTTGGATTGGTCAGACACATACAAATCTAATTAACAACGGTCCAACTTGTTAAATAATTCACTTCAAGGTGAATTTCGAACGTGAATGATTTCTTTGAAGTGTTCAAAATATACCATAATTTTTTAATTTTTTAAATTCATATTTAATACTTGTGATGCGACGTACTCGCTCTTAACGCTGCGCGTGCTACGTAAACTTGAAGGCCTCTCTTCAGCTCTAAATTAATATTTTCAATAATAAAGAAAGAGTTCAAGAGGTTGAAGTTTTCAAGAATTTTTTCTTTCAATTTCTCAAATGATAACATTTTCTGAGACATCAACAAAAGCTAAAAGGGTTCTTTCTCATCTTTTATTGCTCATAACTTTTGTGATTTTTTGTATTGATGAACGCTTTCTAAATATGCAAAATATAAAGGTTGTTTCATTTAAAAATCTTCATTAAAGGTCATTTCCGGCGACACCGGAAGTGAAAAAAATTGTTTCAAATGTCAAATCATAAGGTTGATCGAATCACAAAATTTCAATAAATCACCTGCAGAAATATAGAAACGAGAGGGGTGTCACCCGGTATATAAGATCACTCCTGATTCTATTGTGATATTTTTCCTTCATTGTTACTCAGAGAATACTGTTTAGGTGTTAAACCTGTTTTTATTTCTTATGTGGTAAAAAATAAAATAAAAATAAAATATTTATTTTTCACAATATGGGCTTGAAGATTATTCAAAATATTATACTATTTCCACTATTATACAATTTCTTGCTTCGCCATATTGCCGTTAACGCTATGAGCTTTCGAGCTTTCAAGCTCAGAACTGGGATAAAATAGAATGGACAACTCTCCTTACAACTCGTACGAATGAATCCAACATCCAACTCAACATTTCTGAACATCCAATAGCAGCCGTAATTCTGAATATGCAGAAAGTAGGAACAACATGAAGAGGCAACGAACCGGAATTCCATCCGGAATCGGAATAACTGAAGCTGGTAGAGCTCCGGGTCGAGACTTATCGAATGTTTACGGCGTGTTCCGGATTGCGTCCACTCTTGCATACAAAACGGGACCGACATTTATCTTGAAAGTTGTCGACAAAGCTGGGACCGAACGTTTTACCCTTAATTGACTGCGCTTTTTGAATGCATTATCGACTGTTTGAAGCTGAATTTATGTGCTGAGCTCGGAAATGGTAAGAAATATATATCTTGTTCGTTTGGGAAAATATTCGTTGAGGTAAATTGAATATTGGATTGATAAATATGAAAAACTACATTTATCTTTAGAGACTATACACACTCTAATACCGAACAAGTTAAATATGGTGAAAAATAGTGATACTGCTCCAAAAAATAATTGTGTTAATTCATTGGATCCGAAGTGATCCTTGAAAATGTACCGAAAGCGTTCATTAATACAAAAAATTACAAAAGTTATGAGCAATAAAAGATGAAAAAGAACTCATTTAGCTTTTTTTGATATCTCAGAAACTGTTATCATTTAAGAAATTGGAAGAAAAGATTCTTGAAATTTTCAACCTCTTGAACTCTCTCTCCATTATTCAAAATATTAATTTAAAGCTGAAGAGAGGCCGTCAAGTTTACGTAGCACGCACAGCGTTAAAAGCGAGTACGTCACATCACAAGAATTTTTTCAAGTATTAAATATGAATTTGAAAAGTTATGTTGTATTTTGAACACTTCAAAGAAATCATTCACGTTCGAAATTCACCTTGAAGTGAATTTTTCAACAAATTGGACCATTGTTAATTAGCACAATTAATTTTCATGAACTTTTGTCTTCATTGTAAACAAAAATAATGTTCAAATAAATGGCGTGAAAATCTTTCGCCTCGTGGTACCCTTCTTGAATACTTTTGTGGCGCGATCTCATCAACTTGTAACGGTTTTTCTTCGTCTGGAATAGCTCGGGTGCCAGTTTTTGTTTTCCGAAGTTGTCTCCTCGGGTAATGGAATCTGTTGGATCTTTCTTTCAGATCTGGCCCTGGTAACCTGAAGCTGTAGAAGAGTTCCTTGTTATCTAAGACGATTACCGAGAATGTCAGTTTCCAAATGGGTTTTAAGCACTTGGTAACTGGAGATTAAACTTCTGTTTTGCTATGGTTTGAACAGATCTTCCTTGGAATTGAGTACTAGAGATAGGGAATGAAGAAAGACAAAATATGATTATATTGAAAGTTCAAGACGAATTTACTTTATACACGGTGTTACATAATAGTATGTCACAACCTGAGGGGGTAAATCTACGTGCAATTTCAAGAAAAAAAGTTCATATAAACATAGGTCCGCAAAAGCTTCGTTACAGAGCTACAGGGTGTTGAAGTTTCCAGAAAAAAACTCCTGCAGTTTTTGAGATATTCAGCCCAAATACTACAAGGTATTTTCTTTTCTGGAGCCATGTCTTCTTTTCCCCTCTAAAACTTTTTTGAAATACGCCACTGATCAACGTACAATCAATCTTAGTCATCTTTGTTCAATTTAGAAACATTTTTGGCACCCGTAATTTTTTCGTATCTCCAACCATTCTCGAGCAAAAAATTATTAAACGATTGTATTACTTCGCTGAATTGAAAGCACTTCTTATTAAAAAGATGACTAGTAGGCTTTAATTTTTTTCATTTATTTATTTATTTTGACAGTTGCTAAAGTTGAACCAGTGTCTGCTCGAATTGTTTGATAAATTAACTATTAGCTTTAAGACTTTTGATGTTATTGCTGTAAGAAAAAATGGCTAATTTTACTAACGCCGAATTGGCTGATATCCATTACATGTACGGTCTAGCTGACGGAAACACAACAGAAGCTAGGCGATTATATCAGGTGCGCTTTCCAAATCGAGTAGCACTAGACAAGCGAACATTTTCAAATATCCACAGAAGGTAGAGGGAAACTGGTAATTTCACTACAAATAATCATTTAAAAGGTGCTACTCAAACTATGAGAACTCCCGATATTGTGAAAGCAGTTTTGAATTTATTGATTTGAATCCTCATGCGAGTAAAAGAAATCAGTTTAATATTTCACATGTTCTAGTTTGGAGGATTCTCCACGACTTTTTATTGTACCCGTTTCATATTCAACGCGTCCAAACTCTACTTCCTCGAGATTTTCCTTCAGGACTGAATTTCTGCCGATGGTTCTCAGATAAAGTTAGAGAAAATGCTCATTTTGATAGTGAAATAATGTAAATGAATAAACTTTTCAAGAACTGCTATCACAAATGCTCACAATAATCATTATTGGGCTGAAGAAAACTCTCATTTGATTGAAAAATCTCATCATCAAGTACAATTCTCACTAAATGTCTGGGTCGGAATAATTGGAAATGATTTGATTGGGCCATTTTTTTTGCCTTACAGATTGAACGGTCCCGCTTATCGGCAATTTCTTGAGGAGGAGTTACCTTTATTGCTCGAGGATGTGCCACTTTTGGTAAGAAACATAATATGGTTCATGCATGACGAGGCACCAGCACATTGCAGTGGAGAAGCTAGGGAATTCTTGAATAATACATTCAACAACCGATGGATAGATTGGGGTGGGCCAGAACCATGGCCTCCTCGGTCAGACTTAAATAGTTCAGATTTTTTCTTATGGGGATATCTCAAAAGTTCGGTTTATACCACTCCAGTGAACACTGTAGAAAAATTGAGAAATCGAATAATAACCTCTTGTGACACGATAAGAAAATAGGCCAGCAATATTTCAAAGAGTGCGTGATAATATGCGAAGAAGTACAGAGGCCTGTATTCTTGCAGGTGGAAAACATTTCCAGCAATTTATTTAGTTTTTAATTGTCTTTCTTTTTAGTTTGATGTTGAATAAGTATAAGTTGAGTCTCAGAAGACGAGCTATCAAAATAAAAGCAAATTTTGGGCATACCTATCTAGTATTTCAATTATTTTTTTTTATTTAGCGAATAACATACAATTCAAATTCAATAATTTTTCACTCGAAAACGGTTAGAGATACGAAAAATTGCAAGTGTCAAAAAGTTTTTAAATTGAACGAAGATATAATACCCGGGAGATTTTTAATATTTAAAGCAATTTTTCTGATAGTATTCATCTCAATTTCGAAGTCTGTCGGTGACAGTGGAATGAAAAAGGCCCTATAGAACATTGAATTAAAAGTTTCTAGTTTGTGATTCAAGTGATCGAATGAGTCCATGGAATAGTTGAGCCTATGAAGGTTTCTATTCTGTGGATGTTATAAATGAAATTGGTAGTCGATTTTGTTATTGTCGGGTGTAAAAAATGTATTGAGTTAATAATTTCTATTTCTGCTGTAAACTGAATATTGGTATAAACTTCATTCAAAAATTGCAGAGCAATTTGCCTGTTTGAGGCTTGGAAACCTACCAAAATATCATATACACTGCTCAAAATGTTCTAAGGAACAGTAAAAATATTAAGCGTAGGTCATACCATTCGCATTAACTACTTCAAATGTTTACATGGTATAATTAATACATCCTTCTAGTCACTGAAAAATTCGAAATAGAATACATAACGAATAGATTCCATTGTTCCATTAAGGCATGTTCAAAAGCTGGACGACCTTGAATATTCTCCATAAGGGGATAAAACCAGGCTGAAGCATGTCCCGAACATGCTCTATGGGGCTCAGGTCGGGAGACTGTGGTGGCCATTGTAAAACATTGATATTCTCCCTCTGAAACCATCTTCGTATTGGGATTGCAGTGTGTGGAGAGGCGTAGTCATGCATAAATAAGAAATTTGGTCCAGCCGTGTTTCGAAATGGTAGACCTACATGTTGGAAAACATTATCAATGTAGATTTGATGATCCATATTCCTTTGAAGACAAATGAGGTCTGTTTTATCATACAATGCGATTCCACTCCATACCAATACAGATCCTCCTTTGTAGCTGTGTACATCCTGGAAGTGCATGAGCCTTTCCAATAGACCCTTTTGACGCCATACCCTTACCCTTCTACTATCCGGGTGAAACCCGAACCCAGACTTATCGGTGAATAGTCGGGCTGCGCGATTGCCAGGTCTAAGTGGAGGGACTGTGATTGGACAATTTCGTCAGAAATGGCTACTCCATGTGTATCTTGGAAATTTCTAGAAATTTCACGAGCTGAGATTGAAGCATTCCGTCTGGCTTAAAGCACGATAAATCTATCTTGGGCAGGTGAAGTTTTTCTTCTAGGGCCTGTGTGTCTTTCCTTCACACCATCAGTATCCAGATACCGTCTCCATAACCGACTTATCACACTTTTTGACACCGCAAATTCACCTCCTACTCGGCTCTGAGAACTACCTCCTTCAATCATACCCACTGCACGTAATTTTTCATCTCGCGTTAAATATCGACGTTGCATTATTTTTTAATACCCTAACTCACAAGAATTCGGTATAACTCAAAGGAAATAACGAAATGAACTGAATTTTTGAAGATTAATAAATATCGCATTTTACGGTACATCTGAATTTTTTCATGAAAACGTGTGTTGATCTACTTGAATCAACATCCACGGCGTCCATCAGGTGCAAAATCTGCATTTACAAAGATATCAGAGTGGTATTCACTGAAATTATTCGATAAAAATCTTGTTGTTCCTAGATCATTTTGAGCAGTGTACATATTAGTACCAGAACACTATACAGGATGTCCGTGAATTGTTTTAAACTGTTTTAGACATTGAGTAGCTGGAATAATTATCAAAATTTTTATCTCCTGAGAAATTTCGATATGATGAGCGGTTCAATCACAAGAAACAGTATTTCAATTTTATGATTCTATTTCTTAAACCACCTAGCCAGTCAAAAATATCACATATTGACCATGTTGACTTTGGATTTGTTTCTGTAATCTGGCAGATTGTCATTTTATTAAGCTTGACAACCTCTTGTTGGCGAAATTATGTTTTATAGGTTGCTAAAGCGGATCAAGCAAATAGGAAATTCAATATTCATGGAAACGTACAATATCATGGTCTGTCAAGACACATCTTCCTACAGTAACGTCCTTCGTGTTTTATGCATTTATCTCTATTTTTACAAGAGATATCCAATTTGAAGCGAAAAGTCACAAATTTCAAGAATTTATTTTTAATCTTGCGTAGGTGCATAACATCGGAGGTTAGCCAAAGAATAAAATCAGAATTAGAGAAGCGGAAATCTAATGAAATGAAAATTTTTGAAATTCACTGGCCAATTTCACGCTCCTGGAGAACTCGAAGTACACTGGAAAAATCGTTGATTTTGCAGGTATGTATCCTGGCGATACACTCTTGAAATGAAATGAACATGTTGAGAAAAATGTTCATGATGACCCACAAAAAAAAAACATTTGATTTTAGTAGCGAGTATGACCCCCCCGAGCTCTTATTACAGCGCGCATACGATTTCGCATACTCCCAATGATGTTGTCTACCATCTGTTGAGGTATGTTGTCCCACTCTTCCACCAAAGCCAATGTCAGCTCTTCAACGTTGCCTGGATTCCGTTGTCGAACCCTTCTTCCAAGAATGTCCCAAACGTGTTCGATCAGGTTTAAATCCGGTGACCGCGACGGCCTGTCCATTCGTGTGATCCCAACTTCAGTGAGATATTCTATCACTATGCGCGCAGTATGAGGGCGCGCGTTATCGTGCATAAAAAGGAAATTTTCCCCTATGTAAGGAGGAAAAGGCACAACATGGGGCTCCAAGATTTCTGTTATATACCGATGGGCATTAAGTGATCCATTGCCAATAATCTCCAGTTCTGTTCGTACTCCCAAGCATATGCCACCCATATCATAACTGACCCTCCACCGTATTGCTCAGTTCCTGCGAAATTCGCTTGATTCTACCGTTCCCCTCGATGCCTCCATTTTCTATCTCTACCATCCACGAAATTCACACAATATCGGCTCTCATCCCTAAATAAAACTCGTCTCCACTGATTGAATGTCCATGCTAAATGCTCCCTACCAAACGCCAATCTTGCTACCCGATGGGCTCTATCGAGTCTTGGTGCTCTTGCTTGAGCGTATGATCTCAGACCAACTTCATTTAATCGTCTTCTGACTGTCCTCACACTGACGTTAATGTTATCCACTGCTTGTGAAAGGTTACGTGCCTGAACGGCAGTAGAACGAGGATTTCTTATGGTTCGATTGACGATGAAACGGTCATGTATAGCGCGGGTTGCCCAATTTCTTCCTTGTCCTCGCCTCCTCACGTACAATTCAGTTTCCCTGTAACGTCGGTAGATTCGATGGATAACCGACGTCGAGACACCCAACATGGTACCGACTGAGCGGTAGGTGCGCCCTTCCTCGATCAATGTAACTGCCCTTGCTACTGAGGTTGGTGGTAAATCTCTCATTCTGAATGAAATATACCGTTTCGAATCGTAAACAGTAAAAGAATCACAAAACACCGCAACCGATCGAATTTGTATCAAATCAAAGAATGGAAAATCTCATTCTTTAAACAAGTGCAAATGTAGTCATATACAAAAAAACGTGTGTTGTATTTTATATTTGATAAAAAAAGGTGTGCACATGTGTAGATGAAAAGTTTTATCAATGGTCCCAGAATTCGGTTGTGTATTTTAATACCTACCGACGACTGTCATCTCCTATGAATTCCTAATTTTCACCAAATTAACCAAATTGTCATCAATAACTAATGCAATTCGAACATAAAAATCGCAAACGACAATTTCCACACGCCTGAGTGATAATAAGAAAATTCCAAATTGATAGACGAATTTTAATGACAATTTCTTGATTCAATGGAATTTCTCCAAAATGGTGATTTTCCACTTAAAATTAAATATATTTTGCAAGAATAGAGATAAACGCATGAAACAAGAAGGGCGTTACTGTAGGAAGATGTGTCTTGACAGACAAAGAGTTGATCTATAACTTGCCAAACAAATCATCTAAATCGGTTGAGGAATTAGGAAAAATATCGAACTTCGAATTTGGTTAAATTTTCGAGTGTTCCGCTAATTTTGCCTCCGAGTGTAGTTTACACCCAAAATTTCATTCAACCATAGTAAATGTTCAAAAATTTCACCATTTTGCTGAATACAGGAGTTAATCCTTTTTAAGAAATTAAATTGGACCCTTGGCATTACTTCAGGGTCATCTTTGAAGGAGTTGGCCGCATTTAAAATTCTCATATATAACTCTCTTTCGGGTGTCAATTGGAGAAGAATAAACTCTAGATTTTAAAGCACCCCAAAGAAAGAAGTCGCACGGTGTCAAGTCAGGAGATCGTGCTGGTCAACTTGCAGGAGCATCAGCTCCCCTTCCGATACAACGATTCGCATACTGTGCATGCAAGAACTCGCGAACCGCTGAAGTGAAGTGAGGAGGTGCACCTTCCTGCATCAACCAAATTTCGACACTCAATAATACTGGAATATCGTCCAACAAATCCGTCAAAGTTTCTTGCAAAAATTTCAAATATGCCTCTCCGTTTAATCTAGAATCACTACCGGACCAATAATGAAATTGTCAATTACTGAAATCCATATGTTAATTTTGAATTGATTCTAATGCTTGAAAAAGCATGTGAATTTTCGACACTGTACATGTGTTCATTGTGAAGGTTAGTGATGCCAGACCTAGTAAAAGTGCATTCGTCAGTAAATAGAACTTTCCTACTGTTCAGTTCAGTTCGGTTTCAGAAATGGCCTAGGAACGCGTGAGGCTCTCTTTTCTCTTAATCTACTCACCCAAAGATGTAGAGACATGAATGTCGATGTTTACGCCTGCTTTGTTGACTATCGGAAGGCTTTTGACTGCGTTTCACATAAAAAATGGCGGAAATTCTAAAAATACCGGGGTTGATGCAGAAGACTTACGCATTATTACAAACCTTTATTGGCACCAAACTGCACAAGTGAGAGTTAATGGGCTAACATCTGAGCAGGTAGCAATACTGAAAGGTGTACGTCGAGGCTGTGTGCTGTCGCTTCTATTGTTTAACATTAACTCAGAAGCAATATTCAAAGAAGCACTTGAAAACATAGACACAGGCATTAGAATAAATGGAAAACTACTTAATAATATCCGCTACGCAGACGACACCGTGGTACTAGCTAACAACCTTCAAAACTTGCAGAGAGCCATGAACCTTATTGTAGAGCATAGCCAACGCTTTGGACTATCTGTTAACGTTAACTAAACTAAAAGTATGGTGTTTTCTAAGCAAGCAGTGGAGGCTGTAATATGCATTAACAACCAACCTGCGGAACAAGTGCATTCGTTTCGGTATTTAGGAGCCACGGTGAACGACCAAAGTGACCCGAAAATAGAGATCAAATCTCGAATCGAACAAGCCCGTAAAACTTTCGTTGGCATGAGAGACCTTTTCGTCAACCGCAGACTTAATCTTCGGCTTCGTATGCGACTACTTCGTTGTTATGTTTTTCCTGTCCTTACTTATGGATGTGAAGGTTGGTTTTAATCCAGAAATGGAGAGACGCATAGACGCTTTCGAAATGTATCTATACCGTAAAATATTGCGTATCTCTTAGATGGAAAGACGGACAAACATCGACGTCCTAAATACAATGGGAAAATCACGCGCGGTAAAAATATGAGATCCTTCGCCTGATTATTGAGGGGAAAGTCCAAGGAAAAAGATCTGTTGGACGACGCCAGAACTCATGGCTGAAAGATCTACGGAGGTGGTTTGGAAGAACGTCCACTGAAATTTTTAGAGCTGCAGTGTCGAAAACAATTATTGCCAATTGGATTGCCAACCTTCGTTTGGAGACGGCGTCATAGGAAGAAGACTGAAGTGGAGATCCTGAGTTCTCTTCTCTTGGATAAATCGGCAGAAAGTAGTTAGGCGATTCATCTTGAATCATTGTTTTAGGAACGACCTACTGCATACCTAAACGCCGCGTGCTTAATTATAGGTTTTCCTCAACCATGTCCAAGATTTGTTCTACGCGTTCTACGTGTTCTTCGTGTTCTACCATCCTTACTGTTCGCTGTCGTTCTCGATCCAAATTCCTGAGCTTGAAGCAACCGTTCTCGCGATGGCGCCTCTCCAGATTTCCAAACGTTTGGTGGTTCGGCACTATGCGATTTGGAAATCTTTCAGCATATGCTCTCGCGCTTTCACGTCCATTATATAGTGATAAAAAATCACCCAAGTAATCAATAATCAATAAAATGACAATCTGCTAGACCACAGAAATAAATCCAAAGCCAACATGGTCATTATGTGATATTTTTGACTTGCTAGGTGGTTGAAGAAATTGAATCATAAAATTGTACAGTGTTTTTGTGATTGAACCGCTCATCATATCGAAATTTCTCAAGAGACAAAAAAGTTTGTTAATTAGCCGTGCTACTCAATGTCTAAAACAGTTCTGCTCAAACGCAGACAGTTGAAAAATTATGGTTGATTAAAAACACGTTCGAGTTTTTAGGGACACTTGTAAAACGTCAAGATCATTGCGTGGGTCACTAAAAAACGTGAATAACGCACCCCATTACGCATACCAAATATGGTTTGAATCGATCGAGTCGTTCTCGAATTCTTTGAAAAATGAGAAGAAAAATCTTTGGATTTGGCGACCTATAGCGGCCAAACGAAAAAACTTTTCATATAGGTAAGTTGGCCTAAATCGACTTATTTCGAGCTGAAGAATCTGTGGTATAACGTTGTACACGCAATACACGGACACCCTGTATGTTTTTTTCGCTAAGTGACTATTTAATATAACTCATTTTTCTAAGTTAACGATTTTTTCACTTTCGACAAAATCAAAAAACGGACTGCGTAGTCAAAGGTTTCAGCCTTCAGAAGAAAGTGTTGATGTCTTCAAAAAGGCCATTTTTAATGTAGCAACAAAAGTTTGGAATAACTGCTACCAGAATTAATTTCAACGAAGACAGAAGTGTATTAATATTCGCGGAGAATACTTCAAAAAACAATAAAGTCTCTAAAGCTCTCAATGGTTTCATTCTAGCTCTATATGCAAAACTTGAAAGACTTCCGTCGTAACATATTCGATGAAGAAATACAAAATTGTCCACCTCAATCGAACGCTGCATCAAAATTCATCAGTGTTTGGAATAAATTATATCCATAATCATGTTTTCACTCCATATTTTTAAATTCTTGCGTATTCATCGTTCATTGAAAACTATTTTTAAGAAATTACTCATGTCTGACGTAAATGATGAAATTTGTGTGGTTCCACTCGATATATTTATTCTCTTTAGATAGATGGTTTGATCTAACTTTCGTTTATTCGATCTGCTCCAAAAATGTGTTTACTAATAGAACATATTTATTTTTACACATACTGAAATAATAACTCATACGTGTATGTTGCTGAAATTAAAAAAATAATATTAAATTCTGGGCAGACACTTCAGTTCGCATTGTTATCCAACATTTAGGTATAAATTCGAGGAAAGCATTTCCTTTTAATGAAAGAAACAATATGAAATTGTGTTGTTGGTATGCTTTCATCAATTCGCAGTGCGTTATTTCAATCGAATTGATCAGTCGTGTGATTGCGTTCTAAAAATTCCCCACCGCCAAGTACACCGCGTCGACCTGAAACGATATACACGGAAGATGATTGATGAGCAGATAAGGGATGATATTTTGGGGGTGGAAACGCGTGCGTCGCACGCGACCTCTACGGGAGGTATGCTCATTTAACTTTACGTCAATTAGATGCACGTGACCGGTGGCGTTTACCTTCAATTGTTTAGTTTCCATTAGTCGTTCCTGGGTTTTATTATTTTCCCGCTTTTCGACAGTTGGGAAGGGTGTAATTTTTTTGGATTGTATACGTTTCCGTTGATTTCATTTCGAAATTCTAGTAGTCAATTTATTTATCTATAAAGGTACCTTATTTCTGTGAAAATATTTCTTCCACACTGAATGTGAACACTGTATTCTATAGTGGAAGGAAACTGTGTTTTCCAATACAGGGTGTTTCCGAACGAAAAGGTCATTGTAATGGGAGATTACTTGTTTATGGATAAATATTTCATCATTCTGTAATACACTCGGAGGCAAAATTAGCGGAACACTCGAAAATTTAACCAAATTCGAAGTTCGATATTTTTCCTAATTCTCAACCGATTTAGATGATTTGTTCGGCAAGTTATAGATCAACTCTTCTGCTTTGTAGAAATTATAAGAGAAAACAAAAAAATTTGAAGAAAATTTTATACGGGAGCAAAACTAAAAGTGTTTTTTTTGTCAAAATTTCGTAACACCCTGCGGAATTTCGTGGTGCGAGTTGAAACGTACAATATCATGGTCTGTCAAGACACATCTTCCTACAGTAACGCCCTTCTTGTTTCATCCGTTTATCTCTATTTTTGCAAAATATATTTAATTTCAAGTGGAAAATCACCATTTTGGAGTAATTCCATTGAATCAAGAAATTGTCATTAAAATTCGTCTATCAATTTGGAATTTTCTTATTATCACTCAGGCGTGTCGAAATTGTCGTTTGCGATTTTTATGTTCGAATTGCATTAGTTATTGATGACAATTTGGTTAATTTGGTGAAAATTAGGAAATCATAGATGATGACAGTCGATAGGTATTAAAATACACAACCGAATTCTGGGACCATTGATAAAACTTTTCATTTACACATGTGCACACCTTTTTTTATCAAATATGAAATACAACACACGTTTTTTTGTATATGACTACATTTGCACTTGTTTAAAGAATGAGAGTTTTCCATTCTTTGATTTGATACAAATTCGATCGGTTGCGGTGTTTTGTGATTCTTTTACTGTTAACGATTCGAAACTGTATTTTTCATTTAGAATGAGAGGTTTACCACCAACCTCAGTAGCAAGGGCAGTTACATTGATCGAGGAAGGGCGCACCTACCGCTCAGTCGGTACCATGTTGGGTGTCTCGTCGTCGGTTATCCATCGAATCTACCGACGTTACAGGGAAACTGGATTGTACGTGAGGAGGCGAGGACAAGGAAGAAATTTGGCAACCCGCGCTATACATGACCGTTTCATCGTCAATCAAACCATAAGAAATCCTCGTCTTACTGCTGTTCAGGCACGTAACCTTTTACAAGCAGTGGATAACATTAACGTCAGTGTGAGGACAGTCAGAAGACGATTAAATGAAGTTGGTCTGAGATCATACGCGCAAGCAAGAGCACCAAGACTCTATAGAGCCCATCGGGTAGCAAGATTGGCGTTTGCTAAGGAGCATGTAGCATGGACAATCAATCAGTGGTGACGAGTTTCATTTAGTGATGAGAGCCGATATTGTGTGAATTTCGTGGATGGTAGAGATAGAATATGGAGGCATCGAGGGAAACGGTACAATCAAGCGAACTTCGCAGGAACTGAGCAATACGGTGGAGGGTCAGCTATGATATGGGGTGGCATATGCTTTGGAGTACGAACAGAACTGGAGATTATTGGAAATGGATCACATAATGTATATAACAGAAATCTTGGAGCCCCATGTTGTGCCTTTTGCTCCTTACATAGGGGAAAATTTCCTTTATATGCACGATAACGCGCGCCCTCATACTGCGCGCATAGTGATAGAATATTTCAATGAAGTTGGGATCACACGAATGGACTGGCCGTCGCGGTCACCGGATTTAAACCCGATCGAACACGTTTGGGACATTCTTGGAAGAAGGGTTCGACAACGGAATCCAGGCAACGTTGAAGAGCTGACATTGGCTTTGGTAGAAGAGTGGGACAACATACCTCAACAGATGATAGACAAAATCATTGGGAGTATGCGAAATCGTATGCGCGCTGTAATAAGAGCTCGGGGGGGTCATACTCGCTACTAAAATCAAATGTTTTTTTTTGTGGGTCATCATGAACATTTTTCTCAACATGTTCATTTCATTTCACGAGTGTATCGCCAGGATACACACCTGCTCTCAATTTCGGACAGGAATGATAATTATTAAATAGTGTCACACAAAAAAATTCAAAAATAAATGTGCAAAATCAACGATTTTTCCAGTGTACTTCGAGTTCTCCCGGAGCGTGAAATTGGCCACTGAATTTCAAAAATTTTCATTTCGTTAGATTTCCGCTTCTCTAATTTTGATTTTATTTTTTGGCTAACCTCCGATGTTATGCACCTACGCAAGATTAAAAATAAATTCTTGAAATTTGTGACTTTTCGCTTCAAATTGGATATCTCTTGTAGAAATAGAGATAAATGCATAAAACAAGAAGGGCGTTACTGTAGGAAGATGTGTCTTGACAGACCATGATATTGTACGTTTCAACTCAGACCACGAAATTCCACAGGGTGTTACGAATTTTTGACAAAAAAAACACTTTTAGTTTTGCCCCCGTATAAAATTTTTTTCAAATTTTTTTTGTTTTCTCTTATGATTTATACAAATCAGAAGAGTTGATCTATAACTTGCCGAAAAAATCATCTAAATCGGTTCAGAATTAGGAAAAATATCGGACTTCGAAGTTGGTTAAATTTTCGAGTGTTCCGCTAATTTTGCCTCCGAGTGTAGATCGGGTGTCAAATGAGGAAAACAAATTATTCTTAATTTCTAATTTTTTATATCAATTTTTCATTTACACTTATATTTATAACTACTTTCCCTTAACTCATTAACTGATTTGGTTAATATGATCTATAACCGAGCTTTTAATAAGAAAAAAGTGATGAACTACGTGTATTTGTACGACATATCACACCACCGTTACAAAAATGTTGTGAAAAAAGCAGAAGCATGGACCGTGATTGTGCAACAGCTGAACATAACTAGTAAGTACGAATATATATCAATTTCACGTAGGCTTCGATTATCACATATCACTTCATCGAGCAGCAAAATAATCAGCAAACTGTTCACGGATTTCAATTGCCCTAGTCGTTGATCTTCGATTAGTAGGTAATGTTCATTCCAGAGCTTCCATAGGGCCTGAGAGTTCTTCCATTTCATCATTAGGCGCATGTTGTTCTCCATCATTCTTTATCATAATGTAGTTATGCCAACAACAAGCTGCTTTAACTATGCATTCTGCAGTTGATTCATCTGTTTCGATTGGTCTCAAAAATACCCGCCATTTCATAGCATTTTCAACTACACGACGAGCTCGACTGAGCTGTGCATTGAAACATTTTTTTCTTGGATCGAAGATCATGGCGGCTTTGGATCACGGTCTCATTAGATAAGGTTGAAGTACAAAGCCTTCATCCTCAACAATAACATGGGGAAGTAGTATATGTGTGCCAGGAAGTGGTTTTGGGGGGAGAATTGTTTTTCCGTAAATGTACTGAATTCTGGTCGAGCCCAGATGGTAACACCAAAAATGAAATTGACTTCATTATAGCTGACAAAAAGGAAGTTATTAACGATGTTTCTGTCCTCAACAAATTTTCAACTGGAAGTGACCACAGAATGGTGAGGGCTAAATGTATGATCAATTTAAAACGTGAAAGGAACAAACTCGTAATAACAGGAGGGGTTAGGTTAGGTTAAAAATAACAAATGGGCACAGGTATCTGATGAAGCGGCATTTCGTGAAACTTTGAGTGAGAAGCTTTTGTGTAATGAAAACATGAATATCGATCAGCACAATGACAACATTACAAAATCAATAAAACAAGCCATGGACAAACATTGTAGCACTTTGAACAGGAAACAGGAAAGAATCAGTGAGACAACGAAACGCATGATGAAGACCAGAAGAGAACTATTAAGCAAGGACACAGCAGACAAGAAAGAACTGAAAATACTTAACCGCGAGATATCTCGCCAACTAAGGACTCTCGACTGCACAATAAAAGCTTGGCAGTTCAAACTATAGAACAAAATAAAAGCATGAAGGTACTACGACGGACGACTTCATTGGGAAAACGTAACATTCACAAACTAATGGATCCATATGGTTCAATTATAACAAATAGAGCCGAAATAGTGAAGGTTGTCGAGGACTTTTACTGCGATTTTTATCGAAGCCTGAATCGCGAGAACGAGGAAGACAATCGCATGCCTCATGTTATGAATCAGGGTTCGGAGGACCTCCCAGAAATAACAGCTGATGAGGTCCGAAAGGCACTATCAGATATGAAAAACAACAAAGCTCCAGGGGAAGATGGAGTAGTTGCGGAGGCTTTGAAGATAGGCGGTGAAAATCTGATTCGTGAAATAACGAAACTTTTCAATAAATGTTTAGCTGAAGCAAAAGTACCAGAGTCTTGGCATAATGCTATAATAATAATTATGTACGAGAAAGGAGACCCCACAAATCTCTCGAACTATAGACCTATAAGCCTTCTATCGCACTTATACAAACTCTTCACCAAAATAATAACAAAGCGCATCACAAACAAACTGGACACCTACCAACCTCGAGAGCAGGCCGGATTTCGGGCAACATTTGGTGTTAATGATCATCTCCAAACTCTCAAGACTTTGATTGAAAAGAGCATAGAATACAACTTGCCTCTGGTTCTCATATTCGTGGATTACGAGAAAGCCTTCGATACCGTGATACAGGCGATTATGCTTAAAGCGTTGGCTGACTGTAGAATAGATCATAGATACACTGCCATCATTAAATATATATATGAGCATGCCACTTCACAAGTGTGCCTTCACAATTCTACAGAAAAATTCAGGATTGGACGTGGAGTAAGACAGGGTGATACTATTTCCCCGAAGTCGTTCACAAACCTATTGCAATATATGTTCAAGCAATTGGAATGGGATCAGAGGGGAGTAAATGTGGATGGTGAGCGATTAAGTCATCTTCGTTTCGCCGACGACGTCGTCATTATAGCAAACAGATTAGATGATGCAAATGAGATGCTCTTGCAGTTGTCTAAGGAATCCAGTAAAATCAGATTGAAGATAAATATGTCGAAAACTAAGATGATGACCAACTTAGCACCAAGCCAACCATTTTTCATCGATGGTGAGATTATTGAACAAGTATCGTCATACAAATATCTGGGGCATGAGATAACTATAGGCAGGGACAACCAAACAACAGAAATAGGAAGGAGAATAAGGCTGACATGGGCTGCATTTGGAAAACTGAGAGATCTGTTCAAATCAGAGATACCGATTTGTTTGAAACGTAAAGTATACAATCAATGCGTTTTACCAGTTTTGACGTACGGTGCAGAAACCCTGACCCTAACAAAGAAATCAGCTAATGAAATATGTGTTGCTCAGCGTAAGATGGAGAGAGCTATGTTAGGCATAACACTACGGGACAGAATTCCCAACCATATCATACGCCAACGAACTAGAGTCCAGGATGCTCTCGAGAGAGTTGCTAATTTAAAGGGGAACTGGGCCGGTCATCTAGCAAGAACCACGGACGGTAGATGGACAAAGCGTCTTTTGGAGATCGTTGAGGAAGACCTATGTTCAGCAGTGGACTAGGATGGTTGACAGATGATGATGACTGAATTCTAAGAATAGCACTATCACTGTGTCGTATGTAACTTCCAATATCAACAACTATAAACTTGGAGAGTGGGTCTACCACCGCCAGAAGAACTTGTGAAAAATTATTTTTGTAATAAAAGTACTTAGATTCACTCTTCTTGGGGCATTTTATTTTGACGTCTTTTCCATCTATGCTTCCAATACAGTTTGGAAAACCCCATGAAGATGAAAAACCATCTTCAGCTCTTCTCCACATATGTGTTGTGGGTGACATTGTACAAGTCTTGAGTATTCACCACTATCCATTGATTCATTTTTTGTTGAATTTGTTTGTACTACTTATTTCTGAACCGTAATTTATATATGTGTTAATAATTTTTTTAATTTTCAAAGTTTTTTTTCAGGTGATGCAGCTAAGGGTGATTGGAAATATTTAAGACATTGTTATTTGAGGTTTAAAAAAAGCGTACAAGGTAAAACGGGACAGGCCAGAAAGTATCATAATTGGCCTTGCAGCAAATACATGAAGTTTTTGGATGATACGCTTCAAATGCGTCCCTCAGCCAGTAATGTACACACTAAAGAAATCGACGATTCTGTATCACTAGGAAACGAAGATCAAGAACTTGATCGTGGCAGTGAGGAAAACGGAACACAAGAAACTCCAGTTTCTCTAGACATGTCTCCTCCACCACCGCAAAAACGAAAAGTTTCATCTACAGCCAAAGACACGTCCCACTCAAATGTTGACAAAGTTATTCCTTATTTATATAACAAGACTGCCAAACGTGAGTACGATTGCATATACCATTTATTCCTGAGTTATGCTGAGACGTTCCGAAAATTCCAACCTGCAACTCAAGCAATGTTGAAAATGGAATTGGCTACACTCTTTGCACGAACCGAAATTAGAGATAATAAAAAACAAGTACTGTGTTTTAAGGAATTTTACTTAATAATTGCGATTCGTAACGCGTTTCACTACACCGTAGCTTCTTCAGACGAATGAATATACAGAAAAATATAAATGAGAATATAACTATAAATGTTCTTGAGTAAGAAGAAGCAACCGAATAAGCTTTTAATTGGTTATTTATGACAGGTATATCCAATAAAATTAAGGAATAGATTGCTCCCCGAAAAGATTCAATAGAGGTGAAAGGCTTAAATCGACTTGTTCATTGATCAGTCTACCTGAGTGTTTGTATTTATTGATTTCTAAAGTTTCCCAAAGATCTACCTTCAATATTTATTATCTGTATGCAAAATTTCAAACTGTGGGTCGAAAGAATGATTATTTTCTAAGAGATGATTCGCGTAATTTGAATCTGATTTTTATTTGAAAACTGCGTTTATTTTCCGATATTCTAATATTAAAATTTCTATGTGTTCTACCAATGCAGAAATTATCACAGTCATTGCAATTCAATCGATAAACACCTGATTTATTGTTTTTACCTGGTTTGGTTTATTATTTTTATATATTTGCCTAAATTATTATTAGTTTGGAAAGCTATGTTGAAATTATTGCTACTTAAGAATGATTTTAGTTTCTCACTTGTAACGCCAACGTAGGTTAAGGTGTTGAATTTTTGTTTCAATTTATCGACAGGGTAAACTTCATTCAATGCGATTCTACTTTGTTTTTATTTAAAATATTATTTATTAGTTTGGAATTGTAACCATTCTTTTTGGCTATTTGTTTAATAAAATTTAGTTCTTTGTTGAAATTTTCTGGTGATAACGGGATGTTAATCAATCTATGAATAAAACTATTGAATGCTGACATTTTATGTTGATATGGATGACACGACTAGTTATGTATTACAATATCTGTATGTGACGGCTTATGGTAAATTGCGAAAACATGTTTTCCATTTTCATTCGAAATTGTTACGTCTAACAAATTTATCGAATTATTGCTTTCTATTTCGGTTGTGAATGCAATTTTTGGATTTAATGAATTTATATGATTTTCGAAAATTTTCAACTGTCTATCTGTTCCTGTGAAGCAAATAATGATATCGTCTACATAGCGATACCAGTATAAAATTATTTACTAGTGGATATTATGAATTAATTTCTCTAAGTTATTCATTATATTTCTGCTAACAAAGGACTTAACGGATTGATAGTCAAGCCGTCTTCAATAATATAATATTTGTTATTGAAATGGAAATAATTTTGATCTAAACAAATTTGTAATAATGAAAAGAATATCTGATTTAATTATAGTATTGACATGATTCTTTTCTAATAATTCTTCAATAAAGCAATAATTGATAAATTTCTTTCAGACGTAATAATTTGAATGAAAATGGAAAACATGTTTTCGCAATTTACCATAAACCGTCACATACAGATATTATAATACATAACTCGTCTGTCATCCATATCAACATAAAATGTCAGCATTCAATAGTTTTATTCATAGATTGATTAACATCCTGTTATCACCAGAAAATTTCAACAAAGAACTAAATTTGATTAAACAAATAGCCAAAAATAATGGTTACAATCCCAAACTAATAAATAATATTTTAAATAAAATACAAAGTAGAATCGCATTGAATGAAGTTTACCCTGTCGATAAATTGAAACAAAAATTCAACACCTTAACCTACGTTGGCATTACAAGTGAGAAACGAAAATCATTCTTAAGTAGCAATAATTTCAACATAGCTTTCCAAACTAATAATAATTTAGAAAATATATAAAAATAATAAAACCAAAGCAGGTAAAAACAATAAATCAGTGTTTATCGATTGAATTGTAATGACTGTGATAATTTCTACATTGGTAGAACACATAGAAATTTTAATATTAGAATATCGGAACATAAACGCAGTTTTTCAAATAAAAAATCAGATTCAAATTACGCGAATCATCTCTTAGAAAATAATCATTCCTTCGACCCACAGTTTGAAATTTTGCATACAGATAATAAATATTGGAAGGTAGATCTTTGGGAAACTTTAGAAATCAATAAATACAAATACTCAGGTAGACTGATCAATGAACAAGTCGATTTAAGCCCTTCACCTCTATTGAATCTTTTCGGGAGCAATCTATTCTTAATTTTATTGATATACCTGTCATAAATAACCAATTAAAAGCTTATTGGGTTGCTTCTTCTTACTCAAGAACATTTATAGTTATATTCTCATTTATATTTTTCTGTATATTAATTCGTCTGAAGAAGCTACGGTGTAGTGAAACGCGTTACGAATCGCAATTATTAAGTAAAATTCCTTAAAACACAGTACTTGTTTTTATTATTGATAATGGAATTTTACCGAGTAAAAGCCTCCTAAATTCAAACGAAATGAGAGAGCTTGAAGCACACAATCAAAGGCTTGTGCTATCCATACCCCAGTCATCACTTCATTCGGACTCTTGCTCAGAACATTCCATAATGACATTTAAATCGGGTGATATGTCCACAACCTTCCACAACATGAACTTCATTCCCTCATCTTCAGCCAATTCTTCGTTTCTAAATGCTCGTGACTTATATGAAGTGAATTATATGGGTCCCATTTTTAGGGTTAAGCAAAAAATAATATCTTGTAAAGTCCATAACATATTCGTAAGGAAGCCTTTGTAAAATATGAATAAATTCGTTCAAACTACCTAGATTCGAGCACATTTTTTGCATTTTTACCTCAAACATTACTACTAATCTGTCTCTTATTTCAATAGGTCTTCTCCAATTCGTGGTGATCCGTTCAATCGTGGGTCGCATTACTACATGTAGCTCCTCAAAACTTTGCCTCGATATCCAAAAATATGTAAAAAATCTGTCTTCATAAGACTGTAGTTCACGACAGAGACGGTGGTATTCACCAGATTGTTCTCTCTTTTGATTGATTGGTTCCACCCAAAATTGTCTTCTTGTGCAGGTACGCTGAGCTAACGTGAAAGAGTTCCTCTTCGTCTGAACTACTCATTTTTTCTGGACTCAAATACTTCTGCGAACTTGTTCAGTGGAAATCTACCACAATACTGGATCGCTCATGCAGATATCGCAATGTGTGTGGCGTAGCTGTATCACCGATCGCCAAGAAGATCGCGGGATCGCATCCCGCCGCTACAGATTTTCATTATTTCTATTGAAAATGAATTATTTAATGGGGTTTAGTGGGAAAAGATATTGATATTTCTAAGGGTAAACGAGCTAGTAAGTTCAGTCTATAAATATTAAAAAAACGTGAGAATTTACATTACGATATCTCAGGGTTTTATTGTACTACATAATCGTAACTAGAATATCAGGTTACTACATGAATACTGAGTAAATAAATTAAACCTTCACCCTAAAAACTAAAAAAATGAATTTTTCAAGAAATTTGTACCAAATTGTTACTCATAATTA
Source organism: Cryptolaemus montrouzieri (assembly GCA_013387265.2). Classification (NCBI taxonomy): domain Eukaryota; kingdom Metazoa; phylum Arthropoda; class Insecta; order Coleoptera; family Coccinellidae; genus Cryptolaemus; species Cryptolaemus montrouzieri. Next base: position 17,673,617 of record JABFTP020000001.1, on the reverse strand, counting down.
TATCTTTAATGAGGTATATTACTCACTTTACATCACAAAGGAGGAAATTATTAAAGCAACAAAACAACTAAAAACAAAAAAGCTGTTGGAGAAGATAATATCCCAATTGAAATTATAAGGATAATTTCAGACGAACACATCGATGTTATGGAGAACTTATTTAATAAAATATACGAAACTGGAATAATACCAAAAGACTGGCTGACATCGGTGTTTATACCACTACCAAAGAAGAAGAACTCCAGGAAATGTGAAGAATATAGGATCATTAGTCTAATGAATCATATACTGAAATTGTTCCTCCGAATAATACACAATAGAATTTATAACAAATTGGACGAACACACGGGACGAACACAATTTGGCTTCAAGAATGGCTTTGGAACAAGAGAAGCATTTTTTTCAATACGTGTGCTTGTTGAAAGATGTAGGGATGTAGACTCTGATGTATATCTGTGTTTCATAGACTTTCAAAAGGCTTTCGACCTGGTGAAAGACGATAAACTAATAGAAATTCTCAAGTCTTGTAACATAGACGACAAAGACTTGAGAATCATATCAAACCTTTACCAAGACCAAAAGGCTAAAATTAGAATCAATGGAGAGACATCTGAAGACATTAACATCGAGAAAGGAGTAAGGCAAGAATGTTTTCTTACCCCGTTGTTGTTTAACGTTTTTTCGGAAGAGTTATTTAGGAAGACACTACAGGATACCTCGGATGGCATAATAATAAATGGACAATGCATTAACAACTTGCGATACGCAGATGACACGGTTATTCTAGCAGATAGCGCTAAAGCACTACAACTAATGAACCGAGTGATGATAACATGTAAAGAATTTGGAATGAAACTAAATACAAAGAAAAGAAAAATGAAGGCTATCAGCAAACACCAAAACAGAAAGGTCGGAATTAGGGTCAACGGAACAGAATTAGAACAAGTAACAAAAATAACATACCTAGGAAGTAGCCTTGATGAAACTTGGGATCACTCACTAGAGATAAAAACACGCCTGGAAAAAGCACGAGCTATATTTTATAAAATGCAAAAAATACTATGCAACTGCCAACTAAATATCTCATTAAGAGTTCGAATACTGAAATGCTACGTTTTCTCCACCGTGCTATATGGCGTTGAAGCATGGACAATGACGGAAACAACACAAAAAAGAATAGAATCGTTCGAACTTTGGTGCTAGCGTAGAATGCTCAGAATATCTTACATGAGTCATACGACAAACGTAGAAGTTATGCAGAGGATGAGAAAGGATCGAGAACTTGTGCAGATAATAAAAGAAAGAAAGACGCAATATTTCGGTCACATTATGAGAAACCAAAAGTACGAACTGCTTCAACTTATCATCGAAGGAAAAATCAATGGCAAAAGGGGACCGGGAAGAAGACGCAACTCCTGGCTTGAGAACTTACGTCAATGGACTAATATGAGCTCTATAGAATTGTTCAGAGCTGCAACAAATAAAATAAGATGGGCAAATGTAATCGCCAACGTCCTTAAGGATAAGGCACCGTAAGAAGAAGAAGATTACTCACTTTATTATATTTTTAATGAGATATATTACTTAACACACCATTAGGAATAAAGAAAAAAGAAAATATTCATTAAATTAAAGTAAGCTAAGTTATGCTTTATGTTTTTCTTACTACTTAATGATCATGATTTTTAAGTTTGATATTTCTCCGCTTCTTCTAGGTTTAGAGGTTGATGATTCTCAGTGGATCTCGTTAAATTCAATAAAGTTATTGATAAATTCTCGGACGCGTTTGCTGTTCTGTCTTCACAACAGTTGAAGGTTATGCAGTTAGTTATTCCATTATTTCCATGTGAGTGTTAGCGCTTGTTTTTACATTTTGTTATTAATCTGTAAATTAGGTGAATTCCTAAGATATTTAGTGATGTCATGAGAAGGTAGAGGAAATAAGAATTTTGAAGTATTCTATTATGTAGCGCAGCTACTACTAATTAAGAGTCCTCGTTTTCTTCTTCGTATATTCGTTAAGTCCCTAAGTGTTAGATATTTTTCTCTTAGAATGGGTTTTAATTTATCTATTACAACTAGTAAGGTGTTACACAGAGTTAACGAATTGAATGTATTTCTTCTTCTTCTTCTTCTTCACCGTGTAGAAGGCGTAGCGCCTGTTCAGTTCTGGTTTCCCTGCAGCAGTTCTTGTGAAGTTGATTGCCAACTGTCCCGCCATCGTTTTGGTGGTCGTCCAACGGATCTTCTTCCGTGTGGTATGTTGTTATATACGATTTTGGCTATTCTATCTGTGGTCATTCTGTTTACATGCTGGTTCCATTCTCTTCTTCTTTTTCTTACCCATCTTACAATATCGTCTGTTTCACATTTTTCCCTTATGTCGGTATTTCTTTGTCTGTCATTCAATGTGTAACCGGTTATAGTTCTTAGCGTTTTCATTTCTGTTGTTCTTAGTATCCTCTTTGTTACCGACGTTTCCGCTCTTGTTTCTGCCCCGTATGTCATAATTGGTCGCACACATGTTTTGTAGATTCTGGATTTGCATGGTATACTGAGGTGTTTATTTCTCCAAATTGGTTGTTTAAGATGTCCCGATACTGCAGCTGCTTTGTTCACTTGTCTCCTCACTTCATCTTCAAGGTATCCTGTGCTTGTTATTTTGCACCCTAAGTATTCGAATGACATGACTTGGTCTATAGTGGCGTTGTCTATTGTTAACTTGCAGCGCAGAGGTTCCTTAGCTATGGTCATGCATTTTGTCTTACTTGTTGAGATTTCCATATTGAAATTTTTTGCGCGTTTGCTAAAGGCGTATAACATTCTTTGTAGGTCGTCTTCTGATTCTGCAATGAGTACGGCGTCATCGGCATAGCATAAGATGTTAATTTTGTAGGTTCCCATGCGGTATCCTAGTCCCAAGTTTTTAACGGTCTCTACAAGTTGGTCCATAACAGTATTAAATAGTAGAGGGCTAAGACTATCACCTTGGCGGATGCCCGACGTTGTTCCGAAATGCTGCGTTAGGGTGTGGTTTGTTCGTATTTGCGTTGTTGTATTAGTGTTCAGATCTTTTATGAGTCTTATATATTTTTTGGATACCTCTTTGTTTTCCAGTATCTTGATTACATCCTTCAGTTGGACTCTGTCGAAGGCCTTCGTTAAGTCTATGAAACAAAGATATGCTGGAGTGTTATATTCAAGAGACTTTTCTACTAATTGCCTTGTTATAAATAGTGCATCGACCGTGGACCGGTTTTTTCGAAAGCCTTGTTGCTCTTCGCTGATTGGCATTGTTGACGTTATGTCATCGGCAAGAATCTTTGTAAGCAGTTTCAAAGAGGTGCTTAATAAGGTTATTCCGCGATAGTTGGCAGGATTTGTTTTGTCTCCTTTTTAAAGATAGGCACTGTTACACTTCTTTTCCATTCTTCTGGTATTTTTCCGTGTTGAATTATGATGTTAAACAGTTTTGTGTACTCTTCTCTCATGGCTTCTCCGCCATATTTGATCATCTCATTTGTTATCTTATCTTCATTTGGAGCTTTCCTATTTTTAAGTTTACTTATTGCCATAGCTACTTGCTCTTTCGTGATTGTTACCGGTTCATTTATAATGTCTTCTTCTGGGGGTTCTTCTTCATATTCTGATTCGGTGTAAAGATTTTTGAAGTATTTTTCCCATGTTTCGTTTGTGATTGTTTTCAGTTGTATAGTTTCATTGGTGTCCTCTTTCATACCCCTTAATAATTTCCAAATTCGTTTTTGCGCTCCGTATATATCCGCTTCCATTTCAGCACTAAATCTCTGCCAGTATTCTTCTTTAATTTCCCGAACTCTGTTATTCACCCTATTTCTTATTTCTATGTATCTATTTCGGTTCTCTGGTGTCGGATGGTTCTTATATTCTAGATATATTTGTTTTTTTTCCTTTGTAATGTTTTTGACTTCAGTGGTGAACCAGGGTTTATTATTAGGTTTGCCGTTCTGTGATACCGTGCGGGTTCCCAAGGCCTCTGTGGCACCCTTGTATATGTTTTCTTTTAGTTTGAGCCATGCTATGTCGGGGTTATCTTGCTGCAATATTGGATTACGAGTTATATACTGTTTGCAACGGTTTGAATAAAGTTGTTTTGTGCTCTCATTGTTGAGCGATTCTACGTTAAATTTTTCAGTTTTTACAGATGGTGTTTTCTTTTTTAATTGAGTTGTCATCTTCAGTTTCCCTAGAACGAGCTTGTGGTCTGTTCCAATGTTAGCTGATGACAAAACTCTTACATCTAAGATTTGTTGGGGTAGAAACATTCGGTTAGTGATAATGTAATCAATTATGGATTTGTTGTTTCGGTTATCGTAGAAAGTATATTTGTGCTGTTCTTTGTGAGGGAAAAAAGTGTTATTAATTCGCAACTCGTTCTGTGCACAAAATTCCGTCAACATTTCGCCGTTTCTGTTAATTACGTCTTCGTTATATTTTTGTTTTACCCGTTTACTACTTCGTTACCTACTCTAGCGTTAAGGTCTCCTAATATGATTATCTTTTCTTTAGTTGGTATTTTATCTAGTTGTGATTGAAGACTTTCATAAAAATCTACCGCCGCTTCCTCTGGTTTGCTTATGTCAGGTGCGTATACTGATAGGATATGTAGCGGACGGTCGAACGACATTGTGACTTTCAGGATTCTATCGCTAACATATTCTACGTTTACCATATTTTCTTCGTATTTTTCATGTACTAGTAGTCCTACTCCCGATGTTGCTCTTTGGTCTTTTTCTACTCCAGAGTATACTAAGATGTAATTGTTTAATTTTGATAATCCTCTTCCCTTCTTTTTGGTTTCGGCAAGTGCACATATATCTATTTTGTGTTCGTTCATTTCAGGGATTATTTCGTGGTCTTTGGAGAATAGAGTTTTTATGTTCCAGCAGGCTATTCTTACTTGATGCTTCTTCCTGTAGAGTTTATTCCTATTTCGCGCGCGGGTCGTATTCCGTGTTTTCTGTCCTTGTTCCGAGGCTGCATCTCCGATGCTTTGAGCAATGAATTGTTTTACCCTAGGCAGGTTGCTAACCTTTCCTAGGAACCCTCCTCCTTGATCCGGACTTGGGACCGGCATTAGCACTTGCTGGACTACTCAATCCATCCAGCTTGTACCAAAGGCGGAGTTTGAATGTATTTGTAGCGCAAATTTGTTTAGTTTTCTTTATGCTATTATTTATGAATTTCAGCCGGCTCGGTGGCGTATAGGATTTGATGCTCGTCTCCTGCGCAGAGTTACCTGGAATCAATCCCCTCAAAGTCGGTGCGATTTTTCGGATTCTGGGAATCGCTTGAGTATCCATCTTTCGGAGGAGATGTAAAGCCGTCGGTCCTGTCTAACAGAGATGTGTTGGACATTAAAGATCCCTACCCTCGACACGAGAGGGGTTCGGCAAAATTCTTGGGTTAGTGAGGTGACAGAATTCCCCGGCGTGTCATTGGCTGAAAGGCGGAAACAGAGCACTTTAAAAGAATAACAAACAAACAATTTATGAATTCAAGTTTAGTTTCGAAAGAGTTTAAACTAAGATAAGAAACAAGTTTCCATGAATTTTCGCAAAGTTAATATGTGTTAAGTGATCATAATATATATCTGATGAGGATGTTATTTTGGCAACATTCGAGTTAATTGAAGTGTATAGACTCCGAGTATCAACAATATTAAAATTATGTATGCCATTTATTCTGGCTATAGCGAGAGCAGTGGAGTGACGTTCCCATCCGGCGAATACAGTGGGAGTAGCGAATGGGGTTTTCATAATGAATAATAAAATAAAACAAGTTACTATGTTTCAACTATCACTAATTCATTGATGTAAAGAATGACAAAATTTTACATTGGTTGGACCGGTTTCGGACATATGTCCATTATTAACAACAAGCTAATGAAAACTGAATACTCATGTACAATACAGGAATTACCATCAATAAAATGCTAGTAGAGATCACAGTAACTTGAATAATGGTGATTGGTAGGTAATTAAGTCTACCTGGTCGTTAAGGAGCTCAACCCTTTCTACCCTAGATGCCATGAAAATTTTCATCGATTCAAAGAAATTGGGATTTATCACAGGAATGAAGAATTTTTAGCTGTTCAAGTTTGGAAAAGGATGACATTCATTCAGACAATGTGCAGCTAAAGCTGAATCATATTTCTGATGTAGGAATGATCGGAAATGTTCTTTGTATCTAGCCTTGAAAGAGCTTTTTTTCATTCACAATATAGTATAAAAAATTCATTAGAATTATCGAATAAAACAAATAATTTCCTCATGCCACCAACCGCAAAATTAATTTCATTAGATGTAGATAATACTTTTTCGATTATACCTGCAACAGAATGTGTCCCCTTAATATCAAGTATTCTAGAGGCAAGAAATCTCAACGTGGTTTGTAAAGATGAGTTAATTTCTCTGTTTGATTTTTGCTTGTCCTAAAATTATTTTCCGTTCAATAATAAGATATATTCACAAAATAATGCTTTAGCTATGGGTTCACCCCTCAGTCCCCTTCTATCTGAAATTTTCATGTCTAATTTGGAAAACACTAAAATTATGACGTCACCTTTGACGAAAAAGCATATTCTATTTTGGTACCGATATGTTGATGATATTTTAGCCTGTTTCATTGGAACGAATAGACAACTAGAAATCTTCCTGAATTTCATTAATAACATTCATCCTAAAATTAAGTTCAAAGTAGAAACAGAAGTCGAAAGTAAAATCAATTTCTTAGATCTAACAATTACCCGGGAGAATAATAACCGTTTATCAATTAATATCTTCAGCAAACTATCGTACACGGATAATGTCATACCCATAGATTCATTTCACCCGTATTCTCAAAAAATAGCAGCCTTCAAATCCAAGATTCACAGAGCGATTTCTTTGCCTTTATCGGATATGGACCGAAAATCAGAATTTAACACCATTATGTTAATAGCAGAGAACAACGGCTTCGATATAAAAGCAATAGAGAGTTTAATATTAATCGAAAAATACGCAACAACACATTCAACATGATATATCCCCAATCCAAGAGAGAAAAGCCCGAAAAAAAAATTTATGTCTCTAACATATTTTGGGAAGACGTCAGAACAGGTTGCTAGAGTTTTGTATGATAGTAAAAAAGTTCATATTGCATTCAAACCAGTTAGCAAATTGTCAGGCCTGCTTTTCAACACAAAAGATAAAACCGATAAATTCGAAAAATTAGGAGTATACCAATTAACATGTTCTGAGTGCAATTCCTTTTATATAGGTCAAACAGGACGCTCTTTCAAGGCTAGATACAAAGAACATTTCCGGTCATTCCTACATCAGAAATATGATTCAGCTTTAGCTGCACATTGTCTGAATGAATGTCATTCTTTTCCAGAACTTCAACAGCTAAAAATTCTTCATTCCTGTGATAAATCTTATAAACTCAATTTCTTTGAATCGATGGAAATTTTCAAGGCATCTAGGGTAGAAAGGGTTAAGCTCCTTAACGACCAGGTAGACTTAATTACCTACCAATCACCATTATTCAAGTTACTGTGATCTCTACTAGCATTTTATTGATGGTAATTCCTGTATTGTACATGAGTATTCAGTTTTCATTAGCTTGTTGTTGATAATCGACGTATGTCCGAAACCGGTCCAACCAATGTAAACTTTTGTCATTCTTTACATCAATAAATTAGTGATAGTTGAAACATAGTAACTTGTTTTATTTTATTATTCATTATGAATATCAACAATCACGTAGTTAAGGCTTCATCGATCAATTATTTGAATGGGGTTTTCCTTCAATCAACGAATTCAGCGGGACAGTTTAGGAGTTTTTCTTTTCTTCAGTCAACGGATGCAGCAAGGAAAGGAAGTGAATTTTCCTCTGTTCTTCACCGGATCTTTTTGATTGTCTCTTCATACTGTTTCTTCAGTATCCAAAAAAGAGAATCATCCTATTTCGGACAACAATTTTCTTGTAATGGATCGGGTGTCAAATGAGTTGTTCTTATTTTCTTACATTAACTTTTCACTCACACTTATCTTTATAACTACTTGCATTCAATTTATTAAATTTTTTTGGATTAGTATGATCTATAAATGATTTTTCAGATGATTGCTGGTAAATACCTACTGTGCTAATTGAACTGAATTGAACTCAGGAACGATATAGAACTGAACTTCTCTTCTCGATTGAATGAAATTTATATGTTTTTTCATGTTATAAATCATAGGCGTAGACATAACAAACACTTTACCTTTAGCGGAGTTTGTTTACTTCAATTAAATAGTAAAATTTATCGGTGGGAACAACATACTATGTTCTTCAATAACTGTCATCATTTCTATTGAAAATGAATTATTTACTGGGGCTAATTGGGAAGAGATATTGACATTTTATGGGTAAACGAGTTAGTAAGTTCAGTCCATAAATATTAAAATAACGTGGGAAATTTGGACTATATTATTTCATATATTATATATATATATATATATAGATATATATATATATATATATATATAGATATATATATATATATATATATATATATATATATATATATATATATATATATATATATATATATATATATATATATATATATATATATATATATATATATATATATAGTTAGGTACATTACAGTATATATGAATAATCTGAATTTTTGTACTCCAGAACTATAATTTATAAGTGACAAACACGTGTAAAAAGAAAATCATAGCAATATTTCTACTATCAATGAAATCAACAATGAAAATCCCCAAAAACATTCATGTAAAAAACCAGTCTCCATGGGGCTGCTTGTTTATCTCCAAAAAGTAATGAAATCTAGACGAAGTAGTGCCAAGTCTAAGGTTCCTTACTGCGATTTCTTTATTATTATAGTTAATGATTCAATTAACAAGTTTATCGTTCGTCCTTGGGGTATGTGAGAATTAGGCTACAGCCTAACCAATCCGTGAACTACGACGTTTTGTAACTTTGGATAAGCGACTCGATCCTCCTTATTGCATTCAGTGACCCACGGGAATGAAAACAACTCGATTTAACAAAAAATCTGAAACATCTGGACGATATCTGAAAATGTATTCAATCTGTAAATCTATTAGGCGTTATTCAACTCATATTATAAATACACACAACTAAATTTATATGGAATCATGCGATATTTTGAATATCATATCAGGGATTTCGGAAATTTCGAAGGATTACTACAATTGATCCTTTATAAGATATTTCAATTGAAAGAAAATTAAATTAAGGTTTATTTTAAAAAAGAAACAAATAAAATAAGAACTCTTCGCAATGTAGTAAAAATTGAAAACTGTTTCCTCACAGAGTAGATGTTTTCTTCGCAACCTCAGTAGCTTGTATTACCTCCACTTGCCCTGATACAAGCCTGAATCCGTCTAGGCATGCTTTGGATTAGGTTTTCGACCTCCTCTGGGGGATATTCTCTTCTGTGGCGGCTTGGATGAGCTGTTGTGGGGTGCTTGGATTATCCTGGCACGATCTAATTTTTCTTTTGAGATTATCCCATAGATGCTCAATAGGATTTAGGTCTGGAGAGTAAGCTGGCCAGTCCACAATAGCGAATCCCTCTTTTTCAAGATAATGTCGCGTTGTTGCTGGTATGCGGAGGAGCATTATCATGCATAAAAGTGAAATTCTCACCGTGGGCACCTCGCCAGATTCTCACTATTGTCTCCAGCACTAGGTCCACGTAATTTGTAGCCGTTACACTCGCAGGAAACGAAATCAAATCTATTCTGCCTCCCAGCATAGTGCCACTATAAAATATCACAATGCCCCCTTGGTCGGAGTCTAACTTGTCTTCCACGACCCCTTAAAACCCGAATTTGGCGGACAACTGATCGAACACCAGTTCTGGTCTCATCCGAAAGAGAACATTTCGTTAATTCTCAATATTCCAATTGTCTGTTAATTTTTCGTTGTCTGGTAAGCTCTGGAACTCTTAAGGGCCTTCTGCTGTATAAACCCCTTGAACGAAAGCTTTGACGTATCGTTTCGACTGATACACTGATGCCTGTTGCTCCCAGAAATTGCCTTTTGAGTATGGGAGACGACGCACTAGGGTCTCTTCTTTCAATTTGGCACAAAAGGCGGTCTTGATTTTCCCACGACTTCTCCTAGGCCTATTTTGCAGAGACCGTAGCTCCACGTATCGGGCGTAGGTTTTTAAAATCACCCCTCGTAATAGCCCCATTGTGGCCGCTATATCCCCCTATGTCACCCCTGCTTCAACGAGAGCAATCATTCAACCCCTCTGCACATCGTACAATCCAACGTAAGGCATGTTCAATTATAATTATAGGCTTTATTAAATTTTGAAATACACGGTTTCAAATCTCAGTGACGACTGAGTACGATATCCCGAACATGTAGTGATAATTCAACATTTCTTACCATACTATGCAAGTTTTTTTACAACAAAAAACTTCATTCTTCACAAGTAGTCAAAGATCCATGGTTAAAAACAATCAAAAATGTGAAATACCGAGTGATTCCATATAAATCTTATCCACATCCGATTTGCATAACATTATTAACCAACTCGCCTCAAAAATTGGAAGCGAATTCGAAAATCCGAAGACCAAATGGTATCCCCATGTATATCATCACAGTCGATTTCAATACTATGCTAGGGTCTCAAATCCAAGTTTTAGCTCGGAGGCATATTGGTTCACACACATCCTCAGATATACTATGGTGTTCAGCGAACTTTCGATGGGGGCGCCACCGACATACACGCATATACAGCAAAATATGAATATCGTCCCTTTGGCCTCCATACTTGTTTCTTACCTTATGCCTCCGAAATTTGGCAACACTGTTTAAAGGCTAGTGGGTGTAGTTAGTATTAAAATGTATAAGAAAATATTGACTCATATATTTGTAGTCTGTTATCATTATCGATTTGCAATAATTATGTTAGGGTGTTTTCAAGAAACACTATGAATGGAGAATTGTGTCTCTTGAAATTATCTAGAGAATAACGTTTTTCAACAGGGTGATTAAGTAAATTGAAATTGAAGAATTTTTCTTGTTGTTCTTCGTTTCAATACTTCAGGATTCATTGTATTTTCTAAAAATAATATTTGTACATATGAGGTGTGCAATGTGCATTGCCTATCTTCTATCATTACGTCTGGACGTTTTCGAAAAATTTTTTAATTGAGAATTGTTTCTCTTTATATTATCAAGTAAGTGATTTCCAGAATCAATTTCAGTCGGGAAATAACGTCGGAGGTACGAAATAGGCAAAATTTGCCAATATTTTTCTATAGGGTGAGTGACTTGAAAAAAAATTGAAAATGTGGCATTCATATCACTTTGACATTCTGTCGTTTATGAAAAAATTGAAAACGATTAAGATTTTTCGAACAACCGCACAGGACTGTGACTGTGTATGTATGTTATTTCTTCATCAAGAAAACAAGAGAATGACTGCGCTTTATACCGAGTGTTTTTCCCGTTATGATGAGCGTGGAACTTATTTAACTTTTCAAACCGGCTCTATACCGATGTTTGTTTTCACCAATTTCTTTGATGAGGTACCCCATTATAAACTTATAAGTAAAGAAAGTGATTTTCTTCGAAAAAATAGCACATATTATTATTGCTTGGTTACCGAATGAAAAGTTTCAACATGAACCACCAAAAAAATTCAAAACACTTTGTTGTATTTTCAAAAATTGAGCTGCTTCAATAACGTTAGGTTATTCAAATTTCAGTGTGATTTGAAGGATTGATATTTTACAAACTACTTGTCCTATCCCCGCGACTTTGGAGAATTTCTTAAAAAAGATTTGAGTGAGGTAACAGGTTCATAAATCTTTTCCTTCTGTGAGATGTTAAAATCTTTTTCAATCATTAACTTCACAGAAATCATTTTTATGATCAAAATTTTTGAACTGAGGCTGATTTTCGAACAGTTAATTCTCAACTGCTTATCTTTGTAGGTACCTAGATAAATGACGGTTCGTTTTCCGCATACTTTATTCATTGACAGCAGAAGAACTTAAGAAGTGTTCAACAAGTGTTTCTGTTCTCCGATACGCAATCGTCTTATAAGTTTTCGCTATTACGAAAAAAGATTACGAAATATTTTGACAGTCCACGTCAATGGTTTGGGCAACGGTTTTTGTATCATGAAAAATTAATTTTCTATATATGGAATCCATTTTCCCTAGTGGCCAACTAAAACGTTTAGTCTACAGTTATCTGTTTCCAACTGCATCCAGAAATCTAAGTTATACTTAATATTCCATAATACAAAAACCAAGGACCTAAATATTAGATGTATAACCCAAGATTTTGATTTCATTTTCGATGAATGAACACTTTATATACTTGCTTCCGAATTAAGAGGTACGCAATGAACATTAAAAGGATGAACCTAATTGATTTTCGAACGAAATTTTTCATTTAATACTTTCATTATTCAATTCTTCTCCTCTCAGTTCTACGGAATGAAATCGAACGGAAAATATTTTAATCAACCTAAGTTTTCCGATTATATTTCATAGTTCTTCATCTCGATATATTCTTACCATGTGAAGGTAGAATATTTACAGGCGTGTTATATTCTAGTGATTTAAAGATGAAAGTATTCACGGTAGAAACAGATTAATTCATGTTTTTTACCCTACACAATACTGAATTCAAAATGAAAACTGATAGTGACAGATTTAGCACAATAAAAATAGCTTCTAATCTCTTATTCTAGGAGGTCTATGCAAATTGTTGTTTATGGAGTCTTATACGACTAGTTAGCATAGTTTTCACCAATTATGTCTATATCTATCTCTCTGCGTAAGAAAGGAACGACTGATTCGAAAGTAATTTATCAAGGGCAGCCACTTCTTAGTTATATCTACCCCATACCTATTATACCACATTACAAAGCTCTTCAGAAATTCTTCAATTCGGTTACTTTCATGGTTTTCTTTCGGTAAGAATGTTGTTGGAAATGAAAATGTGTTTTCTTCACATAACTTAAAGATTGATACTGATATTGTCGTAATATTTTCACGCATTCATGAAAAATTCATGTGACTTCTCATCAAGAACAAATAGCTATATGGAAATGATATTGTAAGAATTTCGCATATTTTCACAATAGTCGCCTTTGTGTTGTAACACTCATAAAAAGCATCAATTACACTGGTCTACAATGGTTTTGTTGCCCTAGATATGAAAATGATTTTGGGTCTATTTATGCACACAATTCGTGAAACTATCAATGATTTTGTAGGATTTGCTCTGATTTCTTTTTAAATCTTTATTTTCATTTTACATAACAAAAATCGTAAAACAAGAAACAAAATAACAGATATATTTATAATGTCAGTTATGTTTTGAGAAATTTGGATACATCGAAGTAAATAAAGAGGAAAATGTCGAAAATATATTTCATATTTCCATAAAACGCCTTTTATGAGCTTTTCTTCTATAATTTTTCAGGGACAATCTCTTTTCAAAGACCAGCAGTAATCTGCCATCATGTGACAATCCCATCGACCTTGATACCTTTCTTCCATCACTTTTAGAACTTGATGAAACCGCTCTCCTGTTCCTCACTATAATTTCCTAAATTATCCGGAAATTTATCTAGATGATTGCGGAGATAGTGTAACTTAATACTCATATTTGCTTCTAAAGTCTGAAAGTTTGTCAGCATATTTTGCACAATTTCTTCATAATTTGCTGCTTTATGGTTACCTAGGAAATTTTCGACAACCAACACAAAACTTTTCCTAGCTTTACTTTCCGGAAGTCATAACTTTGATAAAATCTTTCATCAATTGCCGTATTTGAGGACCATCAAATATTCCACCAATTTCCGTCTTTGTTCAACGCTTTTACAAATTGCTTAATCATACCTAACTTAATATGTAATGGTGGTGATTTTGTCTCTGCTCACCAGCGGCTCCCTTATTACGTTGGCTTTACCGACAGTTAAATAATTTCTTACAGGCCAAACATCTTGTTCCCAATGAAGTTACTTTGCTCTACTATCCCACATACAAATAAAGCAAGGGTATTTTGTATATCCACTTTGTTGGCCAAGTAAAAAATTAACCATTTTCAAATCCACACAGATCGGCCATTGATGCTCAGAGTATTTAATTTTCCTAAAACTAATTTTACATTTTCATATTCTTCTTTGAGTTTCGTTGAATGGCCAATTGGAATTGATGCAAATTTATTTCCATTGTACAATAAGACGCATTTTAAACTTCTTTTGCAACTATCAATAAAAAGGCGCCATTCAGTAGATTTGTACTCTTTTAAACCCATGTCTATAAGCAGCTTCGCGATATCATTACAATACACTAATCCTTCATTTTCACTAAAAAATTGTAATAACTCTTTTTCTCGCGTTCTGTATGTTGTAATTGTTACTGTTGGTGCCAATAAATTTTTTCTTTCAATCTTGAGGCTAACAGTTTTGATCCTTGTTTTGATAAATTGAGATCACGTATTAAATCACTGAGTTCATTTTGAGAAAATAACTTTGGCGTAGATGTTTCACCTTCCCATTCACTTCCACTAGTAGATGGTCCCGATTTCTGTGAATTTGGTAACATCATTGTTTCTGAGGGCATGCGAATTACTTTTGAAATGTATATGGGCCGAGGGAGATTTTCACTGTGTAGAACCGGACATTTCGTAGACTGTAAGTCTGGGTATCTCCACGTTTGATTTCGATTGAAACCTTTAACATCTACTACGCAAAAGTAACAGTCATCTAAATGATTCGTAAGCTCCATCCAGATCATAGGAATACCAAAGTCTAATCCAGGACGTTCACCTTTTTTCCACAACCGTAAAGACTCAACACAGGACTTACAAACTTTAGTAGGAACCCATGGTTTACCTAATTTGTCCATTTTGAAACCAAAATATTCAACATAAGTCTCCTTGATAAAGCCTGTGATATTTCTTTTTTGTTTTTTTGGTATATAAACACCGCAAATATAACAAAATAAATCACTACAATATTTACACTTTCTTCGTGACGAACTCATATTTTAGACTAGAAGACAAATATATAAGAATGGACATTCAGTAATTGAAACAAAATATTAATCCATGACACTTTATCCAGATTTACGTGTATATGTACTTCAATATTGTCAAATAACTGAGATCTCAGCTGTTCTGTGGAGCAAGCGGTCTGAGAGTGGGGATCTGGTGATGTTTGTATGCGCGAAAAAGTTGTTATGCAAATCGGAGGTGTATAAAACGCTATGCACGACGATCTCCCAACCGTCTTTAAAGATTTTGTACCACTCGTACATAAGCCTTTTCCAGCATTCGCAATGATTCAGCATACGGAATTTCGTTCAAAACACAAAATCTGAGACAAATTCTTCGTTCAATATTTTTTTTTTATTGTATATTTCGCATAGTACCACTGAGGTCGACTGGTTTCAACAGCTGTTGTGAACAAACTAGATAACAGATCGCGCTCATGTTTGGCATAGTAATTCAGAACAGTCCTACCAACATATAGACGCTTAAAACACTTAAAAATACTCAACGCGGGCAATTTAAATGAGAATTTCCGGATACTTCTTTGTCACAGAGTATTATGGTCACCCTCACCGGAAGGCGCCTTCTTTGAGAGGAGCTCCTGGAGATCAGCTTATATAATATTTATGGGTACAATCAAAAATTGTTAGAATTGAGGTAAAAGTTTTGTGTACAAATATTTACATTACTATATTCACGGTTCGTATCATGAAATATTTTAAAAAGCGCTTTTTCCGGTCTCTTGACTGTATATAACCCCTTTAAGAGAAATACATGAAAATTTGTATTTAAGATTTTACTTACGAAGTGAGAAATATACATGATGAAAAGTGTACATGGAAATTTTCAAAATTGAGAAATAATAAAATGAATGAGATAAAAACACAAGGTTTAACTTTAATCTACACTTTATTTGAAAAAATTCGACGACGTTTCGCTGACACAGCAGCTTTATCAAGAATGAAAAACAGAATGAAGAGTATGGTATTAAAACAAATCGTAGAACAAGTTGGATGAATAACAGGAAAATCCACACCGAGCCATTGTACAGTTAGTATGAAAGGTAATTAAAAACTAATTAAACAAGTTAAGTAGGGTTGAGTAATTCACATCTACCTGTTCATTCAAAAGCTTGTCCGAATGTTTGTATCTATTTATTTCTAATGCTTCTAGGAGATCTAATTTTGAACTTTTGATTTTATATGTAATATGTCAAAGTTTTTATTGAATGAATGGGTTTTCTTTTATTAGGTGGTTTGAATAATTTGAATCAGATTTATTTTTATCGAAGCTACGTTTATGTTCAGATGTTCTTATGCCAAGACTCCTATAGGTCCTATCGATATAAATGATATAAATTTTATCACAAGAACCGCAATTGAGTTTATAGATTCCTGATTTACTTGATTTTTCAACACGAGATTTATTATTTTTAATATGTTTACCTAAGTTATTAGAAGTTTTGAAAGTTATATTAAGATTTTGTTTGACGAGGAAGGATTTAATATTTGTACTTGCAGAACCGCAGAATGTTAAACTGTTGAATATTTTATAGTCTTTATGAATAGGATATACTTCATTTATTGCTTTCTGATACAGTTTTTACGAATGATTAGATCTATCATATCCGGATTATATGAATTATTAATGGCTATCTGTTTGATGATGTTTAACTCTTTATTATAATCATCTACTGATAAAGGTAAATTGAGTAACCGATGTACCATGCTGTTTAAAGCTGCAACTTTGTGTTGAATTGGATGTAATGAGTAGTTATGTATAATTGTATCAGTATGTGTTGGTTTACGAAAGACCGAAAAACATGATTATTATTTTGTTTAGTGATTTTAAGTCCAAAAATTAATGGAATCGTTCTGTTCAATTTCTATCGTGAATTTAATGTTCAAATGGATGGAATTAATGAATTATATCATGGATCTACATCAAGTAACGGCCTCCACAATTCAAAAAAATAATAAAATGTGCTAGAATTCTTGATTGCAGAGGGTTGTGTTATTTGAAATTCGCTCAGTTATATATATATATGATAATTTGTATTGAAGATCATTTAGAAAAATAAGATATTTGTGTTTCCTAATTTCATTAAAACAAGTAAACTTTGGGTTAGGGTCGACTTACTTGTTCTTTCTACTAAAATGTTCATCAATCAATTCGAATGGTGAAAATTGGCAGAGATATTCAAGTACGTTTTCGATGAAAATTTGCACATACCAGTCCAGAATCATTTCGGCAATTATCCAGATAAATCAATAATTCATGGCTTCATTTTATAACTGACTCGTGTTTGTTTAATGTAACTCAAAAATAGATTACATTAAAATAGTAATGAGCTATACATATTTCATTTCGGATGTATAAGCATCAAATTTGATTCTCGTACGCAGTAGATTCATGAGATTGCATATCAGGCAGAATGGAAATTTTCATTGAATAACAAATTTATTATAACTTTTAACTTACATTACAACTTAGTGTCAAGGTAGCCATAACATATTCTAAAAGCTTTAAATCCTTGATGAAGTGTATAAGACCTAAAGAAGTCTTACAAAACGTATTCTCGAGTACCAATATTACCCTCCTTTTGGCTGAATAAACTTGATAAATTATAATGTACAGCAGGGGTGCTCAAACTTGAAATGCTGGCGATCTACCTCAATATTTTTAGACTATCGACTCTAAGAGGCAGAAAGTATGTGTGATGCAGGGTTGTCGTACATACACGATACACGATACACACCTACCTACCTACCTAGGTAGGGTGTACTGTAGCATATATAGATATTAGCTTTCTGCACAATATACATTATGTTAGTCAAGGTTTGGGTTAGGTTTAGTTAGGTTCTTCTCTATAATATCAATGGTTTATTGGTTGTTACAAAATAAAATAGTTACATATGGAGTAAAACTTAACTAAGGAGTGACTTATGATTGTAAAGCGTGGCACTGCATGTCCTCAGCATACTTTTCATAAGATGGTACGTAACTACTGAGTGCTAATCACAAGCATAATGACATATGATCGTCAGTTAGTTGACTACGATATTTTGTCTTAATTATCTTCATTTCAGAAAATGCAGACTCGCACAAGTGAGTTGACCCAAACAGTTGGGTGCTTTGCCTTAGATTCGAATATTTTTCTTCAGATATAAAACACCAGAAATTTGTATCAGATGCTGTAGTTTTGAGATGTATTTCTGATATAATCTGCACCAACTCATTCTCAACACAACATGAGTTCATATCAAACTGACTCGCTTTTCAGTAGCTAATTCCTCAATGTTTTTACATGAAGAAGGATAACTCATAAATGATGTTCCATTTGCCAATTTACTGCAATCATAAAAACTCATGTCGAATTGTCCCAAAATATTTGATAATTCAGCATCATACGTATCAACTGAGGAATCCTTGCTCTCAAAGACGGAAAATATATCAGATTCTTTCTCTTCAGTTGATCTATCATAAGTTGCAATTTACTTTTGAATGCGTTTACTGCGCTAATCATCTCAATAATAGTTTTTCCTTTACCTTGAAGCTCCAAGCTTCCAAGCCGCCATTGCAAGCTACGTGCACGAATGGAATTCACAATTTTTGTTGCAATGCCCATAATTTCCTTCGTGTTTAAAACTTTTGAACCCAAAACTTGTTGATGTATAATGCAATGGAATGAAAAAATGCAGGGAAATCTTCATTATCTGGACACAATGCCACAAAATCGTTTTTTTTTCAGTCATTGCAGGTGCTCCATCGGTTGTAATGCACTCTAAATTATATATTGGCAGCTCGTTGTTTTTTACAAAATTGAAGAAAACGTCATATATCTTCGCCACCAGGAGTGACTTCAGAGGAATGTTTGTCAAAAATTCTTTCTTAGCCAACATGTCATCTATGAAGATGTTTAGGTCATCTTCTCCGAGTACTGTGTACGGACCTTTGAATATTGCTTCGCACTTTTTGCCCGAATCATTTCTAACAAGAACTTTTTCGTCAACATTATAATTTCTCAGCTGAGTATTTTGATCGAATTTTTCTTTTCTAATTGCCTTAGATTTTTCTAAGTTTTTCCTAGCTTCATCGCAAGCTACTTGAAGTCTACATTTCACTTCTAAGGGATAATGGTCAAAATTATAAATTGGGTCAGAGGTGCGACTGATACTTGATGGCATTTCGCAAGTTCTACAAAATACCAACTGGAACGGAGTGTATTTATGTGATGTATGCACCGTGTTATTGAAAGAAAAACACCAAAAATATAACCATGACCTGCATGTTTCAGAATGTTCTTGAGTATATATTCTAAGACACGCACCTAGTTGTTTGTGTGTATTCTCAAGAGCTCCAATTGTCTCATAATGATAAACAGCAGAATTTAGTTTTTTGATGTTCAAAAGTTGGCAAGATTCCTCAAATATTTTTGACATAAATTCTGTCCCCTGATCAGTTGCTACTTCTTTTGGAATTCCAAATCGTAATATAAAATTTTCAACAAATGACCAAGCAACTGATTCTGCTTCTTTATTGATCAGAGGGTAGCATTCTACGAATTTTGACAGTGACTGCTACTACAGCAACTCAACTGTAGTTAGTGCTGTTTTGTGCTGTAACACCGCCGCGTTTACCCGCCTGAGTGATAATAACTTCCTCTTTACTTTGTCCTTTATCCATCTTGATCACTTTCTATTGAATTTTCATTGAAGAGAATCCCTCTTTCTGGCATCATTTTCCATCTTATTTTCTTCAGGATCCTAAAATGGCAGGATCGCAAAAGTCTCGAATGTTCCCGTCAAACGTGCCGCCCGAAATTTCCAGAAAAGCGGCAAGAATAAAAAGCGCGGCTTTTCTTTGACAAGTACCGCTCGTTCCTTTGATAAAGCCGCCTTTTGCCGCTAGCAGAGTGTTATTTTATTACGTAATAAATTTTTATAGTTTTGTTGCCTACTTATCAGAAATTCTTTTCTTCTCGAGATCTACTCAAAAAGTACTCGCGATCGACTGGTCGATCGCGATCGACCGTTTGAATACCCTGATGTACAGAGTTTTTCATTTTGGAAGATGTTGGGTTAGATATCAGTTATGAGTAGAGATAGATTGTTGTGGTTTTCGTTGCAATGCGCTACTTTTTGATGAAACCAAACATGTCACAAACAGATTTGTTCTAGCTATCATAATTTTTATTATTATTTATTATCGTGGACTTATGCACTATCCCAGCTGTTAGCTGGATATAATTTATCTTTCCATATTCAGCAATTAAAGGGCATAGGCTCGATTACAATATACTTGACATAAATGTCCTAACTATCCTACAGGTATTAAGAATTACAGCGTTTTGCATTTCTATATAAGTATTCTTATGAAATTCTAATTTCTTAAGGCAACATGCAAAGTTTTGGGTATTAACCCAGTCGAGGATACGATGACAGGAACAATATCTATTTCCTCGAGTTGCCACATCTGCTTGATCTCAATAGCAAGGTCTGTGTACTTGGACTATTTCTCCTGGAACTTGTTCAGCACGTTGTTATTATTCGGTATGGCGACATCCACCAGCATTGCTGTTTTGGCTCTCTTATAATACACCACTATGTCCGGCCTATTATTCGTCACCATTCTGTCAGTGATAACAGGCCTATCGTAGTACAATCTGATAGAGTCATTTTCCAATACGGGCGCCGATTGATACTTGTAATATGGCTGGAAGGTATTCAGAAGTCCGTAATTGTGTGCAAGTTTCTGCTGGATAATGTTGCACACTTGAGTATACCTGTGAAGATAGTCCGTATTGGCCAGTTGTTCGCATCCGGACGTAATATGCTGTATAGTCTTCGATCTTATATAGCATTTTCTGTTTGTAATGTTCCGTCCTTCATAATGAATTATAAAATTTTTGTAGTTGTTTATTATTATTATTATTCATTATTTCAAATGAACGAGAGTTGAGGTGTAGCCTCTATCTATGGTAACATGTCCTGACTGACTGAGTGATTCACCAACGCCGAAGCAAAACTACTGAAGCTAGAAACGTGATATTTGGACCGTGGCTTCTACATGTGACGTATAGATCCAATAAGGATTTCGCGAAATATTCTAACTAGAGAAGTGAAAAGGGGTATCAACGTTTGTATGTAACTTTTCATTTTGTTGTCAGATCTGTGGAATTTCGTAATACTGCTCTTTGACATAATTTAATAAAACTCTAATTCAATATCTTCTGAAATTCGATCTCTTATAGGTTAAAAAGGAGTATTAAAATCTGAATGGGGCAAAAATATCAGATGTGCATTTCGTCTTGTAACTTCAAGAATATAGTCCTAAAAGAAAGTAAGTAAATACGATTTTTCGATATTCAACCCCTAACGGGATGAACATCGGTATTAATATCTTTTTGTCAGGGTCAGATATGAAAATTATGCCCATTAAATATACCTTTTTTCGAGAATTTGGACTCATCAGTCCATATAATGTTTCACTAGGGATAAACCACCGCAGTTTGAAACAACACGTGCCTCAAAAAGAATTGGCCAAAGATCCTACACCTATCTAGCACCCCGAATATATGCCGCTCTACCAGAAGCAATTAAAAAATCCGGAAATATCAGATGTTTAAAAAAAATGCGAATCAGTGAATCCTAGAAACAGGAAAAGTTGCTGTTTTTGAAATGATTAATAACTAATGCTAAATCGACGATGAAGAAAACTGTGAGTGACATAATATTATTAAATAGTGAGGGAAATACCTAAACGAAAACGTGAAATAATTAACAAAAAACTCGGTTATGAACAAAAAAAAACCCAAAATTCGACAACAACCCCCCCGACCATAGACTTCAATCCCGAATATGAGACATTAAACCTAAACATGGACAAAACTAAACCGGAAAGTGTAATTGAAAGCGAAAAAATTTGTATTCAGTTATATTTACAATTTAAGGTCATAAAGAATTAAGATCTTTTTGGTTATTAACATCGCGTACAGACATTAGTCTCTGCGATTATTTGTTTATTCAAACTGATTTTTTGTATTTTCAATGAATAAACTATATTATTATATTATTATTATTATTATAAAGGAAGTCTGAGTTTTCTTGAATGCGAACTATTTTACATGTCCAGTATAAAGGTATCATCAATCTCTCGAAATTTGATAGCTCTCGTCAAAATAATGTCACAACTTTATTTTCATAAATTTTTTTCCTAAATGCATCCTTGCTGATATATTAACCCCCTGAGTTTGAAAAAATAGATCGTTTCTTAACGATAAAGCCTGTGTCCCTCAACGGGATTTTCTGAAATTCAAGAAATTGTTTGAAAAGATAGTATTTTATAAGGTTGTTTTCGGTTTTTCATTTTCGCCTCATGTGCGTTCAGGGTGAACTACCCTTAACACTCTTTACCCCTAAGTTTTTGAGGGATAAGTGTTTTACAAATCTAATAAAATTTTTAGAAATCATGAAGGTTTTTATGTAAGAAAGCTATACTTGTTATATCTCGAAAAATGAAACTGTAACAAGAAAAACGGACTCAAAGAGCAACGATATTTTCGATAAAAATATTTTTATTCATTTGATTTATTATTTATATCAATTATTTATACCTCACAACATAGACAATATTTACATTATCTATTCAAATTGATAACTACCAACTCTTATGCAAGATCTAGCTCTCGAAACAAAAGACATTTCAATATAAATTTGAAGATTTTTTATCTCATTAGAATAATAAATTATTCTCTCAAGCTGCATATCTCTATCCCTAATGGCTACAGCATATACTTGACTTATTAGATGACCCCATAAATGAAAATCAAAGGGATTCACATCTGGTGACCTAGGTGACCATGCAATAAGTCCACCTCGTCCTATTCAACGATTGGGATGGTCACATTTAGATGATCTCTAACTGCTAAAATAAAATGTGGTGGGGCACCATGGTACATAAACCACATATTCTTCTTACTGGCCAATAAAATATTCTCCAAAAGTTCTGGCAGGTTATTTGAAAGAAAGCCTAAATAACTTGCGCTGTTTAAACGAGGTGGCAACACAAATGGCCCAACAAAATGCTGATCAATTTATCCAGCCCAAATACTGATTTGGTACTGTTGTTGGTGTCGGTTTTGAACAATGGCATGAGTGTTTTCTTCGTTGCAATAGTGTAAATTATGAGAATTTGTTATGCCATCTATCTGAAAGCCTGCCTTATCAAAGTGAAGTATTGAACCTACAAAAGCATTATTTTGTTCATGTTGCTGGTAAGTCCTCTAAGGACAGCGCTTGAACATCTTGAAGATGGTGAGGGTGAAGCAATTGATTCCTCAAAATTCTGTGGACCGTCCTTTCACATGAATTAAATTGGTTTAATAATTCGCGAGTACTGGTAGAAAGCCCCTCAGCAACCGCTTCTAAAATGCTTTCTTCTAGTTCCATTGTATGCACGGTCTTAAAGCAACCTGTGTTACTTGCATTTTTCTTTAATGTACCTAAATGAGATTTCATACAAAAATGTTAATAATATCCCACAAGTAATTACCCGTTTCTCTTAATCAGCGATCTACAGTCACTAAGTACGCCGGTAGGTAGCCTTCTATTTGGAAATCGCTCCAAATAAAGTCTTCTAAGACACGAGAAATTACCAGATGCTAGATCAAACATCGAAAGTAATCTGCATATTCTTCGACAGTGTATTCCATATTTTGATTATATTATGAATACAATAGATATGAAATATCAAAACAATAATGAAGTTCTCCATCTATAATTTTGTCTATGTCTAGTGTGGTAATTGGCATACTTTTGTGAGTGCGTATCGCCGACTAAAGAAAAAGGGTAATATTTCCCCAAATATCATCAACTTTTTTAGTATGACACCTTATGCGGTTTATGCACGATGGTCCCACACCACATTTTAGCTTAAAGCAGGGGTGCTCAAACGGTCGATCGCGAGTGGATTTTGAGTAGATTTCGATGATTTTAATAAGTAGGTAACTGAACTACAAATATTTATTACGTAACAAAATAACACTCTGCTAGCGGTAAAATGCGGTTTTATCAAAGGAGCGCGCGGTACTTGTCAAAGAAAAGCCGCGTTTTTTATTCTTCCCGCTTTTCTAGTAATTTCGGTCAGCGCGTTTGACGGGAACATTCCAGACTTTTGTTCAATAAACTCGCAATATTGAATAACTATAAGTTTTCTCATTGACATTATAGAGAAGAACCTAACTAAACCTAACCCAAACCTTGACTAAAATAATGTATATTGTGCGGAAAGCTAATATATATGCTACGGCACACACAAGTAGGTAGGTAGGTAGGGTGTATCGTGTATGAACGACAACCCTGCATCACACATACTTGCAGCTTCTCATAGTCGATCGTAAATAGTCTAAAAATATTGAGGTAGATCGCCAGCAGTTCAAGTTTGAGCACCTCTGGCTTAACGGTTAGAGAATAACTAGAGACATGCTACGTTAGAGAATTATTCTATTATTCTAATGAGAGTTAGTGATTATCTATTTAAACAGATAATGTAAATTGTGTCAATGTAGTAAGATTTAAATAATTTATAAATTAAATAAACAATAATAATTTTACTAAATATATCGTTGGCTCTTTGAGCCGGTATTTCTCGTTACTGGTTCATTTTTTCGAGATCTAACTAGTGAAGCTTTTTACGTAAGAAACTATAAAAATTTAAGAATGTTATGAGATGTGTAAAAAATCATTCCCTGAAAATTTAGAGGGTAAAAAGTGTTAAGGGTAGTTCATTCTGAGCGCATATGGTGCGAAATTGAAAAACCAAAGTCAACATTCTCTATGTATATGTACCATACTATTGTAAGCTACTAATTTATGTGGATAAGGATGTGTAGATGAGCTGTGAATAGTAATATCTGTATGCGATGGCTTATGAAAACTAGAAAAATCATGTTTGCCGTTAATTTTAGTAATAGTTGAATCCAGAAGGTTAATGGAGTTTTCTGTTTCTATCCCTAACGTGAATTTAATTTTATCGTGAATTCTGTTAATGAATGTTTTGAATGACTCTAATTGTCTGTTTGTGCCACTGAAACAACAAATGATATCGTCGACATATCTAAACCAATAATTAAGTGTTTGAATAACGGATGTTCTTGGATAGTTTTTTCAATATTATCCATGAAAATTTCAGCGAGCAGAGGGCTCAGAGGATTACCCATGATTAAACCTTTTTTACTATTATATAATACTCCATTGAAGTTAAAATAATTTCTCAATAAAAAACTCTTCAGTCCTAATAAATAAAATTCAGCACACGATACTAGCACCGAACGCTAAACTTATGTCATGGGATGTAGTAAATCTCTTCCCTAGTGTTCCACCTAGTGATACAGTGAAACTCATCAAGAACGCCCTTCAAATTAATAAAGTCAATCCGATAATTCAATCAGAAATCTTACACATTTTAGAAATTTGCTTAGAACAAAATTATTCTAACTTCAATGGAGTATTATATAATAGTAAAAAAGGTTTAATCATGGGTAATCCTCTGAGCCCTCTGCTCGCTGAAATTTTAATGGATAATATTGGAAAAGCTATCCAAGAACATCCGTTATTCAAACACTTTATTTATTGGTTTAGATATGTCGACGATATCATTTGTTGTTTCACTGGCACAAACAGACAATAAGAGTCATTCAAAACATTCATCAACAAAATTCACGATAATATTAAATTCACGTTAGAGATAGAAACAGAAAACTCCATTAACTTTCTGGATTCAACTATTTTTAAAATTAACGGCAAACATGATTTTTCTATTTTTCATAAGCCATATCATACTGATATTACTATTCACAGCTCATCTAGACATCCTTATCCACATAAATTAGCAGCATACAATAGTATGGTACATAGACTCATTAATATCCCAATTTCATAAAATAATTTCATAAAAGAGCTAAATATAATTGAACAACTAGCAATCAATATACAGTCCAACTATGATTGAGAACATGATTTCACGCAAAAAATTTCAAAAAGCAATCCAGGAAGTATTTCCAAGTATAAAAAGTTCTAACACAAAATACAACAGCTTAACTTATATTGGTAATCCTAGTCTAAAATTAAAATCATTCCTCTCGCATTAAAATTTCAATATAGCATTCCGAACTGATAATTCTTTAGGGCGACATATCAAAAACTGCAAATCTAAAATTGATAAAAGTAATAAATCCGGTGTTTATGAACTGTCTTGCGGGGATTGTAATAAAATTTATATTGGTAGAACTTTCAGAAATTTCAAAGTTAGATTATCCGAGCACAAACGTAGTTTTAATTATCATAAATCAGATTCCCATTACTCAAATCACTTACTCGAAGAAAATCATAACTTTAATAATAATTTCAAAATTTTACACAATGAAAATAATAGACAAAAACTCAATCTATTGAAAATTTTAGAGATCACAAAGAAAAGAATTCAGGTAGGTTACTTAATAGTCAATTAGATCTAAATCCTTCTCCTTTACTCAATCTTTTCAATTAATAAAGTGAGCAACTCCGATGGGGTTTCCAACATACCCCTTGTACTTGTACCTATTGTAATATTAAGTAGGAAATAAGACTAATATAAAAGGAATAACTCTGTTCATTAGTTTGTATATATCTGATGAAGCCACAGTGTGGTGAAACCGGTCATAGTTTTGTTAATATAGTGAAAATCTAAATACTTTAGTTTTATTTCATTGAAAATATAAAGTTTTGGCTTTATTTCGACGAGATCTATCAAATTCCGAGAGAAATTGATATCTTTTTCTGGGATACCCTGTATATATCGCAGAAATTGATCCCAACCGCCGCATCCCTTGGATTCATGGATAATACTAATGAGAATTTGTAAGGGTAGAAATTATTTTTGTCGAAAATTTTATTAATTGACGCGCGAGCTATCTCTAAATCTACAACAGCTGTACTGTACATACAGGCCCATATGAATAGGCATAAAAATAACAAGACAGTGACTTCAATTTAATTGTAATTTTCTAAATTCTTTTGTACAAATTGGTCGTAAATTCTGGTACTTTCCGTTAAATGCTATGCAAGTTCGTCTCATTTTTAGTTGCCATTGACTATGAATGAATGCCGGCTCAGTGACGTATGGGATATGATGCTCGTCTCCTACGCAGAATTACCTGAGTTCAATCCCCACAAAGTCGGTGCGATTTTTCGGATTCTATAAAATGTAAAGCTGTCGGTCCTGTCTAACAGAGATGTGTTGGACATTAAAGATCCCTTCCCTCGACACGAGAGGGGTTCGGCAAAATTCCCGGGTTAGTGAGGTAACAGAGTTCCCTGGCGTGTCATTAGCCGAAAGGCAGAAATAGAGCACGTTAAAAGATAAACAAACATTGACTATGAATGATGAATAAATTCATAATATCCTCATTTGATTGATTTGCCATTTTATTCAACAAAATAACTATACACGTACAAAATTAATGTTATCGCTATTCTTAAATTTTCAAACGTCAGAGGCCGAAATTCATAGAACATATGGAATATTGTAAAACTCTGTTTGTTTCTATGTTCCACGGCCAAATGATTCGACTTCCTGAATGAACTGCAGGTTTTCGACATAATCACCAGTCAAATAAAACGAGTCATTCAAGGTTTACGGAAACCTTTCAATCGTAATTTGAAATAAAGTTCTCATAAGTAAAAATAATTAGGTACTGGTATTTCAAAATAAACGTTTTTATTGAAATGACAAGTGAGTTTTGAGCACCCTGTACATAAAATAGCAACGAAAAGTACGCTGCCTTCAAAAATAACTATTTTCTCTTCGAATAAAAAAGTTAGATACTTACTCAAACCAGTCAATTTTTTGGGTAAAGAAGATGACATTATACTTTCGAAATTTTGATAAAGAAATCATAGCTAACTGGTGTTTAATTTTAAATTGAACAAATCTCAACAAAAGATGCTTGAAAAAGGTATAGGGTACAAGACTGCGTCGGTGATGTTTGAAAAATTGAGCAGTATGTCCACGATTGAAGAGAATACTGGTATCATTTTTGAATAAATGATCTATTGTGATCTTCCGAGTGTGTGTCAATGTGTACTCCAGATTGAAAGTATATTGTCTTAACCGAGCCTCAATATGCCAACTCTCCGTTTAGTGTGTGTAGTGTATTCCAAATTTAGGCCTTAATCTGCCTACTCCCAGTTGGAGGGTAAGTAAATGACTAGAGAAAAATTTTTCAGCAAGTACTTCATTAACAACTAGAATTCCTTATACAGGGTGTTACATAATAGTATATCACAACTTGAGGGGGTAAATCTAGGTGCAATTTTAAGAAAAAAAGTTCATATAAAAATAGGTTCGCAAAAGCTTCGTTACGGAGCTACAGGGTGTTGAAATTTCCAGAAAAAACTGTTTTTTTCTTCAAAACTTCAGCAGTTTTTAAGATATTCAGTCCAAATTTGGAATGCAAGCTATTTTTTACAGCATCCATCATTACACATCCTGAATTTGAACTAGAATCTACAAGGTGTTTTCTTTTTCGGAGCCATGTCTTATTTTGCCCTTTCAAACTTTTTTGCAGTACGCAACTGATCATCGTAAAATCAATTTTCGTCATATTCGTTCAATTCAGAAACTTTTTTGACAATTTTTTCATACCTCCGACCGTTCTCGAGCAAATAATTATTAAACGATTGTATGCATTCGCTGAATTGAAATCACTTCTAATTAAAAAAATGAGTAGTAGGCTTTGATTTTCTTCATTTATTTATTTATTTTGACAGTTGCTAAAGTTGAAACAGTGTCAGCTCGAATTGTTTAATAAATTAACGATTAGTTATAAGACTTTTGAAGTTATTTCTGAAGCGAGGCCATTATATCAGGTGCGCTATCCAAATCGAGTAACACCAGCAAGGCGAACATTTTCAAATATCCACAGAAGGTTGAGGGAAACTGATACTTTTACTGCAAATAATCATTTAAAAGGTGCACCTAAAACTATGAGAATATTGAGGAAGCAGTTTCGAATTGTATTGATTTGAATCCTTATGTGAGTACAAGAAAAATTGGAAATCAGTTGAATATTTCACATCTTCTAGATTGTAGGATTCTCCACGACTTTTTATTGTACCCGTTTCATATTCAACGCATCCAAACTGTACTTCCTCGAGATTTTCCTTCAAGAACTGCCCTCACATATTTTTACAATAATCATTATTGAGCTGAGGAAAACCCCCATTTGATTGAAGAATCTCATCATCAAGAACAATTCTCACTAAATGTCTGAGTCGGAATAATTGGAAATTATTTGATTGGGCCTAACAGACTAAACGGTCCCGCTTATCAGCAATTTCTTGTTGAGGAGTTACCTTTATTGCTCGAGGATGTGCTACTTTTGGTGAGAAACATAATGTGGTTCATACACCAGCACATTTCAGTGGTGGAGCTAGGGAATTCCTAAATAATACATTCAACAACCGACGAACAGGTCGGGGTTGGCCAGAACCATGGCCTCCTAGGTCCCCAGACTTAAATAGACAGACTTTTTCTTATAAGGATGTCTCAAAAGTTCAGTTTATATCACTCCAGTGAACACTGTAGAAGAATTGGGAAATCGAATAATAACCTCTTGTGACACGATAACAAATACCCCAGAAATATTTCAAAGATTGCGTGATAATATGCGAAGAAGGACAGAGGCCTGTATTCTTGCAGGTGGAGGACACTTCCAGCAATTTATTTAGTTTAAAACGACTGTCAAAATTTTTTCGCAGATTTTTCTTTAAATTAAACAAGATCCACGAATGAATAATATATGGGATATGTCAACCAGAATTATTGGGTTCGTAATGATTCTAGAACATCTATAGATCATAATCGGCATCACTTAGAAGACCGAACCTGGCCATCGGGGCTCTCTCGGTCAAACAGAGAGGGAAGTGTTTTGTTGAGTTTGAATATTAGAGGATTTTTGCGATTATACTTCAAAATCGGCAAGAAAGAACAAGGAAGTGATTATGTTTCAGGAGACTCATACTGCGACGGATGAACATCTCCGCGAAAGAGGAAAAATTGCAGGTTATGTACTTTTTGATTATCTCCTTTGTCCTTTTTATGGCCTTGCTTGCTATGTAAAATCTTTTCTTAGATTCAAGTGAGTTTAGACATATAAGAGTCAGGTATGATTGTTGAAATATTTTCTGCTGGTTTTCTTTTTCCATTGTTACAGATTTCCTGTCCCAAACCCCTTTCCTTTCACCCTTGTCTTCGTCTGGAAATCATGGAGTGCAAGATGAGAATGAGAGAATGAAGTTGCTAAGCAGAAAAATCTTTGGTACTCTTTATGTACACACGACACTAACACAACATTAACAGACAAGCTATTGCTAGTGCAATAGCGACAGGGAAACGAGTTTTTTCCTCGGGTTTTTTCACTCGTTTATTGAATCATACGCAAGGTAGTATGGTTCCCCTGTTACATTTCCTGAGCTCCCACTTGTGTTTTTCTGATACACACCAAATTATAGATATAAGCATTTATTGTAAATACAATTATTCGAATTTTTGTAAATCCTCTCTTTTCAAAAGAAAATATATTTAGTTTTTAATTCTTCTTTTTTAGTTTGATATTGAATAAATATGAATTGAGTCTCAGAAGACGAGCTATCAAAATAAATGCAAATTCTGGGCATACATATCGAGCATTTCTATTATTTTTTTTATTTAGCGAATAACATGAAATTCAAATTCAATAATTTTTCACTCGAAAACGGTTGGAGATACGAAAAATTTACAAGTGTCAAAAAAGTTTCTAAATGGAACGAAGATGACGAAAATTGCTTGTGCACTGATCAGTGGTGTACTGCAAAAATGTTTGAAAGGGCAAAAGGAGACATGGCCTTCGAAAAGAAAACACCTTGTGAATTTCAGTTAAAATCTAGGACGTGTAATGATGGAGGCTGAAAAAATAGCTCGTATTCCAAATTTCAGTCGAATATCTCAAAAACTGCAGGAGTTTTGAAGAAAAAAACAATTTTTCCGGAAATTTCAACACCCCGTAGCTCCGTCACGAAGCTTTCGCGAACCTATGTTTATATGAACTTTTTTTTCTTAAAATTGCACGTAGATTTACCCCCTCAAATTGTGATATTCTATTATGTAACACCCTGTATACCAAATGAGAATGTTCATTGTTTAGATGGAATAATGCTGACGTCGTTTTATTTTGCGGTCAGTTCTGCAGCTTCCATTAATATAGTGGTATTCAAAGTATCAAATAGAGTAAAGTTGGAAATATCCAATATCAATTAAGTAATTTCTTAGCATAATATATATTATTTACATGTTGTCATTTTTGATACTTTATTTTTATGTCATTTTGATATTATTAAATCTTTAGTTTTAAATCAAGAAATATTTTCACTCCTTCAAGAATATAATTCAGTATCTCTAACTTCGTTTGTGCATCTCGCAAATTATCAACTGAAATATGTAATTCAATAATAAGAATTATTTGAAATTTATTTCTTAATGTCAAAGCAAAATTTGGTGTAAGAAAATGAAAAAATCAGAAAATGTGCACTCTGAAAGATCAAATTAAAAATACTCTTTCAGTTCAGGTCACAGATTGCCCTATTTCTGGCACATCCCAATCCCAATCTGAAAATCGACCTATTAGAAGGTCTGAAACTTTCCCAAAGACGTTCAGTATATCCAATTTTTACAATACGTATCCTATTTCCACAAAACGCGTTGACCTTCGACTAGCCTAATTCGAAACGCAACTATTCTTGGATATTTTCGAACAACGAGCACGAATTCATACGATTTTGACCGAGGCGTTTTTCGAAAATATATCCCAAAACAGAGGTGGGGGCGACCCCCACATCGACGCTACTGGTCCATCGTCGCGACGACGTTGCAGTTTGTGCCGAACCCCATTAGTCGACGAACACGACGCTTTTTGCGCCGTACTTAGGTCAGTAAAGATTGGAAATTGTGTTACTTGTGCGGAAAAAATATTTTTTTGCTAAATTTACACCTACATTTATCAGAAGAGGATTTTGGGTGATTTAATGTGATTTGGTGATTTGAATGCTTTTTTACACTAAGGATTATGATTTTCTTATGCAATAACAACGAAAGTGATTGAGATTTTTTCCAAAGTGATACACAGGGTGTTTTAGATTGAGGTGAGAGATTGTAGGGGTGATTTCTGAAAGAAATCGAATTTTTACTAAGAAAATATTCAAAATACAAAACTCTTCAGAACTTAAATTTACTTAAAGAATTGTCTATTACTTACGAGGACTGTTATTAATAGTTGTACGAAAATCTTGAAAATTTATATATATTTGTAATGAACATAATTTCCAGAAAATAGTATTACTTTCTTCTTTTCAAAAATTTTCGCAAAATTTTCAAGAAAAAAGTGTGTTAAGAACCGATTGAATTTCATGCACGTCACTGGTGGAACTGAAAAAATTTGTCTACAGAAATTTAATTCAAAAAGTGTATAAAAGCGTTGTGAATGAAACTCAAAAAATTTAATTATTGTTATATTTTCAATGATTTATTTAACTCGATGTTTTCTATTAGTATAATATCATGTAGTACCTACTTCTTCAAGCATAAAATTTCATATTCTACTGTCAGCAACAGATATCAGTCGTCAAAAATTTTATCAGAATATTCATTTAAATATAATCATATCTTATGATACAAATTAGTTTAAAATTTTATTTGTGAAAAATTCCTTCAACAACTACCCTCGAATCTTTCAGAAAGACAAATGAATATCGCAATTTTGAACTAAATGTGAAATTTTGGAAAATTAAGGTTTTATTGATTCATAAATTCTACCTCAACTTCGTTCAAAAATCTACACCCTGTATATCATTTTAAAGAGTAAATTTGGAACAAATTTGAATGACATTATATGTATTTGTTTTCGGAAGAAATGGTATGTGCTATTTTTGTTTCCCAAGTTATTTGGTTCAAAAGGAAATTGGCGAAGCAGTTCGTGATATGAATAAATTTATCTGTTTATATAGTTTTCGATCATTAAATTTATAAATCGCCAAATTTCGATAAAGATAATACAATAAATGACTCGATTCTACCATTTTTAAAAATAGAAAATTGAATTTATTTCGGAAAAGCATTCACTAATTTCTGTACAATTTGGTTTGGTGGTTCTTAAGTATTTACACCGTTTTCTGGAAAAACTCATCATGTTCAAATTTGAAAAACCTGGGTAAACTGATGATATTTATTCACCTCTTTTCAATTTTCTCATGAATCATTTTAGAGCGTAATTTTCCATCTTACAGTACTCCTGTCATTTTATCAAAGATTTGAACAAAATCGAATTTTTATTTTGGAATACAGAATCTTTTTCTTACGCGAATCTTTACCGTTAGCATAACTCGTCACCATCATTATCAGATATTTTTTCAAGTGACCGAACAGATCTGTTGAAAACCTCATCATTTTTGTGAAAATTGAGCCTTTATTTCAAAAAA
Source organism: Cryptolaemus montrouzieri (assembly GCA_013387265.2). Taxonomy (NCBI): domain Eukaryota; kingdom Metazoa; phylum Arthropoda; class Insecta; order Coleoptera; family Coccinellidae; genus Cryptolaemus; species Cryptolaemus montrouzieri. The sequence goes on along the minus strand of JABFTP020000001.1, from coordinate 17,639,973 downwards.
ATGATTACAGATACCATTAATCAGAGTATTCACCATGATTTATTATTATTTTTCTCATTTTTCTGGGAGGACAAGAATGCCACGACAATAAAATGACTCATCTTTTCATTCAATTCATTCGATGACCCATTTCTCGGAATTTTCGAAAGAATTGAAGTGCTGCTCCGAAAGCGCATGACCCAATGACCGAAACAAATGATTATGTGATGGAGCACAGCCTGGTGAGTAAGCCTCATGTGATATCACGTCCCATCGAAGCGCTTCAACTGTATCTTTGACGGCCTTTGTGACATGCGGACGAGCGTTATTCTGTAACAGGATGACTTTATGCTGGCTTATCTCGTATTCTTATTTCGACTTAAACAGGTCATTAGTAGAGATCTGCTGTGACTATTTGGCCTTGTTTAAGAAGCTCATGCTGAATGACTCCTTTTTAATCTCACCAGATGCAGAGCATAGTCTTCTTTCCATGAATATTGAGCTTTGAAGTCGATGTTGATGGTTGGACAGGGTCACAAATGGTAATTTCATCGCTTGGGATTGTCGAAATGTATCCTCTTTCCATCTCCAGTAATAATACAATGGAGAAACCTTTCTTTTCTTTCTGGCCAGCAACATTTCACAAATGGTTTTTCGTCTTTCGATGTCTCTCGAGTTTAGCTCATAAGGCACTGTTTTTCCTTCTTTGTATACTTTACCCATTGCTTTCAAGCGTTCAGACATCCGAGACTGAATCACGTTCAGTAATGTTGCAAGCATTTTTTGTGTTTGGCATGGGTCTTCGTCTATTAAAGCCTGCAGTTCAGTATCTTCGAGTTTTCTGTTCGCTTCTGAGTGTTCTTCGTCGATTACACTGAAATCACCAGATTTGAAACGTCAAAACCATACCTTACGAGTAAAATCCGATGAGCATAAACACCGTAGGCTTCAATTAACATTCTATGAGATTCGGTTTTCTTTAAATTAGGGAAAACAATAACGCTTCGAGCAAATGATGCTTTGTTGACTCGAAATTGGACCTTTTAATCACTCTAAAACACAACGAAACTGACGCAAAAGTAAACATTTATGTTGTTATGTTATTGACAGATGTCAATGCTAAAATTCTGAGCCACTTTCACATTGGTCTTTAAGACTCAGTCTCTAGTTTAAGACTTTCACCAATAGAGAGAGGTTTTCAACAGATACACCTAATAGAATCGGCATATGTCGCCATTGTTCAGTCCTATTTTCTTAGATTATTCAATCGCCCCACATATACCTCCACTTTGTCCTTCGATTGGGTAAACGCAGGGGGCCTTCAACAGGGTAGGATCTGACCTACCATTTTTTAATGAATTGGGCAGTCGCCCTCATGAATTAAACTCATTGGAGCAAAATGTATCGTATCCTATGGTACTACACAGGAAAGATAAGTGAAAGTAGAGGTCACCCGGAATGTGCTACCGTGTCATGTATTCTAATACCGCTATCGCTCCAATTGAGGATTTCTTTCTACCTCTTTGGTTTGAAGTCTTGAAGAGTTTTGGGCTGTCTCAGTTCTTTGGGTACAAGCTACAAAAGATCGTCATTTTTCAGTCCATTTTTTTAGATTTTCAATGTTATGTCTCCACTTTGTCCTTCGATAGGATGAACCCCGGGAGGCTTTCAACAGGATAAGATCTGGTCTATTTTTTTAATGAATTAGCATTCGCCCTATGAGTAAAACTCATGAAAGCAAAAAGGGGAAAGAGGAAAGATAAGTGGAAGTGGAGGTCACCTAGTAAGTATAAGTATATGCAATTGTAGATTTCTTTTGACCTGTTTGGAGTTAAAGTCTTTGAAAGATTTGAGCTGTCTCAGTTCTTTGGGTACAAGCTACGAAGTGTCTCCATTGTTCTGCCCAATTTTTCAGGTTATTCAATAGGTCTTCCTTCTATTGGGTGAACCCCGAGTTGCCTTCGCCAAGATATGATTTGACATACCTTTTTTCAATGAATTGAGCATTCGCCTCATGAGTTGAATTCTTAGGAGCAAAAAGAACCTTATCCTATGGTACTATCACAGGAAAAATAAGTGAAAGTGGAGGTCGCCCGTTATGTGCTTCAATGAGGCAAGTCATCTGATATACCTCTCGTTCAAATTGATGATTTCTTTGACCTCTTTGGGTTAAATTCCTGGGGAGTTTTGGCTGTCCCAGTTCTTTAGGAAAACGCAACAAAGTTCCGTCATCGTGTCCACTTCATTGGAGCCCTACCTACAAATTGAATATATTTTGCAAGTCCATCTGCTATTTCACAATCTTGAATTCTTGTCAAATTGTTCAGCACCAGGTCGTCGACGCAGTCTTTGGTATTCAAATAAAGCTTTCGTATAAATTAGTACTTGTTCAATACATCCTAACTATCGAAGAGTAGTTTAGAGCAACGCAGAGTACCCATTAGGTTTTGATTTTCAACTCAATATCTTCAATATTCCCGAGGTAAAGGATCTTGACAATCAGATAAGAGCATCCTTTTTTGAGGTGCAGGTCCCCAAAAACAACACCAGATCACAACTTATTCACGAATGATTATTAGGTCTTCATCCATAAACATCTTATTATCAAGTCAGTTGTCGTGTTTCCGCTTCAGAAGATTCTATAGGTTGACTATCAGAAGGCTCTATTCAAAAACTAATAGGAGCAATATAAGATCAAAATTATTATCTGTTAGAGCCCACTGAGATTAGAACGATCAAATGGACTTGGATGAAGGTTGAATTATTGTCTTGCAAAAAATGTCTAATCATTCAATTTGTTAGAATATCTCCTCACAAAATAAAAGTAAAGCTTCCTGGCATATAATCGGGAGTAAACGCAAGCAGTGGCACCTCGTAAAAATCGAGAATTATTTCAGCATCTGCCGTGGACTCGTCAGAAGGTTATTTCTAGAGTTCTATTTCTGTATCTCAGTATAGAATACCATGTCCCACATTGGTCTGACTCGAATCGAGAACGCCGTGATATTACGGCAATATTATATCACAATTTAGATATACAAAATAATATTCGCAACACTCTCTAAACTTCCATTTGCTTTTTGTAAATCGAAAAATTCTGTGAAATGTAATTACCAATGGTTTTTTGACTTTTCTTTTAACATCAGTTTATAAAATGTTGAAATATGTATATCATCCAAACTGAAAAGAACCATAAACATTGGATGTATGAATGAACTGAGTTTTGGTTAGCCTATAAAAATCTATTTGGTTTTTCATTGAACTCTGAATATCCTTATCAGATATATTCGAATATTTCGATACCTCCCGGTAACTACATAAGTAGGACGAATGAGAAAAAACCCCCAATTTTGACATCTCGACTATCGTTGATTTCGCCAATTTATTGACGTGAAAGTTTGGCGAAACTGAGTGGCGGGGGTAACTCTGAACCGAGTTAGATTTAGATAGGAGATGACTTTGAACGTTAATTTATTGTTTATCGTATTTATTATACATCAACGGGTCTCGTCACGGTGCTCTATATGGCCTGCGAAAAGTCGTCGTTTTTGACGTTATCGACGGTCGCTCAAAAAGGATGTCTCGGGAACGGTTAGGAATACCGAAATGAAACTACGCTATGGGAATAGAAGATTTCTCGGGTAGCGTTTCTCCATAATAAACCGCGGCTCGATATCCGGCCAGTTAGGCTAACACCCCCTTATCAATTTGATCCACCTTTCGGTGGAAAAATTGAGTTTTTCTAAATTTTCGACGGGGTAAAAAGCGCCTCCGGACGTCGCTCGAACACGAATAGAGCCTGTTTGAACAGAAATAGACCCGATCCCTCCGAAAAAAATCGTCCTTTATTTGAAAGAAAATTTCTCCGTCTCAAAAATCGCCTCCTAATATCACGTGCTTCTCCCACCGAATTATTTCAATTGTCTTCACCCACTCCTTACAGTTTTAGTGTAAAGTATATATTAAGGGGCTATTTCTTGAGCACCAAAGGGGGGCTAGGGGGGCTTTGTTTAGCTGATTTTTGATAATATGGGGAAGCTCTGAATAATGATTATATCATCAGGAATATTTATTTTGTTTATCTGTTTCTGTTGAATTTGTTGTAAAACTAAGTGGATTTTGATTTTTGACACAACAACCCTACTTGTGTATACTTAGGGAAAATAATAATGATTTCCGGAAATAATTGATATTACCTAGACGCTCCCACACATTATTTTATGGTTAGGTTAGAAAAACCCAAAGCAGGTGAGTTACCATGAGATCTATTCAGTCGTCTAAATTAGTTTACTCTTATATTGGTTCGATATAAATGTTGTCGACGTCTTCTATGTTAAGTTTTTTTTACTATTGAAACGATCTCAAATACTATGTAATATAGATTCACACAAAAACTATCAGGCTCAACATTGAGCAACAAACATCTATTATAATTGAACACTTTCATTCATTTTTTCGAATGTCAAGGATTTAGGACGAATAAATGGAATTTAGCGAAGCTTTCACAAGACCAATTAAATTAATGATATCAGTTACATGTTAAAAATGAAATATTTAAATATGATGCTATTTATTATTTTCAATAAATATTACGAATTTATACAATAAATACCACTGTCTACGTAAGCATAGAAGATAGAGAGGAAGCATCTTTTTTCACTACAATAAGTAGTGGGGTTAAGAATTACTTAAATTCTTCTTATGGAATACTTGAGTGGCCTCTAAGACTTCTTTAATTAGAACGAAAATAAAACCTTTGAGACGAAACAACAGCTTTCAACAACAAATTAATATTGGTCAGCATTCTTCTCTCGAATTCCCTTTCTATTCTATCTTTATTACAATGAAAACTGGGAAAGAAAATTCATGGGAGAAGAATTTATGTTAAATGTGAAAAATAGATGAAATCATAGAATTGTAACTGAAAGTTAGAATAATAAATTTAGATTTCTTAGTAATCCGTGAAATCCTCGACAAGATTGAACAAGTCTTCTCACCCTTCTTAGCATCTCTAATGAAATTGTCTTTATTCAGAGGGATGTTATACCGTTGCTGGAAAACAATGTTGAAGAGTGCTGAATTGCTTAGTCATCCAAACTCAAATACATTTCAGAAAAAAGTATGAACAGTTAGATGGTGAGACATCTGTCAAAAATTACGTCATTAATATTCTATTAAAAAGGTAATATATGACGTATACGTTATTGGAAAGCTCTGTTAGTACTCTATGCTTTTAGATTCATCCTCCGTGTCTAAATCGTAACACCTCAATTGTAAAAATTTCCTGAATTGAATTCCAGTAAAAGTTTTATTGATATAATAAAAACATATCAATAGCACAATTATCAAGATAGCAGAAAATGAAATGGAATAAAGGTAAAGACACAAGAAAGAACAATCAATAATGAATTTAGGATTGTGTTGATGACACATGTGTAGTCAACTTAAAAATATATCAATGCAGTGGACTTAAAAAATCAATGACAGAGTAAGTCTATAATATCATTCAGATCATTGAAAATGACTACTGAAATTCTTATTATGGTTGGTAACGGAGATCGTGGTGGATCTACTAATAAAGTCCTTCAATTCTTCATTCAGACTGAACGAAGATTTCGTAATCCACTATTTGCATATTTTCAAGTAAAATATGAAGAATCTGGCCATGTTTAAAAGTTACCTAAATTCAAACTGACGTAGTATGAATCAGCATTCAGCACTTGATAAGAGAATAACTTAAACATTCCCACAGAGAATTTGACACAAAGAAAATGATCATTTATACTAAATTGCTGGTACGAGAATGAAAAGGGGATGATTTTAACAGTAGAAAGCAACTCTGGTAGATCCTAAAACATATTTATAATCAAAATGAATACTTCGCCTACTGTTTAGAAACGGTACGACTGAATCTCATACTAGGTAAAACAAGATTGCTTATTATCTTTCCATTGGAGGAAATATAGATGAAGTCAGATTCTTGATAGATTTCATTAATGACAAATAAAGCCTATCACAGGGTGGAAAAAATCTCTTTCAGCGTTTCTCATATAGCCTAACTAAGTGATTTTCATCTAGTCTATACTTTTTCCACACTGTATGCTCAATGCAGTTTATCCGTGGTGAACGTGCAGCCCATTTCATTATTCGACAACATCTATTGAACTAACAAACTCCCACTCAAAATTAAAGTTAGATTCAAATGAAAATAAATAAGTTCTCCCTCATCATTATCCATTTCTGATGGTCTTACATTCACTTTGAATTACAAGGTATGCTCTGCTCAACAGTAGATATTTATTTGATTTTCTTGTCTCAAACCATGACCAGTGCTGGGATGGGTACAAAAAAAGAATTCGAGTATGACTACAATTACTTTGCTCGAAATAGTATTCGAATACTGTACTCGATTACTTTCGTGAAAAAGTAATTGAGTACTGATTACAATTGTACTCTAGTACTTGTTCGAATACTTATATGAATACTTTTGTCAGCACAGAGTTCTCTCTCTAACCCTTTTTGTGTTAGTGAAGCACAGTTATTACTATTATGTATCATTATAATGGGTTAACAGTGGCTAATGAATATCAGTGAAACCAAATATCAAGTTTTATTGTTATAATATGAAAGGTACTCAACTAACAAATGAAAGACATAATGAAAATACCAATTTTATTGAAATTTAAAATGAAAAAAAAATGGTCGCAACAGCATAGACAGATATAAACAGATTCGAAAATACTTGTATAATTTTCTTTCAGTAAAACTACTTCCTCAAAATTATCGTCACTTAGAGCATTACAGCGTGAAGCGTTTACTGTGGATGCGAATGAAAACATTAGTTCAACAGGTGCTGACGATGGTAGCACTGTATTGAACTTCAGAAAAAGTTTTTCAAATTCGGATAGTCGTTCAACGTTTGAAAACTCTTTCGGTTTCATTTAAATATTTGACAAGCTCTAGTTCGGTTTTCGTTCACTGTACTTGTGTTGTATTTTGAAAAAGATACCTATCGGAACTAGAATTTTCTCTGGAATAGTCTTCATTGAAGTCGAAAAAATCATCATTGGTGGAGGGAAAACTGTGGTCGAGTTACTCGCCAGGTGAGGTTCAAGCACTATTTTTAGCACTCGTGATGATAATTTTTTTATGTCTTCAATTGATATACTGGACTTCGTTATGCAACTGAATCATCTCAGTTTGAATTGAGAACATAAAATAGATGCTATAATTGCATCTGTGGAATTCAAACTTAAGATATCTATAAATCGCTTGTTTTACCTGCCAAAATTGCTTAAAGCAGAATTTCCCCACCAAATTTAAAATTTTATGGTACAGTTATTATACTCATGGTTACAAACTGTACTCATGAGTACATTTTGTACTGAATTGTAATAATGTACTGAATACACTTTCCTCTAGGTAATTAGTTACTGTGCTCAAGTACAAAAGTACTCGAGTACTCCCCAGCACTGACTATGACCATACAATCTTCTTCTCGTATTCACTGCTTGGTTATATATGGCGATAGCTATGGAATATTCAACTCACAACTCTTTGCCTCTAATTGAAATTCCCAACCCCTTCGCTTATTATAAGTAACGTACAATCTAGCAGCTTCTAATTGAAATTATTGAAAGATCTTCTGTTAGTTTTCTTGAATGTTGGGGTGATCACTCCGAAAACCTTAATACTTGGATGCCCCTTTGTGTCTCGCTTTAACCTTGCCGCTAGCTTGTCAAAAAACTACCTCCAAGAAGCTTCTGAGTGTCCTCGGTCGTGAATTGAGGTTACTCTATGAGAAGAATACCAAAATACGCTGTTGTCATATTCGAAGAGTCCTTAAATTCGCAGAGTATATACATGGAAGTTGTCTCTACCCTACAGAACCAGGAGTTAAGACTTTCGGTATCATCTTATGTTTCTGATATGTGTGAATAGTATGCCTGCTGGCGGATCAGGGCACATAAGAAAATGTCTGTTATCTAATTTCCTCTGATCTGTCAATGTTCAGGTATCCAAGTGACTTAACTCAACCGTCCGAGCAGATATGGTGGATCTCCCCGATCCTTGTTGTTTCCTTACCAACCCTATGCGTATACACATTTTACTATGAATCAGTTTCCATTTATCAGGATGTTGAAGGGATGACATTCTTTTGAATGTCGAAATATGAGCAAAATAACTCATTGCAATTCTCAAAATCAATGAGTATTCATCGCTTTACATGATTTTTCTCCCTTCAACACTTTCCCATAATGCAGATTGGTTTTTGCTTCGAACACTTCAAACCTTGCATGAATTTAGAATTTTTTAACAGCTGTCTGCAGAAATATTCGCGAAGGGATACTTTCATAAATGCAATTGTTTTAACAGTATACCATCTTGATTTCGATGATGAAATGACCAAAGGAAGGTCACTATCAGAAGTTACACATCTTGTGAGCTAATTTCTCGAAATATGGTGATTTAATTCTAGTGCATCATATTTGACTACGTATATTTAGAGTGGAACGCTATTTTTAAATTGACACGATACTCCAGCGGAATGCGAGACCGTCAAAAATAGCGCGCCTCTGCTCGGCTCAGTGGCAGCCGAAATGATCAATCTCTGGCCTGCTCACCAAATTAGTTTACAATGACATGTCGTCCGTAACGATAACGAACTTAACGAACGAGCATTGGCTTATGGTGCTCATCTATTTTTTTGGCATTTTTTTCGTTTTACTTTACATAGCCATCATCAGCTGATCTCACGTGGTCTACGACATTTTTGCATTTATATAATCAATAGAGATTGAAATAAGTATTCAAGTAACAAGTGATTTATTCCAACGGTGGGTATATTTATGTGTCCATTATTTTTAAATGTCTTTGTCCTTTTCGACAAATAAACGGAGTTTAGAAAACATGGTATAAAAGTAGTAGCTTTGGAGATCTCGGAAATGTATTTTTGAAATTATGGATTTATTTCGTTAAACACGGATTTCGCACTTTTATATTTCATTCTAAATTATAATAATGGATAAATATCCAAATTTTTACAATAATAGCAAACGTATAAGGTGTTCTCGAAGTCATTTTCCCCTGAAAAAAAAACACAATGCCGTAAACCAATTAGGTTAACTCTATAATTGGTAACTTTATTTTTCGGGTTCGTTTTAATTTTTTATGTTTGAGTAAAATGCAATCAGGCAGAGATTTTTCACCCCAATGTGTGCCTTGGGGTATAACATAGGCTTATGTTCTTTGAAGATGAACGATTAGTTATTATTATAAAAATAATCATGTTTTCAAAGATTTATCGCAGTTGGAATGGCGTATTGATTATTTTGTTTTTTATGGCAAATGTGTATGTTCGTCATAACTGTATCACATGTTCGAAAAAATTTCGTACTGTCTTTCTAAGAAATTCGAAATATCTCAACATTTATACATATTTATAAAATAAATAAATCCATGAAATCGTTTCTAACTGGAAAAACACTGTTATTAAACACAATTCAACTACTGGTAAAATGGTTCAATCCTCTGAGAGAGAAGTTACGAAAGGGGTTCCTCAAGGATAAATACTTGGTCCCCTGCTTTATATTGTTTATACCGATGATCTTCCTGTAGATGTGCCAGATATGGTGATGTTTGCTTATGATACATCGTTGGTTCTCTCTATACTCCGAAAGTATAGAAGATAAGATATTTGGAACCCTTGATAAGCTGGACCTGTGGTTCACTGAGAATGAGTTTTCTAATCAACGCTGGAAAGACTCAAATAGTTGAATTCAACTACAGTATGAATTTCAAGAGAACAGTTTACAACAAGAGGAAGGGAACAACAACCTTAGAGTCGTGTGAGTGTGTATGCTCTCTTGGAGTGCATTTAGACCATAGGTTGAACTGGAAAGATCACATAGATGTTTTGTGTGGGCACATGGCACGATATGCATATGCCCTCAAAGTTCTGGCATCCACAGTGAGTCTTAGAGCTGCAATGATGGCTTATCATGCCTATGTCCACAGTAGGCTTCAGTACTGCATTATTATATGGGGAAATGCCCCTGATATCTAGGGAATATTGATTCTGCAGAAGAGGTGTATGCGTGGTATCCTGTGCTTACCTTCCTACGAGAGTTGCCGCTAACATTTTGTGGAAACGTCAGTGCTCACGATAATAAGCCTATACATATATGAAAGTGTTGTGTTTGTTCTCAGAAATAGTGAACTGTTTTCTCAAGTTGGGAATAAGCACGGATATGGCACTCGCAGGGGCTATGATCTGGAGACACCTAAACTACAGTTCCCCTACCTTCAAAGGAATGTCACCCATATGCTTGTAAACATTTTCAATAAATTACGAAAGGAATTGAAACTACTGCCTGAGTAAACTTTGAAATCGGGACTTTTTGCACTTCTGAAAGACGCTCACCGAGTACCTAAGTGACAATCTGTGATATTTTTATTGTGGTATTGTAAATGATTCAGTAAATTTTTTTCTCTAAAATTTGTTTTTGCATTGTATAATAATACGTTTTGCTTCCTATTTTCGGACAATTCGTTTTATTTTTTTGCTATTTGTGATTGATATTTTGATGTACTTATATACTTATTGACTGGATCTACAACATGTACAATGTTTTATGGATCGAAAAAGGTCTTATTATCATAAGTAGTGAAAAATGACTAAAATACTCAGAGTACATTCTATCAAAATAGTACCGGGAATTGATTACTTAAAAATCTGCTTAAGACGTTTGTCAAAATTTTTGTTGTTGCCAAGTTGGTACGACTGTTTTCTATACTGACGCGGATTTTGAACGCAATCTGTCATTTAGTTTGTTGATAGTGTTCGTATTTGTCAGTTCTCACAATTATGTTTTGCGATTTTTACAATGGATAAAAACGTCGAACAAAGAATTTGTCTCAAATTTAGGATTTAGGATTTCGTGTGCCGAATCGCTGATTATGTGTGAACCGATTTTATCAAAAACACGTGTATACGAGTGGTACAGTGCATTCAACAGCAACCAAGATGTGGTGGAAGATTTTCCTCGCTCTGGTCGGACATCAACATCTTCAACTGAAGTTAACAGCGATAAAATGAAGGAAATGGTAATTGAAAATCGTCATTTAAGTTTGAGAGTGACAGACTATGAACTTTCTCTCGACAAAAAGAGAAAAAAAAGACCTGAGTTTTTTCAAAAATTGAATCGAGTAAATGTCGTTGAATACATGCTAGAACGAGTCAATTTCGACCACACATTAATGAAACGCATAGTAACTGGGGATGAGACATGAGTTTATGAGTTTGATATGCAAACCAGTCAGTAAGATCCGGAATGGCTCTTTCAAACTGAACCGAAACTGAGAAAAGGTAATGTTGACTACTTTCTTTGATTATCGCGGTGTTGTGCACACGGAATTATTTCCAGAATTTCAGAAAGTAAATAAAGAATATTACCTGAACGTTATGCGGCATTTGAGAGAGCAAATTCGTCGAAAATGTCAGATTTGTGGAAAAGAAAATTATGGCTTTGTACACACTGGATGGAGCTGGAACAAGCCTTTGAATGTGCGACAGCCCTAAATAACACAACCACTAACGATCATCCCAAAAAACCTTGGATAACTTCACACACATGGAGTCTCATTGCCGAAAGGAGAGAGCTCAAAGGTAGAGGCATCGCTGATGACAACAATAAACAAAAGTATAGCGACCTTAGCAAAACGATTGACAGATGTATAAACAACGACAGAAACTCATACGTAACGTCAATATGCGAAGAGATCGAAAAGCATGCTAACTCAAATCAGCCTCGAGATCTCTTTAAAAGGTTAAAATGCTCTCAAAAACATTTCAAGTCCACTACTTTCCAATAAAAGATGCACACGGAGTCAGGTTAACAACCAAACCTGAAATCATAGAACGTTGGCAGCAATACTGTGAGAACCTGATGGCCCCAGAAGAAGAGGATGTGCAGAGCCATGTGGACTTAGAAAACATCCAGGAACGCGAACCTCCTATAATCAAATCTGAGGTGGAAGCGGCCATACATAAACTTAACAAACATAAATCTCCTGGTTCAGACAACATCGTCGCTGAAATGATTAAGAACAGCAGTAGCAAAGTCACAGATCTACTCCATCTGATCTGTACGAAAGTATGGGATAATGGTAAGTGGCCAGAAAAATGGACCGAATCAATATATATCCCTCTACATAAGAGGGAGCTAAAGACGAGTGTGGCAATTACAGGACCATCGCACTGATTAGCCATGCTAGTAAAGTTCTTTTACAAATTATACAGGAACGATTAAAGAACTACCTTCTTCCTCAAATCCCCCCAGAACAGGCAGGGTTTGTTCCAGGTCGTGGAACGCGAGACCAACTTATGAACTTACGACAAATAATAGAAAAGGTGTACGAATACAATGTACCAGCTATGTTCTGTTTTCTTGACTACACTGAAGCATTTGACACCGTTCAATGGGGAAAACTATGGAACATCCTGAGTGAAATGGGGTCCTGAAACATCTTATATACGTCATAAAGGCCCTGTATGACAAGAACAGAGCATACATACAAATAGAAGGAAACGTTCAACAGGTTTCAGGGTCGGAAAAGGAGTCAGGCAGGGTGCATTCTCTCCCAATTCTTTTTAACATATATGGAGAATGGATTATGAGAAAGGCGTTGGAAAACTGGGAAGGCGGAATATCTATTGGTGGAAGAAAAGTGTCAAACTTACGCTATGCAGATGACACGATAATCTTGGCAAAAACGAACAGGAAATGCTTGAACTTCTACGACGTGTGGAAGCTGTTAGTCTAGAAGCGGTACTACGACTAAATAGGACCAAATGTTGTCTGCTGATTGTGGACAGATCCCAGACAATCCCAATACAACTTCAGCTCATCCATGATATAGAAGTCAGTGACACTGTTATTTATCTTGGCGCAAAAATAACCAACAAAGGAGGCTCCGAACAGGAAATCAAGAGAAGGATTGGGATAGCAAAGGAAGCTCTGGGCAGACTGGACAAAATATGGAAAGACCACAAAATCCGTAAGATGACCAAAATGAGACTTCTTAAAGGACTGATATTCTCCATCGCAACCTATGGGTCAGAGTCCTGGACGCTAAATGCAGCATGCCGCAGGAGAGTAGAAGCTTTTGAGATGGTGTCTTATCGCAGGATGCTAAGGATCCCTTGGAAGGCTCATAGAACAAACGTGTCCATACTCAGGGAACTGAAAAATTCAGGATCATGAAAGGCTGCTCCCAACAATCCAGAGACACATAATTAAATATTTCAGTCATGTGATACGGAAGGACGGGATGGAGAAGATTGTTGTCCGAGGGAAAGTGGACGGCAAAAGAAAGAGAGGCAGATCTCCTGTTAGATTCTTGGACCAAATCAAGGACCTAACAAATATGTCAGTGGCAGAAGTCATGAGAACCGTGGAGGACAGAGAAGCATGGAGGAGGCTTGTACCATGAATAAGTCACGACGCTCGGAATCGAGCAACGACTAAAGAGAAAGAGAGAGACCACAAAAATGCACCATCTCACAAGGCCATAATTCAAAACGAATTTCTGACCAAATACAATGGAACAACCACCGTGTTCACCTGATATAACTCCTGCCTGTTTTTTCTTTTTCCAAAACTCAAAATACCACTTCGAGGTACCCGTTTTGAATCGATAGGACATACAAGAGAACTCGCGACGAAAACTGAAGTCAATTCACGAAAAAGCCTTTGAGAAATGTTTGGATGATTGGATTATTCGTTCGCGTAAATGTATTAATTCGGAAGGAGCCTACTTCAAAGGCGATATAATGAATTTGGATGGAATATAAATACTTTGTGTTACATTGACCAATTTCTGGTACTTTCGTTCTTCGTTGAAATATTTTCCATTTGATGGAAATCGCAAACATTCCGCCAGAATCTCATTTGGCATTCGTTCATTGACATGTGTTCGTTGGTTGTCTGTTGGTAACAGAGTGTTTCCGATATTTTCTGTGGTATATATGCCTCGTTTTGGTCGAAGATTGTATCGAGGTTGGATAATGTGGGCTCTGCCTCTTCAAAGCTGTGAGTTGTGTTGTTTCGATGTTCGGTTCTGTTTGGTGCGGTGTGTAGGGAATCTTTCTTGATGAGCGATTTCCAAGTCGTTGGAAGTTTCTGGGCGTCATTTCTTTCATTGAGGGGTCCGTTTTTCTCTATTTCTATTGCTTCTCGTATCGTTCTGGTTTTGAAGTGGCTTATGTTATGTCTGCAGCTGTCGAAGTATATATTATGGTCTGTATTTATGTAGTGTTGAAAAAGGCTGATGTTGTTTGTTTGTTTTTGATGGCTAGTTTGTGTACATTCAATCTTGCAGACATATTTCTATTGGTTTGTTCTACATAGTTTACTTGGCATGTGCTGCAGGAAATGCTACACACGCCTCTGTTTTCCTATTTGATTTTGTCCTTAGGGTTCCTCGAGGAGGCTACAATGGTTTTATGTGGTTTGTACGTGGTTGATATGTCATATTTCCGTAAAATTCTTCCAATTGGATCTGTTGGTCCTTTGATCTAAGCTAAGAGCGTTGTTTTTCTATTTTCTCTGGTTGGAAAGGGTTGTTGGCGTGGTTTTGTTTGCTGAGTTAGTGCTTCATCTATTGTGTGTCATATGTATCCGTTCTGTCTCAATGCTTGTCTGGTGTTTTCGATTTTTTGTTTGATGCTTTGATTGTCTGCAAGGCGGATCGATCTGGACAAGAGAGTATTGGCGACTCCTTGTGTTTGTGTTGGATGATGGTGGGATTTGACGTTGAGGTATATGTTTGTATGTGTTGGTTTCCTGCACACTGTATGTTTCACGCGGTCCTGTGATTTTGTGATAAAGACATCTAAGAACAGTATTTAGTTATTCCCTAACAGTTCAATGGTGAAACAGATACTATTGTGTTTGTTGTTCAGGTAGTCCAGAAAATCCATGAGTAGATTTTTACCGTGTGACCAGATAACAATGTCGTCGACATATCCAAGCCAAAGTTTTAGCTTGAAATTAGCATCCTGGAGGGCGTTTCGTTCGAAGTAAACCATGAATATATTTGCCACGACCGGAAATAATGATAAGCCCATGACTGCCCTATGTTTTTGTTGATAAAATTGGTCTTGGAATGAAAAATATGCGTTCTTGAGGCAATGCAGTCTATAGCATTTCCTGCGGGACATTCCAAGCAAACTATGTAGGACAAACCAATAGAAAAATGTCAGCAAAATTGAATGAACACAGACTTGTCATCGAAAACAAAAAAAAACGTCAACCCTCTTCCAACACTACATAAACACAGGCCATAAGAATAATCTAACCTAAGCCACTTTGAAACCACAACGATGCCGACATCATCATCGCATGTCGATACAATCTTCGATCACGACGAGGCATAAATACCAAAGAAAACATCGGAAACACTCAGTCACCTTCAGACAACCATTGGACGCTTTGAATATGCCAAATGAGATTTTGGCGAAACGTCTGCGAACGCCAAAATAACGGTCATTATTTACAGTCTTAGCCCGCCGTATGGGTTTTCAAAAACGTATTGAGTTCCGATAATACAATTAACACATATTTAATCATTAACTGTACCAGAGCGATGGAAGTAGGTTTAGTCACTGAACAGATTCTTATTTCTTTTTAATTAAGTCCTTTACAATAAAAATTATTTACGTCGTTCCACTCGAAGTACTCTATGTTACGTTACATTGTTTCCCAGACTAGTCACCACAAGTATAAACTTATGATAGAGACCACACATCCTCCTTTTCGTAGAAATCAATGATCCGTTAGAAAAAAATCAACTGCGTAGGCGCCACCGGGCAGACTGGCGTTACCATGTATGTTTGAGGCTCAGATGAGATGTGAAGAAAATATTATCAATTGATTCAAAAAAAAAGATATGCTTTTGTCTGATTTTCACAATGTTAACTTTTGATTTACAAAACCGGTTTCGACAGTTACGTCATTATTAAGTATCTAGAACTAACAGTTGTGAGAAAGAATGTTCTAACTATACCTATTTTGAATGTTGAGTAATTCAATTCTAGTTGACTACGTGGTGAATTTTTGGTTTATTAATTTTCAAACTTTCCAACAGATTCATTGTCATCCCTTTAATGAATTTGAAGAGAATTCTTAAAATTAACTAATGTAGTTATGTGATTTGTAGATATAATATGTGCAAAAACTGTGGATTTGTTATCTAAGGAACTCAGGAATCCCGATGGAATCCCCACTTCATTTTAAATCTGGATTCAAAGAACATCCCTCCGTAGAAAAGGAATCCGCAGCTTTTGAATATATTAATTCTAAAGTTCACATAATTTCATTATATACACACACCACAAAAATTGTCGCATCATCTGGTATTCTGAATTCAACTATGGATTAAGCAGCTCGATCGCAGTTTCTTTGTCAATATATGTTTTTGGACATATGAGGAGAAAAAATCTTGTCTATGTAGTAACATTTGTTTCCATATGATCTCAAACACGTCTGAAACAAGAATGAGTTTATTTGACTATCAGTCTCTTCAGTTTTCACTCTAAATTAATGCAAGTTTTCTGTGTTTCTTGTTGATTTTCGAATCTTTGAATTTATTGTAATGGCTGCTGAACGTCCTAGACGCTATTTGAGTGATCATGAGCTGGCAAGAATTGTAACGCTTCTAAAGGAGGGGCGAAGCAAACTTTACGTGGATAACTTGTTGAATGTTAACCAAAACACTATTTCAAGAGCAAACAATCGGTACCACGAAACAGGGCAATATGGAAGAAGGGCCGGACGAGAAGAAATCGGATAAGAGCACCAGTTTATGATCGTTGGCTTCATTTAACTGCACTAAGAGTTCGGCACTGTACGGGTAGAATGCTACAAAATGAACTTGCACTTTCTAGAAATGTGCATATTTAATTGCAAACTGTTACAAACAGGCTCAGAGAAGACGATATCAGACCAAGGGTAGCTTCTACCGGCGCGCGTCTCACCAGAGAGCATCGAGTTGCAAGACTTCAGTTTGCGAGGGAACATGAAAATTGGGGTATTCCAGAATGGTCAAATGTTCTCTTTTCCGACGAGTCCAGGTTCTGTCTAGTATCAAATGATAGACGCATACCTGTATACAGACGACTGGCGAAACGGTATCAGCAATGCAAAATCCGGCAAACAGAAAACTTCGGAGGGGGCTCAGTAGTGATATTGGGAGGCATTTCTTTCCATGGTCGAACTGAGTTAGTCCTAGGGAATAATGGAAGAATGACAGCGGCCAGATATATCACATATATCCTTGAACCTTATGTTGTACCCTTCGGCCCATTGATTGGCGAAAACTTTATTTATATGCATGATAATGCACGGCCTCATGCAGCTAGAGTAGTTACAGAATTTCTGCAAAATGCCGAAATTGATATCTTAAGATGGCCAGCCAAAAGTCCCGACTTGAATCCCATAGATGTTGTCCCATGTTTGGGACAACATGGGGTGACAAATTCAGCAACGTAGCATGCCTTGTAGAACACACCAACAACTAGAAAATCTGCTTCCTGAAATTTGGAACTCAGTGACTCAACAGTACATCCAAAATTTAGGGTGATGCGAAAATTTTGGTGGAGAGTGTTTTCAAAAAGACCTGATAGATATACTTTCGATACTTACCAATTTTGATTTTAATTTTTTTCCTTTTCAATTGGGAAATATGTATCCAAACAATTTATAAAGAATAATAAGTCATATTATTTTTTGGTTCACATACGTTGATGAAATTCTTGCGGTTTTCTAACAGAACCCACGAAACAATTCATCAAAGAACTCAAACAATCAAATTATCTAGCACATTCCGAATGGGACAAGAAGTAACTTATTCCAGTGAACCCTCAAGCTCCAAAAAAAAAAAGATTTAATCAAACTTTCTTGTTGATTTTCGAATGTTTGAATTTATTGTAATGGCTGCTGAACGTCCTAGACGCTATTTGACTGATCATGAACTGGCAAGAATTTAACACTTCTAAAGGAGGAGCGAAGCCAACGTTTCGTGGCTAACTTGTTGAATGTTAACCAAAGCACTATTTCAAGAGCAATTAATAGGTACCACGAAACAGGGCAATATGGAAGAAGGGCCGGACAGGGAAGCAATCGGATAACAACACCAGTTGATAATCGTTGGCTTCGTTTAACTGCACTAAGATTTCGGCACTGTACGACTAGGATGCTACAAAATAAACTTGCACTTTCCAGAAATGTGCATATTTTATTACAAACTGTTAGGAACAGGCTCAGAGAAGACGATATCAGACCAAGAGTGGCTTCTACCGGCCCGCGTCTCACCAGAGAGCATCGAGTTGCAAGACTTCAGTTTGCGAGGGAACATGGAAATTGGGGTATTCCAGAATGGTCAAATGTTCTCTTTTCCGACGAGTTCAGGTTCTGTCTAGTATCAAATGATAGACGCATACCTGTATACAGGCGACCTGGGGAACGGTATCAGCAATGCAATATCCGGCAAACCGAAAACTTCGGAGGGGGCTCAGTAATGGTGTGGGGAGGCATTTCTTTCCATGGTCGAACTGAGTTAGTCCTAGTGAATAATGGAAGAATGACAGCGGCCAAATACATCGCAGATATCCTTGAACCCCATGTTGTACCCTTTGGCCCATTGATTGGCGAAAACTTCATTTATATGCATGATAATGCTCGGCCTCATGAGGTTAGAGTATTTATAGAATTTCTGCAAAATGCCGAAATTGATATTTTAAGATGGCCAGCCAGATTTCCCGACTTGAATCCCATAGAACATGTTCGGGACAACATGGGGTGGCAAATTCAACAACGTAGGATGCCTTGTAGAACACTCCAACTACTATAAAATCTGCTTCCTGAAATTTGGAACTCAGTGACTCCATATTACATTCAAAATTTGTTTGAGGGGCTTCCGAAACGTATACTGGCAGTAATTTGGACCCGGGGAGGAAACACTCGATTTTGAAAATGATTAGTAACCGTTCGATAGTTGAGTGGTCTCTTCGCGAATGATTGAAGATGATAGAATTCTTTAATTTTTCAGTAACTCTAAAATTGTTGATATTTTCCATCATAAACTCATCTCTTCAGAATGGTATCTTCTTATTTTACACTTCTGAAAGTTACCAAGCGACTCTTGAATGACCAACCTAAAAGTTTATATAGTATTGTCGGAAAAGTAGGGTGATGCGGCAATTTTCGTGGCGAGTTTTAAAAATTCTCCACAAATGCAATGAATCTGTTGGAAAGTTTGAAAATTAACTCTGTAAAACCCAAAATTAACACGACTTTCAATTCAGCTAGAATTGAATAACTCCCCACTACTCAACACTTAAAAAATTATAGTTAGCACATTCATTCTCACAACTGTTAGCTCTAGAAACTTGAAAATGACATAACTGTCAAAACCGGACGTGTGTATCAAAAATAAACATTATGGAAATCAGTCAAAATTGTATCATTATTTCATTTATATCGCAAATGAATTTCCATAAAATAAATTCATCAACATTAATAATCGATCAAAAGAATCTCGATTCAAAATAGGTGAAACATGATTAACTTACTTTTTCAATTATTCAAAATTATTTCAAATTAAGCAATTGATGAGTTCAATGAAGCTACTACACTATTCAACTAATTCTAAATTAAAATAGTGCTCTAAGAGATTCGATAGGGACGAATAGTTTGATTAATTTAATTCATCATGAAATTACCTGAGTACTGGTGTTTATTAATCTTGGAAATTTCCCAGAGATCAATTTTAAATAACTATTATTTGTGTATAAAAATATGGAAATGATTACATTCCAAGTGAAGATTGGGGTTTAATTAATTCAATTCTTATGGAAATTGTCTGGATATAGGTATGTTGAATAATCTATAATATCAAACTGATATTTTATGTTGATAAAAATTAGGTGAGTGGTAAATATTGTTATATAAATTTACACCTACATCTCAAGGTAAAAACCATAGACTCGCTGTATATTTATTAAGCTCTCCACCTGAACCAATTCTTGGCTGGCCCCCTTTTTCCACAGCTCTTCTCCATGTGTTCTTTGATCTTCCTTGCTTTGTTTCCCTGTGAGTTCCAATCAGGAGTATATTTACAATTTCTTCTGGTTTTCTGAAGTTGATACTTATCTTCTTAAATTTTCTTGACTAGTTGAGAATCTAGACCGATCAAGCCAGTATATATTTACAATTTTTCTAAGACAGAATTAATGATTACTTGGAATTATGTTCGAGTAGATTGCTTACGTTTTTGACATATAGGAGGACAGACTCCACATTAGAGTCGAATATTTTCGATTTGGTTTTCATTATTAGTTCTTTAGATCTGAGAATGGACATGATTTGATAAAAGCAAGCTTTGGTCTTTTTCTTCATTGTATATCCTTATTCCTATAATAACTATCAATACTTAGGCAAATTCAATAAGTTCATCTTAAAGATTGCTCTAAGAGATTCAATAGGAGGAAGAGTTTAATTCTTTATATTCATCATGTAATTATCTGAGTATTTCTATTAATTAATCTTCCAAACTTCCCAAAATTCAATTTTTGAATAACTTTTATTTGTCTATAAAAATATGGGAATGATTACATTCCAAGTGAAGATTTGGGTTAAATGAATTCTCTTCTTATGGAAATCTCCTGGAGATAAGTATGTTGACCAATCAATACTATCAAATTGAAATTTTATGTTGAAGTGAGAGATA
Organism: Cryptolaemus montrouzieri; assembly: GCA_013387265.2. Taxonomy (NCBI): domain Eukaryota; kingdom Metazoa; phylum Arthropoda; class Insecta; order Coleoptera; family Coccinellidae; genus Cryptolaemus; species Cryptolaemus montrouzieri. Next base: position 17,619,204 of record JABFTP020000001.1, on the reverse strand, counting down.
AGTATTATTATATGTACATGTCAAGGTAAAAACAGGGACAAGCTTTGCACCTGACACTAATATGTACGGCTTCAATTTCTTTATCGCTTTTTCCTCTTTCTCCACAGCTCTTCTCCCTGTGTTCTTTGGTCTTCCTTGCTTTATGTTTCCCTTTGGGTTCCAATCAGGAGTATATCTACAATTTCTTTTTGTTATCTGAAGTTGAGAGTTATCTTCTTAAATTTTCCTGACTAGTTAAGAATCTGAATCGTTTAAGCCAGTGAATATTAACACTTTTTCTTAGACAGAATTAATGAATACTTGAAATTTAGACTTGACTGGAATTGCTTAATTTCCTGGTTTGACATATAGAAGAGCAGAAATTCAAGAGGAGGAAGAGTTTAATTAATTATATTCATCATGAAATTACCTGAGTATTTTCTTGTATCAATCCCCAAAATACCTCAAAGATCGATTGTCAAATAACTATTATTCGTGTATAAAAATGTGGAAATGATTACATTTCAAGTGCAGATTAGGGTTTAATGAATTCAATTCTCATGGAAATTTTATGTTGATAAGGATGAAATGAAAGATTATATATTGTTATATTTATATGCACCTACACGTCAAAGTAAAAAACATATACTCGCTATATAGTTATTGAGCTCTCTTCCTGACACAATTCTGGATGGCTTCAATTTCTTTCTTGGTTTCCCTCTTTCTCCCAGCTCTTCTCTATGTGTTCTTTGGTCTTCGTTGCTTTATGTTTCCCTGTGGGTTCCAATCAGGAGTATATCTACAATTTCTTCTGGTTATCTGAATTTGAGACTTATCTTCTCAAATTTTCTTGAGATAGGTACGTTGACAACTCGATACTGTAAAACTGAAATTTTATGTTGATAAGGATGAAATGAGAGATTATATTTTGGTATATGTATATGCACCTACACGTCAAGGTAAAAAACATATACTCGCTAAATAGTTATTAAGCTCTCCACCTGACGCAATTCTGGATGGCTTCAATTTCTTTATTGGGTTTCCCTCTTTCTTCCAGCTCTTCTCTATGTGTTCTTTGGTCTTCGTTGCTTTATGTTTCCCTGTGGGTTCCAATCAGGAGTATATCTACAATTTCCTCTGGTTATCTGAATTTGAGACTTATCTGCTTGAATTTTCTTGACTATTGAGAATCTAGATCGTTCAAGCCAGTAAATATTAACAATTTCCTAAGATAGAATAAATGAATACTTGGAATTTAGACTTGACTGGATTGCTTACCTTCCTGGTTTGACATATAGGTGGGCAGACTCCTCGTTAGAGTCGAATATTTTTAATTTGGTTTTCCTTATTAGTTGTCAAGTTCTGAAAATAGGCATGAATTGGGAGAATAAAGCTTTGGTCTTTTTTTCTTTATTATACACCCTAACATATTCCGATAACAACTATAAATACTTAAGAAAATTCAAAAGTTCATGTTAAAGATTGCTCTGGGAGATTCAATAGGGAGGAAGAGTTTTATTTATTATATTCATCATGAAATTACCTGAGTATTTGTTTTATTAATCTTCAAAATTTCCCAAAGTTCAATTTTCAAATAACTATTTTTTATGTATGAAAACTTGGGAATGGTTACATTCAAGTGAAGATTTGGGTTTAATGAATTCAATTCTTATAGCAATTTTCTGGAGATAGGTATGTTAACAAATCAATACTATCAAACTGAAATTTTATGTTGATAAGGATGAAATGAGAGATTATATATTGGTTTATGTATATGCACCTACATGTCAAGGTAAAAAACATATACTCGCTATATAGTTATTATAGCTCTCCACCTGACACAATTCTGGATGGCTTCAGTTTCTTTCTTCCTTTTCCCACTCTCTCCCAGCTCTTCTATATGTGTTCTTTGGTCTTCGTTGATTTATGTTTCCCCGTGGGTTCCAATCTGGAGTATATCTACTTATCTTATCTTCTTGAATTTTCTTGACTATTGAGAATCTAGATCATTCAAGCCAGTGAATATTAACAATTTTTCTAAGACAGAATTAATGAATACTTGGAATTAGACTTAACTGAATTGCTTACTTTCCTGGTTGGACATAGACGAGGCAGACTCCTCATTCGAGTCGAATATTTTCAATTTGGTTTTACTTATTAGTTCTTTAGATGTGAAAATGAGCATGAGTTGCAAGAATGAAGCTTTTGTCTCTTTTTCTTTATTGTTTATCATCACCTACTGCTCTATTAACTAGAATGACTTAGCGACTGGAGTTGTTGAATCTTTGAAATTGCTGTATTATTGATGAAGAGTTGAGCTTCGCACATGACATTTTCATACCTTCTGATTCTTGATTACCCATTGTCTCTCACATGTATACTAATTTGTGGGACATGATACATAACCAAGATTTTCTGTATTTATGTTTGCCTCAATTCAATTCCTCATTGGCTGTTCCTTTTATAACATACTTTAGCACCATCTGAAACAATACTAGAAATAACAGTTAATTTACCTCCATGTATAACACAATACTTTTAAATATTGAAAGTTAATTTTACAATATTTTGTATTTTTATACCAAATGAGATGACTCATTTATTTATAAGTAAATCGTTTTCTTTCTCTAGTAACTTAATATATTTGAATGAATAATAAAATAAAACAAGGTACTATGTTTTAACTATCACTAATTTATTGGTGTAAGAATGACAAAATTTTACATTGGTTGGACCGGTTTCGGACATACGTCCATTATCAACAACAAGCTAATGAAAACTGAATACTCATGTACAATACAGGAATTACCATCAATAAAATGCTAGTAGAGATCACAGTAACTTGAATAATGGTGATTGGTAGGTAATTAAGTCTACCTGGTCGTTAAGGAGCTTAACCCTTTCTACCCTAGAAGCCTTGAAAATTTCCATCGATTGAAAGAAATTGAGTTTATAAGATTTATCACAGGAATGAAGAATTTTTAGCTGTTGAAGTTCTGGAAAATGATGATATTCATTCAGACAAAGTGCCGCTAAAGCTGAATCATATTTCTGATGTAGGTTAGGTTAGGTTAGCTTTAGCTGCACATTGTCTGAATGAATGTCATCATTTTCCAGAACTTCAACAGCTAAAAATTCTTCATTCCTGTGATAAATCTTATATACTCAATTTCTTTGAATCGATGGAAATTTTCAAGGCATCTAGGGTAGAAAGGGTTAAGCTCCTTAATGACCAGGTAGACTTAATTACCTACCAATCACCATTATTCAAGTTACTGTGATCTCTACTAGCATTTTATTGATGGTAATTCCTGTATTGTACATGAGTATTCAGTTTTCATTAGCTTGTTGTTGATAATGGACGTATGTCCGAAACCGGTCCAACCAATATAAAATTTTGTCATTCTTTACATCAATAAATTAGTGATATTTAAAACATAGTAACTTGTTTTATTTCATTATTCATAAGGAATATCAACTATCACATAGTTCAGGCTTCATCCATCAATTATTTAATATATTTGAAAATAGAATGAGAAAATGCATCTTACTTTTTCAGGAGTTAAACCATATTGTAACCAGTTGCAGAGGAAAGCAGGGAGAAAACAGCTTCAACATGTTCCGGAACCACTTCGATATGATTGGAAGGAATGAAACTCCATCAAAAAAAGCAAAATTCTGGCAATCTTTTGTCCGTTCTCTCAAGGGTGAGTTGTTAATGTCTATAAATTTGAATATAGAACCAAACAACGAGAGTTGTCATAAAAAAACGTTATGAAAAAGTATAACCAGAAGTGGCGCTATATTCAGGTAAATAGTTCACCTAAATATAGCACAGCCAATACGTATTTCAAGAGATTACTTTACACTCGTAGGCAAAATTAGCGAAATTTTAACCAAATTCGAAGTCCGATATTTTTCCTAATTCTCAACACTCGTGAAATGAAATGAACATGTTGAGAAAAGTGTTCATGATGACCCACAAAAAAAAACATTTGATTTTAGTAGCGAGTATGACCCCCCCGAGCTCTTATTACAGCGCGCATACGATTTCGCATACTCCCAATGATGTTGTCTATCATCTGTTGAGGTATGTTGTCCCACTCTTCCACCAAAGCCAATGTCAGCTCTTCAACGTTCCCTGGATTCCGTTGTCGAACCCTTCTTCCAAGAATGTCCCAAACGTGTTCGATTGGGTTTAAATCCGGTGACCGCGACGGCCAGTCCATTCGTGTGATCCCAACGCGCGCGTTATCGTGCATAAAAAGGAAATTTTCCCCTATGTAAGGAGCAAAAGGCACAACATGGGGCTCCAAGATTTCTGTTATATACCGATGGGCATTAAGTGATCCATTGCCAATAATCTCCAGTTCTGTTCGTACTCCCAAGCATATGCCACCCCAGATCATAACTGACCCTCCACCATATTGCTCAGTTCCTGCGAAGTTCGCTTGATTGTACCGTTCCCCTCGATGCCTCCATATTCTATCTCTACCATCCACGAAATTCACACAATATCGGCTCTCATCACTAAATAAAACTCGTCTCCACTGATTGATTGTCCATGCTACATGCTCCCTAGCAAACGCACATCTTGCTACCCGATGGGCTCTATCGAGTCTTGGTGCTCTTGCTTGCGCGTATGATCTCAGACCAACTTCATTTAATCGTCTTCTGACTGACCTCACACTAACGTTAATGTTATCCACTGCTTGTAAAAGGTTACGTGCCTGAACAGCAGTAAGACGAGGATTTCTTATGGTTTGATTGACGATGAAACGGTCATGTTTAGCGCGGGTTGCCCGATTTCTTCCTTGTCCTCGCCTCCTCACGTACAATCCAATTTCCCTGTAACGTCGGTAGATTCGATGGATAACCGACGTCGAGACACCCAACATGGTACCGACTGAGCGGTAGGTGCGCCCTTCCTCGATCAATGTAACTACCCTTGCTACTGAGGTTAGTGGTAAATCTCTCATTCTGAATGAAAAATACCGTTTCGAATCGTAAACAGTAAAAGAATCACAAAACACCGCAACCGATCGAATTTGTATCAAATCAAAGAATGGAAAACTCTCATTCTTTAAACAAGTGCAAATGTGGTCATATACAAAAAAAGTGTGTTGTATTTCATATTTGATAAAAAAAGGTGTGCGCATGTGTAAATGACAAGTTTTATCAATGGTCCCAGAATTCGGTTGTGTATTTTAATACCTACCGATTGTTATCTCCTATGAATTCCTAATTTTCACCAAATTAACCAAATTGTCATCAATAACTAATGCAATTCGAACATAAAATTGCAAACGACAATTTCGACACGCCTGAGTGATAATAAGAAAATTCCAAATTGATAGACGAATTTTAATGACAATTTCTTGATTCAATGGAATTTCTCCAAAATGGTGATTTTCCACTTGACATTAAATATATTTTGCAAAAATAGAGATAAACGCATGAAACAAGAAGGGCTTTACTGTAGGAATATGTGTCTTGACAGACCATGATATTGTAAGTTTCAACTCGGACCACGAAAATCCACAGGGTGTTACGAATTTTGACAAAAAACACTTTTAGTTTTGCCCCCGTATAAAATTTTTTCAATTTTTTTTTGTTTTCTCTTATAATTTCTACAAAGCAGAAGAGTTGATCTATAACTTGCCGAACAAATCATCTAAATCGGTTGAGAATTAGGAAAAATATCGAACTTCGAATTTGGTTAAATTTTCGAGTGTTCCGCTAATTTTGCCTCCGAGTGTAGTATATTATTTTTACAATTTTATTCCCAGGATCTGATGATATAAGGGCTACCGACCCGATTCACAGCCGTCCTCGCGGTATTTTCCGGCCCATCAGCGAAATTCCCGACTGGCCATTCACGAAATCCATCTACGACGACCCAATCGCCGCCGGCGAGCGCATCCACGTACCAGGCTATCGGTATGATCCTCTGCACAGGGACACTTATGGTTACTCTCCACGCAACATCTTCCCACACAACTACGGCTCGCTCGATAGATATCGGCCCGGTAAGTCATACAGAAATTAAGCCGACCCTGTCTGATCGTCCAGTGGCGTAACGTTGACGTGGCCGTAATAATCACTCGTTTATTGTTAAACCAGCTTTACACACTGCGATTTCTTCAGCGGCCGAGTGTTGTTGTCACCGTAGATTTTTGATAGGTTGTGTTCTTAAGTGTATCCATGTTAAATACTGCTATTTTTGCGATAATACAGTTGGTTCGTCGATTATGATTGTAACGAGTCTACATGCGAATGTGTTCTGTCCAGTGTTTTCGCAAACGAGAAGATTCCCAAAGCGATAGCTGCGAAGATAGTTCAGAATTGCTTGTACCTTAAATTCTTCATATTTGGAAATAATTTTAGCAAAATTATTTCAAATTCCTGGGGATCAAATAGATTCAAACTTTTTGCGAAGAGATTACATTGGTAATTTTCCCCAACTTCTCGCTATGAAAATGTTCACTTTTATTTTTTTAACTTTTTTAAAGATATAATCAGTGATATTTTCATATTTTGAAATATTCAGTCTCCTTGGAATATCCATTACCTATACATCAGTAAAACAACTGATTCAAATTTAATCTTTCAAGGAATCACTCTGCAAGTTGAAGTATGTCTTCTGGGATTATCCCTTTCAACAGTAGATAGCGGTTAACATGATTTTCAATGTCTTTGACCTTGAAATTCCGAAAATAAGATTCGGCATTTTCAGTAAATCTACGTCATTCTTGTTAAACTTTATCTCGTTTAGACTGAATTATCTTCGTTTCGCTATCAAAATTTCAACATTTAATATCATCCTTTTCATTTTGATTTTTCTAGCCCATATTCTGCGACCTACTATGCTAATATCTGCGTATTAAAACTATGCTGACAGGTAGTAATTTTTTTATGCTTGTTATATTTGAAAACGATAATTGGAAAGGGAAGATCATAAGAGATTGGCGCAAGTTGACTCCGAATTCTGTTGTAAAGTAGATATTGAAGTGTGTAGAGCGTTGAAACTGTAAACCATATTTGATATATCTATTGTATTTTATTCGTTGTATCTACTGTACAGTATAATTTTAATAAAGGTTGGAAATAATTGAAACACTGGATGTTGCCCCGCAAAAGCTTGAGCTTATCGGTCATATTCTTGAATGTCCAACTATCAATGAAAGGGTTAGTTTGCCCAATGTAATCGATAATAAGAGAATAGAACACCTAAGTTAAAAAACTTTCAGAATAATTTTATGCTACCTCGGAAATACAAAAAATATTTCACAACATGAACCTGCGTAAGTGTAAGAAATAAAATACAATTTTTGTATAGGTAAGGCATCAATTTCATTAATTGTTGGATATTTCTTAGAGTAATGCCTCATTGTATACATCTCAATAATTTTTTTTTAATTCCATTCACGCACAACAATGCTTCTAACACTACTAGTCTCCAGCATTTGCCAGGGCGATCCAAGACTTTGATTTTTGTTGATCCCCACCCCCCCATTTACATTCAGACATTTTTGAAAGTGCACGTTTTTGAGGGATTTTTAGAGGTCGCCTTGGAGGTAAGAACTCTGTTCTGTTAATGCTTTCACACCTGCATTTGCAGTAGCCAGTTGCTATATATTAACAAGTATAAGATAGCTAGATGAAGAAATACTCTTTAGCAGACTAAAATATATTTATATACTGAAAGCTATTCCTAAGTCTGGAAATATTTTGATATTGCTGAATTCATAAGTTTTCATATCGTTTTCTATAATACTCGACTGTATCTTTCCTAGTGTATCATATAACGAAACCTAAACCTTTCGACGCCGACAAAGCCTGGTCAGACCATTTGGACCGAGTTGGGAGACGTGAACCCAGCCAATGGCCTTCTACTATCTTCCATACCACCTACCCCTTCAGTCGCTACCCCTTGTACCTCGTCTACAGCAAGAGACCACCCCCAGCTGCAGATAAATACGACCCACACAGAGCTTGGCTCGACCATTTGGATCGGCTTGCAGAGCTTGACAAGCTGTACCCATCTTTGTGGCCATCTTTCGGTAGCGGTAGACACTCTCCAACTCCTATCAAGGTAAATACTGCATCAATAAATTCATTGAAATCTTCGATCGCTGGTGTTGGAAATGTACTTTCTATAAGAATGAATGTGATATGAGCAAAGTGGATATAACAATTTTCGTCTGCCTAGGTTGGATCGTACGCCCCCCGTCCATCGGAAGTAGCCTTCAACTATGCCGGACAACCCATCTACAGCCTGGCCGGGCTCCCTCGACCAAGTAAGAGACTGTTCCATGATCTTCTGAACCCCTCTCCCTCTCTTCCCGTATCTGCGGTGACTCGCGACCCTTTCTGGTGGGACTCCCCCTTGTTGAGACCGTTCTCATTGTTCAACCCCTGGGGGAAGTCTCCGTTCTACCTCCGCGACTCGTACCTTTCCCCCGTGAAGAGGACGTACCTGTGGGATAAACACCCCATCAGGCCGTTCGGTAAGTCCTAGTACTAACCTTATCCCAGAAGGAATCATACTGATCCATCATGCTCGACCCAAAGCCCGTATTTTTGACGACGAAGGACAGGGGTAACTGTTTTTATCAATTAATTTTCGTAGTTAGAACTATTTTGTAGATGCACAATTATGAAAATATGCAAATTAGATGGTTAAGTCAAGTAACCGTTATCCCATTCATACAATATAGAATCGTATAGAGATTTATCGAGAATTTTGCGAGGCTTTTAGATTCGAAAATGTTAAATCCATTCTCAAAAGGGAAGTATTGAGTAAGGCACCTTCAAATGAATATAATCAACATGAAAATAGAATAAATGACGAAATACAAATAGTTAATTAGTCAGAATAATATGAAAAAATCTACTTGAATCTGTCGAGTAAGTAATGATATTGCTGATTAGTTTATTTTATGGAAATTCATTTGAATATAGATAAAACGAAAAACGTTTGTCTGATTTCCACAATGTTTATTTTTGATACGTACAATCGGTTTCGACAGTTACGTCATTTGCAAGTGTCTAGAATTAACAGTTGTGCAAAAGAATGTTTTAACTATACCTATTTTGAATGTTGAGTGATTCAATTCTACACTGGGAGGCAAAATTAGCGGAACACTCGAAAATTTAACCAAATTCGAAGTCCGATATTTTTCCTAATTCTCAACCGATTTAGATGATTTTTTCGTCAAGTTATAGATCAACTCTTCTGCTTTGTAGAAATGATAAGAGAAAACAGAAAAAAATTGAAAAAAGTTTTATACGGGGGCAAAACTAAAAGTGTTTTTTTTTGTCAAAAATTCGTAACACCCTGTGGAATTTCGTGGTCCGAGTTGAAACGTATAATATCATGATCTGTCAAGACACATCTTCCTACAGTAACGCCCTTCTTGTTTTATGCATTTATCTCTATTTTTACAAGAGATATCCAATTTGAAAAGAAAAGTCACAAATTTCAAGAATTTATTATGCGTTATCGTGCATAAAAAGGAAATTTTCCCCTATGTAAGGAGCAAAAGGCACAACATGGGGCTCCAAGATTTCTGTTATATACCGATGGGCATTAAGTGATCCATTGCCAATAATCTCCAGTTCTGTTCGTACTCCCAAGCATATGCCACCCCATATCATAACTGACCCTCCACCGTATTGCTCAGTTCCTGCGAAGTTCGCTTGATTGTACCGTTCCCCTCGATGCCTCCATATTCTATCTCTACCATCCACGAAATTCACACAATATCGGCTCTCATCACTAAATAAAACTCGTCTCCACTGATTGATTGTCCATGCTACATGATCCCTAGCAAACGCCAATCTTGCTACCCGATGGGCTCTATCGAGTCTTGGTGCTCTTGCTTGTGCGTATGATCTCAGACCAACTTCATTTAATCGTCTTCTGACTGTCCTCACACTGACGTTAATGTTATCCACTGCTTGTAAAAGGTTACGTGCCTGAACAGCAGTAAGACGAGGATTTCTTATGGTTTGATTGACGATGAAACGGTCATGTATAGCGCGGGTTGCCCGATTTCTTCCTTGTCCTCGCCTCCTCACGTACAATCCAGTTTCCCTGTAACGTCGGTAGATTCGATGGATAACCGACGTCGAGACACCCAACATGGTACCGACTGAGCGGTAGGTGCGCCCTTTCTCGATTAATGTAACTGCCCTTGCTACTGAGGTTGGTGGTAAATCTCTCATTCTGAATGAAAAATACCGTTTCGAATCGTTAACAGTAAAATAATCACAAAACACCGCAACCGATCGAATTTGTATCAAATCAAAGAACTCTCATTCTTTAAACAAGTGCAAATGTGGTCATATACAAAAAAACGTGTGTTGTATTTCATATTTGATAAAAAAAGGTGTGCACATGTGTAAATGAAAAGTTTTATCAATGGTCCCAGAATTCGGTTGTGTATTTTAATCCTACCGACTGTTATCTCCTATGAATTCCGAATTTTAATGATAATTTCTTGATTCAATGGAATTTCTCCAAAATGGTGATTTTCCACTTGAAATTAAATATATTTTGCAAAAATAGAGATAAACGCATGAAACAAGAAGGGCGTTACTGTAGGAAGATGTGTCTTGACAGACCATGATATTGTACGTTTCAACTCGGACCACGAAATTCCACAGGGTGTTACGAATTTTTGACAAAAAAAACACTTTTAGTTTTGCCCCCGTATAAATTTTTTCAAATTTTTTTGTTTTCTCTTATAATTTCTACAAAGCAGAAGAGTTGATCTATAAATTGCCGAACAAATCATCTAAATCGGTTGAGAATTAGGAAAAATATCGAACTTCGAATTTGGTTAAATTTTCGAGTGTTCCGCTAATTTTGCCTCCGAGTGTACTTGGCTATTGAGAGTGGTGAATTTTGGGTTTTGACAAAGTTTGCTAGTTTCCAAACTTCCCAACAGATTCATTGTCATTCCTTTATTGCATTTGTGGAGAATTTTAAATTATCTGAAGTATTTATGTGATTATTAGATTTAATATGTTCGAAACTACGGATTTGTTACCTAAGGAAAATGTTCCTTTAATCTCGATTCAAAATTTCGACCTGTTTGTTCTTCGTAAACTGTTGTGCATTCAATCGGCAAAAAAAGAGTACATGCAAATAGTCCACTCAAATGGGTTTAAGGTATTAAACGAGATACATAAACGTACAGCCAACCGAATAGATCCTAGAACCGGAACAAAACAATTATCGACCATTTCACCTCGGACCTTAATTTACAATAATACAACAAATAACTTGAAGATCATTCAATATCAGATCATAGACTGTTTCGCATTGATATACGAATCACGAAAATGTGTAAAGAAAAGCAAACATATAAAACATCTACCATTAACTACCAACAATTGAGTTACAGTTTGGGAATTAACTTGGAGAGGACAAACATTAGGAGTTTCAATGAACTCACTGACATCATTGGAAGATAGATAAATGAAAATACAAAAACAATAGAAAGGAAATATACAACCAATATTTCTGAAGGATGGTATACCAAAGATCTTAACGATTTGATAAAAGAGAAAGACAGAACATATGTAATGTCCAAAACAAAACCTCTTTCATAAGAATTACGCCGTCAATTCAAAGAGATACAGAGGAAAGTGAAGAATAAAATGAACTATAACAAAAAGCTGCACTATGAAAAACTGATCGAAAAGACAGACGACTCAATAGAAAAACAATTTACCTTAATAAACGAAACCATGGACCCAAATAAAACAAAAAAGCATAATTAGTTCAATTAAGAATGATATTGATGAAAAATACACTGATCCCCAAAAAATAACTAATGTGCTTAATGAATATTTTGTTAGTGTTGTGAACAAAGTTAGAAACAGCCTGTAATTCCGAATGAAAGGACTTCTATGTATTTGAGTAAAACATCAGTTGAAGAGATCGAAAAAATTATAAATAAATCAAAAACAAATGCAGCACCAGGACATGACAATCTAAAAATTGAAGTGATTAAAGAAATAAAGTCTGTTATAGCACCCATCATATCGAAGTTAATCCGGACACACTGAAGGTAGCTAAAATCACACCAATTCATAAGAGCGGCCCAAAAGACGAAACTAGCAATTACATGCCCATTTCTGTTATAACATTTACGAAGATTTTTCGAAATGGTGATAAACGATAGACTTCTTGAACACCTTATAAATATTAATTTTCTGAGTAATCATCAGAATGGGTTCCTGAACAAAAACAGCTGTAGCAACTATCACAGAATACATCTGCAAGGAAAAAGATGAAGGAAATAATGTAGTGGCAGTATTTCTGGATCTATGCAGAGCATTTGATGTGGTATGTCACGAAATTTTACTTCAGAAGCTCAAGAATATAGGACTCAATGCGAATTTCTTTGATCTCTTCAGATCATACTTAATGAATCGGACGCAGTACACTGTAATAGACGGAAAAGAAAGTGATAGAGTTGAAGTGACCAGCGGTGTACCTCAAGGCTCAGTCCTTGGGCCTATATTGTTCCTGGTTTATATAAATGATATTTGTGACATTGAACTCCATGGATGAATAGTGCTTTATGCTGATGACACTGGTTTGTTTCATTCAGGATCACTGCAGGATATTTTCAAAAAAGCCCACGAAGACTTAAATAAGATTTGCCAGTAGACTAGTAAGAACAGAATAAAACTCAATGAAAAAAATGTTTTCATATTGTATTCAAATCTAGAAGACCTAAAAATTGTGAGCTTTTCATCTATGGTATTGAATTTTAGAAAGAGACGACTACATATCTCGGATTGACTTTCGATAACCAATTAAATTTCAACGTGCACATAGAGCATCTTGTTTCAAAAGTTCATAGTTTGTCATATCTCTTTAGTAGAACATCGTATTTATTCAATAATGAAACTAAATACTTAATATACCATACACATGTGACTACAATCCTGAGTTACTTAGCAGCTTTTTGGGGACAAGCACGAAAACAATTACAAGTTGCACAGAACAAATTATTGAAAATATTATTCCATAAACATCCAAAACTCATACCGAGAACTATATCAAGAACTTGAGCTGCTAGGCATAAATACACTCGGAGGCAAAATTAGCGGAACACTCGAAAATTTAACCAAATTCGAAATCCGATATTTTTCCCAATTCTCAACCGATTTAGATGATTCTTTCGGCAAGTTATAGATCAACTCTTCTGCTTTGTAGAAATTATAAGAGAAAACAAAAAAAATCGAAAAAAATTTTATACGGGGGCAAAACTAAAAGTGTTTTTTTTGTCAAAAATTCATAACACCCTGTGGAATTTCGTGGTCCGAGTTGAAACGTACAATATCATGGTTTGTCAAGACACATCTTCCTACAGTAGCGCCCTTCTTGTTTTATGCATTTATCTCTATTTTTACAAGAGATATCCAATTTGAAGCGAAAAGTCACAAATTTCAAGAATTTATTTTTAATCTTGCGTAGGTGCATAACATCGGAGGTTAGCCAAAAAATAAAATCAGAATTAGAGAAGCGGAAATCTAACGAAATGAAAATTTTTGAAATTCACTGGCCAATTTCACGCTCCAGGAGAACTCGAAGTTCACTGGAAAAATCGTTGATTTTGCACATTTATTTTTGAATTTTTTTTGTGTGACACTCTATAATAATTATCATTCCTGTCCAAAATTGAGAGCAGGTGTGCATCCTGGCGATACACTCGTGAAATGAAATGAACATGTTGAGAAAAATGTTCATGATGACCCACAAAAAAATAACATTTGATTTTAGTAGCGAATTCTTATTACAGCGCGCATACGATTTCGCATACTCCCAATGATGTTGTCTATCATCTGTTGAGGTATGTTGTCCCACTCTCCCATCAAAGCCAATGTCAGCTCTTCAACGTTGCCTGGATTCCGTTGTCGAACCCTTCTTTCAAGAATGTCCCAAACGTGTTCGATCGGGTTTGAATCCGGTGACCGCGACGGCCAGTCCATTCGTGTGATCCCAACTTCATTGAAATATTCTATCAGTATGCGCGCAGTATGTGGACGCACGTTATCGTGCATAAAAAGGAAATTTTCCCCGATGTAAGGAGCAAAAGGCACAACATGGGGCTCCAAGAGTTCTGTTATATACCGATGGGCATTAAGTGATCCATTGCCAATAATCTCCAGTTCTGTTCGTACTCCCAAGCATATGCCACCCCATATCATAACTGACCCTCCACCGTATTGCTCAGTTCCTGCGTAGTTCGCTTGATTGTACCGTTCCCCTCGATGGCTCCATATTCTATCTCTACCATCCACGAAATTCACACAATATCGGCTCTCATCACTAAATAAAACTCGTCTCCACTGATTGATTGTCCATGCTACATGATCCCTAGCAAACGCCAATCTTGCTACCCGATGGGCTCTATCGAGTCTTGGTGCTCTTGCTTGTGCGTATGATCTCAGACCAACTTCATTTAATCGTCTTCTGACTGTCCTCACACTGACGTTAATGTTATCCACTGCTTGTAAAAGGTTACGTGCCTGAACAGCAGTAAGACGAGGATTTCTTATGGTTTGATTGACGATGAAACGGTCATGTATAGCGCGGGTTGCCCGATTTCTTCCAGACATTATAGCAGAGTTTAGGCCGCTCCTGAATCTTGAACAGAAAAGTGGTCATCCGATCTGAAAAAACCACCCAAGATTTTTTATAGAAAACTGGGACACCCTGTTTACTGCAAAATAAATTGCTGAAGTAGATTCTTACTTTCTAAATACAATACCGTTCGAACAAAAAAGAAATCTTCAAGAGTGTACGACCTAAAGAGCACCGCGCCACTGGTGAATCACCCAGTTTAGTATCATTAAACGTGAAGAACAAAAACAAATTTCTCAATTACTATATTCTAACATAGAAAAATAAGAAAATGAATTGGCCACTTTCTTACATAAATGTTAATGAAACTGTTTTTTATCATAATCAAGATTTTATTTCAAATATATCGAGCATATATATTCAGCTGCAGTTATTGCTAAGAAAAGTTTTGGTATTATAACTAGTTTCAAAATTAAACAAGATCCAAAGTGGCCAAATCTCCCGACTACCTGAAGATTTGGGCACCCCTGTAGGGAGGTTTGGACATTGTATTCAATATGCACGATATTGCTTTACCATATTACTATGCTTAACTACTATATACATTACTTTGTAATACAAACATTTTTTTTATCATAGACTTCAAAAAAATTAATTGGGGGACGCTGGGGCTACGTCCTCGATATCAAGGAATTTAAACGTATTCCCTATCTTTCTCACTCTCATAAATTTGACAGTTGCCATGGTGTAATTAACCTATTCGATTATTCCAACATAATGATAGACAGTTTTTTCGGTGTCAAATTTAATCAACACAAAGTTATCAATATGGAAATTCCTATCCAGAACGATCACATCCTCTTCATCAAAATCTTTTTCCGATTCAGCAAAGGCTTCGTCAGAAACGGAAACATTTTCTTATTCATCATCGCTGCTAATCTTCCTGTTCTTCTCTGGTTTGGAAGTAGATTCATTACAAAGCTTCAGAATTGTTTTCTGTCCTGTATTTTTTGAGCATTTTGATTTTTTTTCTTTTTCCATTTCTTTAAGCCTTTTCCCGGGTTTGTCCGTCAATATTCCAGTTTTTCCTTTCTTCCGTTTCATGCTATTCAATTTCATGCGGCCGGCCTTCGGATATGGTCTTACTAAATCAGGTGTTACATTGACAGTGCCCTAAGTCAGGATTTTAGAAGGAGATTCTTCTTGAGATGGCGCAGTGATTTCCACATTCGAACTACGATCCTCTAGAGTCAGTTTTTTTCTGTTGAATGCTGTTCCATGAAAAGTTGATCCCCTTCCGGCAAGCAGTGAACTGTTACAAAAGAAAAATTCAAATCTTCATTGGAGAAAATGTTTGAATTGAATGGCCAGATGCCAGGTTTTTCAAATCCCTTTGAACATTTTGCAACTTGAATTCACGTGGGATGCCTTTTGCTACTGATTTTGAGATTTTATAAATTTTTACCGTTTTTCCGGTATGGCTTACGTCCTATCTGTCAAAGCAGTGTTGTAATAAGTTTTAAGTGGTCTATAAACAGTCAGGTCTAGAGTTTGCAGTTTATGACTGCAGTGCGGTGGGAAAGTCATTTGAACTATGCCTGATTCTTTACAAAAATCGAGAACTGCTACTGAAATATGGCTCTCGTGATAGTCCAGCAGCTAAAGAAGTGACAAGGAAGGGTTTGCTTTCGCTTGATGCTGCATATATTTTAGAAAATTTTGTGCTGTCATCCACCCTGAAGGATATGCTGCTTCATCTGAACCAACAGGGGCAACATTTAGCATATATATTAAGAAATTGACCCGAAGGAATACATTAATACAGCAGCAAACCGTTACAAGTGTCGCTCTTTTAGCTGACGTTACTTGCCCAACTTGCTAAGTGCCTCTGAGAGCAATCACTTGGTCACTGGCTTCGTTGTACTGTTGATAATCCAGTTCCGTCAATATTGTTACTACACTCAGGGCCGAAGCGATACCGTTCATATACAGTTTTAAGATTTTCAAAAAACTGTCCGACATTTTTCTAATTGACCTGTGAGGGACTGGTAGCTTCTAGTATCTTTATCGAAATCTAAGGTTGTCTTCTAAGGAATCCTCTATTCAATCTTTGGATACAAGTTTCTTCTCTGTCCAGTTATCTGGTATTTTTTTTCAACAGTAGTGGCGTATTCATAAACCAATTCGCGTGCCTTTAGTTTTCACTGTCCATGGTTTAGTTTGAACCATGTTACAAAATATCTTGAAATTTTCTCTTCTTCATCTTTCGTGAATATTTGAGATTATATGAATTCAGAAGGAATATCTTTCACGACGCCACTCTGCATTATGTATCTTCGAAGGTTAGACCTGGGTATATCATATTTCATCGCAGTAGTTTTAACTTTTCCCCTTAAGAAACCTCTTCCAATTCGCACAAAATAACATCTTCATGGGTTTCACGTCGCTTTTTTTCTTTTAGATTGTCCTGAAAAGTAATGATTAACAATTCAATTCAATAGGCATAACAAATAAGCACTTAAGTATGCCACCAAAATACACTAAAAACAGAGGGAGCATTGGGCATGCCCAAACCTCCTCCCAGAACCACGTGCCCAAAGCTTCCCATACCTCATTTTTCAAATATTTAAATAACTTTATTTTTATCAAATGTTGAATACTAATTGAAAGGCAAAAATAATCTTCATTAAAAACGAAAGAAGTTAACAGAGATACTCACACTTTCTTGAAGATTTCTTCGTTATATTTCTTCAAATCACAAACAACATATTTACTTCTGTAACTTCTGTACGCAACATGTAAGCGCATGTAACTTGATAACCAAGTGAAATGACAGCTGACACTTTTGATAAGTGGTGTTCCAATTATTAAACCATAGTGAAGGGTAGAAAACAAAAAATATCTAGAATATCTAGACACTTGAAAATGACGTAGAAACTGGTGGTTGTATCAAAAATAAACATTGTGAAAAAAAGTTTCTCATTTTATTTATATTGTCGAGTTACTAATAAATTAAAATAACCTGATGAAACACAAGAGCAAATAGAAGTTTCTATGAACCCTATGAATTGAAGAACTTGTCTCTTCACGATACAACTATCACTTGTCAAACTTGCACAATTATCGACACTAAAGTTTCAGACCAATTTATCGATTATGTTGTGTCGAAGGTAAAACTATTCTTTGATTTTTGTTTATTCTGTGGAACATTATAGTTCAGAGTGACTGAAAAGTAGAATCATAATGACTTTTCTATTCTATACGTTTCTAAACTTGTGACTGGGATAACCAAAACGAACATATATATTTTTAATAATGAGAGAACTGTCCATGTTTTTGAAGGGTAATTTTGTAACACAAATAACTAAACAATTTTTACATACATATCCATACAAATAACATGATAAAAATGATAGCTATTCACAGCTTTCTAAACTTTTCTTTAACAAATTTGGCTTTCTCTCACAAATAAATTTTGAATAAACGCTTCCCTGCTATTTTCATATTTGTGCTAACTGAGCATTTCATCGTACGCCCATTTAACCCTAAAATAGCATTCAAGATTTTCATTTAAATCTCCAAGAAAACAACTGTTCAAACAAAGCGTAATAACTTAGAAAAAATCTTGAATGTACATTAGGTATATAAATTTCATTTAACGTATACCTGTATTTTTAGCTGCTGTTTACTGAACGGAAGGAAAAATCAAGTCGAAAATCCACTGACTGACATTATAAAGCTTCAAAATATATACGAAGATCTATTTTCAGCAAAGTGTTCATTTTCAAATAAATTTTAACATAATAAATTAAGAAGAGTGCCTTAAATTATACGAGAAAATTATGTAAGTGGTATTAAGGAAGAATTGAATTGATTGTTTTATTTTTATATTTAGGACTTCATCTTATTTCTGACTGAAAAAATATATAAAGAAACGTGTCTCGCATTCCATCCAAGTCAAATGAAGTAAGATGTACAAAAAAATTGAATATATTTTTCTTCACAAATGTGGCCTGTTAATAAAGAAAGTTTATGGAAATATTGTGTTTTAATATTTCGATATCCGATGTTTTAATACATACACTACTAAAAAATTACCAACACCTCTTGATATTCATTTTAGAGAGAAACAATAAAGTGAAACATTTTCAGGCAGGTATTTTAGTTTTCGAATTATCTAATCTCTTGGAATTTCGTCTATGCTTTCTTTTGAGTAGAATACCACAGATTTTGAATTTGAACATGAATGACTGGCAGAACATAAATGATATTATTCCCAAGAGATCCTTTTGGAATTAAACTATAGGTTTATTACACAGCTCTGCAAAAAAATTTTTTTTATTGTTGCCCTGGATATCATCGCAAATTTTTATGTTTTCAAGTGCCCAGATTACGAATATATTCATGAAAGTTCTCAATGTGCTCGTATTTTCATGATTTTTGCATTTCTTATATTTTGAACAAGTATAAGCTTGTTAGAAATAAAATTTAATTTTCCAGTCATGATTAGGCTTCTGCGCAACTTTTTCGCGCATACAAACATCACCTGATCCTCACTCTCAGACCCAATGCTCCACAGAACAGCTGAGATCTCAGTTATTTGACAATATTGAAGTACATATACACGTAACTCTGGATAAAGTGTCATGGATTAATATTTTGTTTCAATTACTGAATGTCCATTCTTATATATTTGTCTTCTAGTCTAAAATATGAGTTCGTCACGAAGAAAGTGTAAATATTGTAGTGATTTATTTTGTTATTTTTGCGGTGTTTATATACCAAAAAACAAAAAGAAATATCACAGACTTTGTCAAGGAGACTTATGTTGAATATTTTGGTTTCAAAATGGACAAATTAGGTAAACCATGGGTTCCTAATAAAGTTTGAAAGTCCTGTGTTGAGTCTTTACGGTTGTGGAAAAAAGGTGAACGTTCTGGATTAGACTTTGGTATTCCTATGATCTGGATGGAGCCTACGAATCATTTAGATGATTGTTACTTTTGCGTAGTAGATGTTAAAGGTTTTAATCGAAATCAAACGTGGAGATACCCAGACTTACAGTCTACGAAATGTCCAGTTCTACACAGTGAAAATCTCCCTCGGCTCATATACATTTCAAAAGTAATTCGCATGCCCTCAGAAACAGTGATGTTACCAAATTCACAGAAATCGGGACCATCTACTAGTGGAAGTGAATGGGAAGGTGAAACATCTACGCCAAAGTTATTTTCTCAAAATGAACTCAGTGATTTAATACGTGATCTCAATTTATCAAAACAAGGTCAGAACTGTTAGCCTCAAGATTGAAAGAAAAAAATTTATTGGCACCAACAGTAACAATTACAACATACAGAACGCGAGAAAAAGAGTTATTACAATTTTTTAGTGAAAATGAAGGATTAGTCTATTGTAATGATATCGCGAAGCTGCTTATAGACATGGGTTTAAAAGAGTACAAATCTACTTAATGGCGCCTTTTTATTGATAGTTGCAAAAGAAGTTTAAAATGCGTCTTATTGCACAATGGAAATAAATTTGCATCAATTCCAATTGCCCATTCAACGAAACTCAAAGAAGAATATGAAAATGTAAAATTAGTTTTAGAGAAAATTAAATACTCTGAGCATCAATGGCCGATCTGTGTGGATTCAAAAATGGTTAATTTTTTACTTGGCCAACAAAGTGGATATACAAAAGACCCTTGCTTTATTTGTATGTGGGATAGTAGAGCAAAGCAACTTCATTGGGAACAAGATGTTTGGCCTGTAAGAAATTCTTTAACTGTCGGTAAAGCCAACGTAATAAGAGAGCCGCTGGTGAGCAGAGACAAAATCATACTTCAACCATTACATATTAAGTTAGGTATGATTAAGCAATTTGTAAAAGCGTTGAACAAAGACGAGAAATTGTTTTCATTACATTTGCAGAAATTTTCCGAAGCTTAGTATGGAAAAATTGAAAGGTGGAATATTTGATGGTCCTCAAATACGGCAATTGATGAAAGACTCAGATTTTATCAAAGCTATGACTGTTCTGGAAAGTAAAGCTTGGAAAAGTTTTGTGTTGGTTGTCGAAAATTTCTTAGGTAACCATAAAGCAGCAAATTATGAAGAAATTGTGCAAAATATGCTGACAAACTTTCAGACTTTAGGAGCAAATATGAGTATTAAGTTACACTATCCCCGCAATCATCATAAATTTCCGGATAATTTAGGAAATTATAGTGAGGAACAGGGAGAGCGGTTTCATCAAGATCTAAAAGTGATGGAAGAAAGGTATCAAGGTCGATGGGATTGTCACATGATGGCAGATTACTGCTGGTCTTTGAAAAGAGATTGTCCCCTGAAAAATTATAGAAGAAAAGCTCATAAAAGGCGTTTTATGGAAATATGAAATATATTTTCGACATTTTCCTCTTTATTTACTTCGATGTATCCGAATTTCTCAAAACATAACTGACATTATAAATATATCTGTTATTTTGTTTCTTGTTTTACGATTTTTGTTATGTAAAATGAAAATAAAGATTTAAAAAGAAATCAGAGCAAATCCTACAAAATCATTGATAGTTTCACGAATTGTGTGCATGAATAGACCCAAAATCATTTTCATATCTAGGGCAACAAAACCATTGTAGACCATTGTAGACCAGTCTTATGAATTCAACTATAGAATACATAATACAAATAATAGTAGTACAAGGGAAAAAGTATTATATTTTAGCCCGAGAGCTAAAATCTGACATTGCATCTACAGATGGGATGAATAACCACAATTTGAAAACAATTTCCATGGTGATGATGTACAGTTTGTTCAGATTTGATTGAATACAAAAGTGGACATGTCTGCTACTAAAACAGTCGGTTTATAAATAAGGCAACTCATTCTCATGCCGATAAAAAAAGAAAGAATCATATTCGAAAGATCCACAAGTTGAGAGCACAATCTGCTTCTTTCCAATCGCAAAGTTCTTCTTTTTCGTCCATGTCATCAGCATCTTCAGTTTCTTGAGCAAAATAATATTTTTGTACAACTAAGAATTTCTTCCCATTTTCTATTTTCGCTGTGTTTGTAGAAACTTTTGTACGTTATTTTTCTTCTCCTCGGTTAATATATTTTCTAACTGAAGCAGTTAAACCTTGAAATCCCTTCTTTTTTCCTCTCCCTGTTTTCACCATTCCAAGAAATGGTTCATATAGTTAATTGATTCCGCCGTTAATACGTTAATCATGATGATAAGAAATTAAACTAAACACCTCAAAAAAGTCTAGGGAATATCGATATATTGTATCCAGAACAATCAATATAGATGTTTTTTTTCAAGAAATGAACACCTGCATCAATTTCTCACCAAATTGTGTATAGTGCCGCAACAGATTTCAGTTTTTTTTTTATAAAAAACTAAAAATGCAGCAGATGCGACGCTGCTTTATAATCATTTCATGTATTCAGTGTTTGAAATCAGTTAGTTCGCACTTTGTTTCTGTTGTAAGCACAAATAAAAGATTCAAGTTTTGTGATTCGACCATGGAAATACGACATTTGACTAGAGAAGAGATGTTACGAGACGTTGGCATGCTCCAAGCTGGGAGCTCACAACGGGAAGTATCCTGGGTTCTGGAAAGTAGCCCAAGTGTCATAAACCGTTTATGGTCGCGTTTCAATGAAACAAGTAGCGTAGAAGAACGCCATACAGGTTGTTTCAGGATTAATATAGTCGCCCAAGACCGATTTTTGGTTTTACAAGCCAGAAGAGATCGTACTACCACAGCATCTCAATAAGCTCAAGAGCTATCACGAGTTCATAATGTACAAATTTCCGACCAAACTGTGAGAAATCGACTGCACGAAGGTCAACTCCACTCCAGACGTCCTTTAAGAGTTCCACAACTGACCCATGGAAATCGTGCTGCTCGTTTAGCTTGGTGCCAAGAACACGTAAACTGGGATCAAGAGAGGTGGGCCACAGTTCTCATCTGTGATGAATCTAGATTTAGTTATTATCCCGATTCGGGAAGAATTCGAATATGGAGGGAACCTGGAAAGCAAAACCGTCTCCAGCATGCTCGAGAAGTTGTTGACAGGGAGGCGGATCAGTGATGTTTTGGGGAGGTATACGCCTTGGTGGAAGAACTGACCTCGTTTCCATACAGAACAACCTCACGGGAAATTCTTACGCAAATGATATAGTTTTACCTGTAGTGGTACCGTATCTCCAAACAATGGGTCAAAATCCACTCTTCCAACAAGATAATGCCCCTCCTCATCGTGCAAGAGTTGTCTTGAACGTTCTTGAAGAGAATTATACCGATCTTCTACCGTGGCCATTCTGCTCCCCAGATCTGAATCCCATCGAGCATGTGTGGGACACCCTAAAAAGAAATCTACTGCGTCAAAACGTCTTCCATCATGAACATGAGCTTCGATTAGCAGTTCAGGGGGCTTGGAATGACTTAGGCCAAAATGTAATAGACAATTTAATATTGAGCATGCCGCGACGATGGCAAAGTGTCATTAATAACAGAGGTGGACCTTCTGGGTACTGAAAAATATAAGTGCTTCCATATCGTTTCGAAAATATTAGTTCAGGATTTTTTTTGTTTTACCAAATTTCGTCATTTTCAAATCTCAAATTTTTTTATAATAGGAGCTTTGGAGAAATCAAATATTATTTTGTTTTCTTGAGAATACATTATATACAATACATCCTAACAAAACCGAAAGATTTCTATAAATTCGAATCATCAAATTCATATTTTAAAGATATTGGTAAATATTCCTAGACTTTTTGAGGTGTTTATGTATCAGGATTGCACTCTTAGTCTCTCGACTATCTTTTGCTGACAAGTACTGAACTAAAGTTGGGAATACATACATAACGGCGGAATAAATTAACTATTTGAAGTATGCTAGTACAGCCAAGCAAAGCGCCCTTTACATCAAGTTAGGATCTAAATATAGTGTGTGCACTCAAAATATATGGTTTAACCAAGAGTGCATCAAAAGTAAACTAACCCCGAAATATGTCAACATCAGAACAAAATCATCATCAATATCTTCGAAGAAAGAAGTCAAAATAGCAGAAACCAGGTGGATAAAAGATTAATCAAAATTTCTATTCACCAAACGAAACGTCACTCAACATTATATTGAAGAAAGTCATTCAGAATTAACTTTTAAACTATTCGAATTCGATTTGTATAACGACAAGATGCGAAATGACATTAGCAATTAAAATTAAATTAAAATTTAAGAAATTAAAATCCCTAGAAGAACAAAATTCAAGTTGTTCGATAATTTCAGATAACATTCAGAATACCGCATCCGTTAGATCATTCCATATTGGAGTTATAAACAATTCAGATGTTAATTTATCAACTTCTGGGCGTAGTTTGGTAGAGAAAGGTCACAAATTCAAACCCAACATCTCATTCATAAACCTCATTCTATTTTCAAAATTGCCGAGATTTTAACAATAAATCACCAAAATAACAAAACAAAAATTCACAGATACCGTAATAACTTTAAAACAAAAAATTCCAAGCAACGATTTATACATAATAGTATGTTACAACTTGAGGGAGTAAATCTACGTGCACTTTTAAGAAAAAAGTTCATATAACCCTATATAATTGGCTAATTACATTACATGTACGGTCTGGCTGACGGAAACACAACAGAAGCTAGGCCATTAAATCAGGTGCGCTTTCCAAATCGAGTAACACCAGACAGGCGAACATTTTCAAATATCCACAGAAGGTTGAGGGAAACTGGTACTCTTACTGCAAAAAATCATTTAAAAGGTGCAACTCAAACTATGAGAACTCCAGATATTGAGGAAGCAGTTTTGAATTGTATTGATTTGAATCCTCATGTGAGTACAAGAAAAATTGGAAATCAGTTGAATATTTCACATGTTCTACTTTGGAGAATTCTCCACGACTTTTCATTTTACCCGTTTCATATTCAACGCGTCCAAACTCTACTCTTCGAGATTTTCCTTCAATACTGAATTTCTGCCGATGGTTCATAGATAAAATTAGAGAAATACTCATTTTGATAGTGAAATAATGTTCACAGACGAAGCTAACTTTTCGAGATCTACTATCACAAATTTTCACAATAATCATTATTCGGCTGAGAAAAACCCCATTTGATTGAAGAATCTCATCATCAAGAACAATTCTCACTAAATGCCTGAGTCAGAATAATTGGAAATTATTTGATTGGGCCATTTTTTTGCCTAACAGACTAAACGGTCCCGCTTATCAGCAATTTTTTGAGGAGGAGTTACCTTTATTGCTCGAGGATGTGCCACTTTTGGTGAGAAACATAATGTGGTTCATGAATGACGGGCACCAGCACATTTTAGTGGAGAAGCTAGGGAATTCTTGAATTAAACATTCAACAACCGATGGATAGGTCGGGGTGGGCCAGAAACACGTCCCCAGACGTAAATAGTTTAGAATTTTTTCCTATGGGGATATCTCAAAAGTTTCGCTTATACCACTCCAGTGCACACCGTAGAAGAATTGAAAAATCGAATAATAACCTCTTGTGACACGATAAGAAATACTCCAGGAATATTTCAGAGTGCGTGAAAATAAGCGAAGAAGGACAGAGGCCTGTTATTCTTGCAGGTGGAGGACACTTATTTAGTTTTTAATTGTTCTCTTTTTAGTTTGATATTGAATAAGTATAAGTTAAGTCTCAGAAAACAAGCTATCAAAATAAAAGCAAATTTTGTTCATACCTATCGAGTATTTCTATTATTTTTTCTATTTAGCGAATAACATACAATTCACATAATTCAAATTCAATAATTTTTCACTCGAAAAGGGTTGGAGATACGAAAAAATTACAAGTTTCAAAAAAGTTTCTAAATTGAACGAGGACTACTTAAAATTAATTGTACGCTGATCAGTGGCTTACTGCAAAAGAGTTTGAAAGGGCAAAAGGAGACATGGCCTCGGAAAAGAAAACGCTTTGTGAATTTAAGTTGGAATCTAGGGCTTGTAATGATGGAGGCTGTAAAAAAAAACTAACATCCCAAATTTGGGCTGAATATCTCAGAAACTGCAGGAGATTTGAAGGAAAAACCAATTTTTTCCAGAAATTTCAACACCCTGTAGCTCCGTAACGAAGCTTTTGCGGACCTATGTTTATATAAACTTTTTTAAATTGCACGTATATTTACCCTCTCACCCTTACCCTGTATATATATATATATATATATATATATATATATATATATATATATATATATATATATATATATATATAGGGATATCCACCGGGACCGTCCGTTAATAACTTTTAAGTTCCAATTACAATATCAAGCTGAAACTTAATACGCAGACATAACTAGCGATTTCCAACTGGAGTGAAATATTTTCATCACTTTGTTATTTCAAATGGCAATTTACCTTTTTTATTATATATCTAGAACCGACATTTGAGCAAGGCATAAAATACCCAAGTTGTTGGCACTTATCTGTCAAAACTTCTGACAGATTTTATTTATTTTTGTTATAAATTAGATTTTTGAGGAACATTTCAAAAATTGTAGCTCGTAGATCTTTTACACTACAGGCACAATTTTTGCTTGGGTGGATAGAAGAAGGATCTAGGAATTTTTTAAGCAATCTACACATGTTAAATGTTTATTGCGTTGTTTTGTAGGAATTATTCAATTTGGCCTTTTTCAAACAGCAATAACTCATTTTTTTCAAATTGCACGTGCTAATTTTTATATCGCCATCAGATGAAGCGTCAAATTTCAGATGGAATTGTATAAGCATGTACTATACCCATCTCTTATAGTTCCGAAATAATATGGGAATATATTGAATTTTGATGATTTTGCAAGAACTAACAGAGAATGCTTTGAAATATTTGAATCAAGTAGCTGAACTAGCTACGCTCACCTGACAGGTGCCTAAAATAAATGTACTTGTCACATCGTTCATTCGAATTTGATATTTCAACAAGAATTGTCGTTATTTCAGATTGAAAATATCCAAAAAATACAACACATTTGGAATAAAACCACTGGTTATTCAAACGAAAATATATTTAATCTTTTTTTAATTCAATTTAGAATGTCAAAAAGTAGTGGGTAGAAATTGCAGCCAATTCAATTACCAATTTTAAATTTACCGTTTATAAGTAAAATAAAATTTCGAAGCATTAGAAGCAATTTTCTACAATTCGGATAAATAAAAATTGTAGGAACTAAGCGAAAACGAATCATCGAAGATAATTACATTAATACGAATAATAGCAAACATCATAGGAGAAAACTGATTCACGATCTGAATAAATGTTCGATATGGGCCCCATTTTGCTCGATACACTTGACAGCTCGTATACGAACATGATGAGTTGCCCTCCTAGTTTCCTCAGGATCAATATTACGAAAAGCATTATGAATACGCTCTAGTAACTCTTCTTTACTTCTTACAGGAATAAGATATATTCACTCTTGATTTTGCCCCATAAAAAAATCAAGGCGCGTCAGGTCCGAAGATCGCGGAGGCGAAATTTGGTCCTTGATTACTCCACCATATATCCTCGAACATTTCTGTTAGCTGCCGATCTACACCTCGTGTTTTATGTGCTGGTGCACCATCCATTTGGTAATAGCAATCCTCCGAATGTTAAGGGTTAATTCATCTAAAGAATTTGCTAATGCTCCTCTCAAATTTTCCAGGTATCTTTGTCCATTAAGATTTTCCTCATAAATGTGATAAGCCAACAAATCATTCATTAAAACTGCAAAAACGTTCACACTGAATTTATTTTGGAAATCAATAACCTCAATGAAATATGGATATTCTGTGGCCCAAAAATGTCGATTTCTCCTGTTGGTTATTCCACTTTCATTGAACTTGGCTTCATCAGAATTTTAGCCGCTTGGGAAGGTCAGTTGGTTTCAATTTTTGTAGTCTGATAAAAGAATACGGGTGCATGTTATGTTTCTTAAGGATCCTTTGAATGGAAGTATAACTCAATCCAATATCCATTGATGCTGACTTAATGGACGCATGTGGATTAGCACGAAAATACGCTAGCGTATTAATTTGATTGTCGTCAACCTCGAGAATTAGTTTTTTTCTAGTTTCTATGTATTTTGTTCCTCCAAATTGCGGAAAATTGCTTCTTATCCTGCGAAATTTGTTTTACTCATAGGCGCCAAATTTGGGAATTGGTTATTGAATTGCCTAAAAGTTATATCCACCACTTTTTGACATTCGCCATGAATTAAAAAGAGATTAAACATATCCTCGTTTGAATAATCAGCCATTTTATTATCAATCTGGTGTTTTTCAAAAATTTTTACTTCAAATTACCAACAATTCTAGTTGAAATATCAAATTCGAATGAATGAAGTAACAAGTACATTAATTTTAGGCACCTGTCAGGTGAGCGTAGCCAGTTCAGCTACTTGATTCAAATATTTCAAAGCATTCTCTGTTAGTTCTTTTCTCAAAATCTAGTTTATAACAAAATAATTAAATCTGTCAAAAGTTTTGACAGATTTTATGCCTTGCTCAAATGTCGGTTCTAGATGTATAATAAAAAGGTAGATTGCCATTTGAAATAACAAAGTGATGACCCACATATATATAGGGTAAGGGTGAGAGGGTAAATCTACGTACAATTTAAAAAAATTATTAAATTATTCGGATTTCATGTTTATGAATGGTTATATATATATATATATATATATATATATATATATATATATATATATATATATATATATATATATATATATATATATACATCATTCATAAACATGAAATCCGAACCTCCAAAACTTCACAACCTAGTAAAGAATCACACACTTCTCTATATTAACACCAGTACAAAAAAAAATTAACGACGGCAGTGGTGAAAGAAAAACTTTTATACGATAAGCGCGGACATACTCTAGCGAAAAAGAGGTAAAATCTGATATTGCATCTATAGATAAGATAAATAACCTGGGAACAATTTCCATGATGGAGATGTCCGGGTTTGTTCAGATTTAATTGAATACAAAAGTGAATATGTAACTAACAAAGTCGGTTTTTAAATAAGGGACTTCATTCTCATGCTAAAAAAAACATATTCGAAATATTCACAAGTCGACAGCACAATCTGCTTTTTCTCAATCGCAAAGTTCTTATTCCTCCATGTCTTTAGCATTTTCAGTTTCTTGAGCAAAATGATATATTTGTACAACTCCAGTTCTAGTATTTCTTCCCATTTTCCATTTTCGCTCTGTTTGTAGAAACTTTTGTACGACTTTCTTCTCCTCTCTTTAAAACGGGAGCAGGTCAATCTTTAAATCCCTCCTTCTCTTCCTTCCCTGTTTTTATCTTCGAAGATTCATATAATTAATTGATTCCGCCGTTACTAAATGATAGTTAATCATGATGATAATAAGAAATTAAACTATGTATTATAACATCACACACTAGCACAGAAGATTTATTGAAAATCAGGATTGCAACTTCCGTCTCTCGACCATCTTCAGCTAACAACAAATACAGAACTAAATTTAAGAATACATACATGCAAAACAACCGAATCAATCAACTATTTGAAGTCTACTAGTTTTCAGAAACAAACCACCCTTTACAACAAGTTAAGAGCTAAACATAGTGTGTGGGCTCGAAATATATAGTTTAACCTAGAGTGCATCAGAAGAAAACTAACCCCAAAATATTTCAAAATCAGAACAAAATCCTCATCAATATCTTCGAAAGAAGCAGTCAAAATAGCAGGAACATCAATAGCATTCATCCCTAAATCAAAATCGAAATAAAGAGAGAAGTCGATAATCAGATTCACTTTTAGACCTAACAGTCACTCATTAAAATATATCCAAGGAAATGTCAACAATTAAAAAATAGCTAATAACATGGTTACCCTCAAATATAATGAACGGCATAATTAGAAAAAACAAACACAAATACAATATTATATTTACCCACGTTTAGAATCAAATAATACAGATAAATAAATTTCATCAACATATTTTGACCCTATTAGCGAAAAGATTGCAGATGTCATTTCAAAACAGCATAAACAAGTAGATTTCAAAGCTTACATGAAATCTCCCAAGAATTTTTAATGGTAAAGATGAAACTGATAGATTTGACAATATTGTAGTTTACAAGTTGTCCTGTATGGATTGTGAAAGTGTCTATATCGGCCAAACTGGTTGTTTATTCAAAAATACATACAAAGAGCATCAATCTAATTAGAATAACCAGAGAACCGACGAATCTACTTTCGCTCCACATTGTATCGAAAATGGCCATCATTTTCCTCCCATATCAATCACCTAAAGAATGAAAGTTAGATTTGTATTGATTAGTGACTTTATATGACACAAAATATAGACCACGGGTACCACAAGATCGTTTAACCCATTAGTGCGTGTGGAAAAAAATTCTTGATTTGATTATAATTTTTCTTGAATGGATATAATTTTACTGTTGAAACCTGGTTCTGTCGCTATTTTTAAATTTTCTCTCTCAGTTTAGAAAAAAAAGGTGATCCGTTCAAAAGGACTATATGCATAAGAGCATATTTGGTTCAAAAATTCATTTATTTTTTCTACGAATGAAATATTGAAGATAGTAACATATTTGGATAAACTAAATACGATAACATTAACATCATATTTTTTGGCATTATTTCTTAGGAAAATCGAGTTTTTAGGGTGTAAACCAATATTGCACTTATCACATATGAACTTCGAATTTTTATGCCACATTTTACATTTCCTATCACTTTCAGAGTATTTAACCAAATGTCCCACATTATCGAATCTAACATCGTTATTGTTGACAAACTGTCGGCAGTTTTTGACTGATCTGGTCCCATATTTTTCCAGAAAGCTCAAGGCTATGCGAAGTCTGAATGTTAGAAGATTTGCACAGTTTGGATCTTCAGGTCTCAGTTTCTTAATCAAAATCCAGCCATTTACCACACTCACATCGAACAAATACTGAAAAATGGGCCAGTACTATTCTTTTTGCCGCATTCTCTATCGGTACGCAGCTACTAATCAATCCATCTTATCAACCTCTCCCATGTATTTATTGTAATTTGATACCACTTTTGGTTGGGGAACATTCTATTTCGATTTGGCTTCTTTGTACCAACGTCTAGCGGTCATCATAGATTGATCTTCAAAGTTGGTGGCCATCGTTACCACCTTGTTGTCTTTCCATTGAGCCATTAGAATTTTCTCGTTCGATAAAAACTGAAAAGATCCTCTATTTTCTCTATTCTATACATTTTTTTTTGAAAAGGACATCATTCTAAACGATTTTGGCGTATAGTACCAGTAGAACAAATATTGCGGTCAGCTAGATGGGACACAAGATCAATACCAGTAAAGTAGTTATCGAAATAAAGTTTATAAACCTTATTCTCTTCCAATCCTGCTAATCGAATTAGAGATCATCACCATCCAAACCAAATTGTTTTTCACTATCAGATTTACCAGTGTATATTTCCAATGCTAACATATACCCTCCACTTTGACAAAGGCCAAATTTTTAAAACCAAATCTGATTGCTTTCCTCTAATATATTGCTTCGCATAATGCTTTCCATAGTATGGTATCATGCTCTCGTCAATCGATAGTTGCTCATCTATACCGCCGTGCTCTCGAAAATTTTGATTCAATCCATCAATAAGTGGTCTCAATTTGTGAAGTTTGCCTGTCGAAACATTGTTGTAATTATTGAAGTGAAGACGTAAGAGAAGCTCAAAACGGATGAGTCTCATCGAGTCCCGAAGTATTGAAGGGGTATTATTAGTGGTATTCCAATACATAAGTTCATTAGGGTACTTGGCATATCCACTGAGCAATAAAGCTCCAAAAATTACATACTGTTCATCCATAGAAAGATTTAAAGAAATGTTTTTTTGTGGCCCATAAAAATTAGTCTGGTGAACGATATTTTCCATGATCGCCTAAGTGAAAAAAAGTTTGAAGAAATCGGCTGGAGTGGTATTCATACAATATCTGGGTGTATCCCCCGTCCACTTTTTCTTTTTTTTTTCTTTGAACAGTTTTACCTTTCTTCTGCCTGAAAAACTGTTGTATAACAGAAAGTGGTATATTTTCATCATCACTTGTTCTAGCAGAAAGTTGTTCATGAGTTTCCTCATCTTCAGTATTCTCGAAAGAAATTTCGCATCCTTGACCCAGAATACCTCTGGGTAGGTGGTTCATATCGCCAGCTTCTTGGTCTGAAACATCGCTGTCTTCTTCAGATTCTGCTGTATTTTGATTGGGAGGTTCAATATATATTTTCGTATTATTTTCATAGAAATCATCGTCCTCTACGATGTCCAAAAGTTGATGCAGAGATAATTTGAAATGGAAACAGAAAGACTTCTGTGCATATAGTCCTTTTAAGCGGGTCGCCGAGAAAAACTTGCATTAGAAAAAAACTTGGTAAGACAATGTGAAAATAACATCGAAGTTGTAAACAAGAGACCATAATGCGTCGGAATTTTTCAATAGAATTTCAAAAATATTTTTATTAAATAGTAATTGATTATTACTTACCCGCCATTCTTTGTAGAATATAAACTGGGATCCATGGTAGTCAATGAATTCAACACTATCGTATTTCACGTCGTGCCAAAGACATAAATGCTTCTGAGAAAGGTCTAATGAGAAGATGCACGTGTTGCTGGCTCCCCACCACTCTCTGAACATTCACGACATGCATTTATATTGTGATCCTTTTAAAAGGACTGTATGCACTTATGAGTTAGGCTGATATTCCTCGACACTGGGGCAGTAACTATCATACGGACTTGATTCAAATGTAATGACGAGCACAGTTCCAAAGATAGTTGTACAGGTTTGACGTCTGTTCAATTCAAACAGGTGGTGGTAAAAATTCCTCCCATAGTAGTCGCCAAAGGCTTGATCGTTGCAGGCCACAGCATGGCATAACTTCACATTTTACTATTTGTAGTAAATATTGTGAATGCAGCACATCATTTGGGTACCGAGTCACATCACTTTTCAATACCTTAGTCTGTTCACTATCCAATTTAGTATCTGTTGGTATAATAACTCAGTGAACAACTGAGTGTATCAAAACATATTGAGATTTCTGCAAGCTATAGTGAGAGATTGGGTATCCTGGTAATAAAGGTATATCGACCACCTGCAGGGATTACAACATTTTCAGACAGGCTATACATGAAGCCCTAGAAACAAATATAACGACTAGAAAAAGAATTCTTGTATGTGGAGACTTTATTGTAAATTTTGCAAATAGCTCCCATATTAGCAACCAGCTGCTGGACCTCCTCTCTACATATGGGTTCCATCAAAAGATCTTTGAGCCAACCTATAGAACTAATAATTACAGCTCAACAATTGATAATATCTTTGTCAACTATAATACTCCTGTATTTGGTTCAGTGGTAGAGACTACATTGTCGCCCCATGATACGCAGCTGTTTACCATGGATGTAGATCCAAAAAAAGTGACTGCTTCACAAAAACCAATGAAACAGACGGTTTACTATGAATCTAAAATGACAAGCTTCAAGGAAGAGTTTGAGAATATTGATTGGACGAGATTGTATGAGATCCCAAATTGGCATATGAAAATTTTCTTACCACATTTCAGAATCTAAGCCACCGAATATTCACTGCACGGATTCTAAAACTAAAAGGTAGAAAGCCCTGGATTACAAAAGGTATAAAGGTATCCTCAAAGAGAAATGTATAAATCTGCGATAAGAGACGATTACTATAAGAATTACTGCAGATTACTTATGCAAATAGTACAAAGAGCTAAGGAAATGCACAATGAAAAATATATATCCAACTCTAACAACAAGCAAAAAGCCACATGGAAAGTCATTGGAGAATATACTAATAGTATGCCTAAAAACATATGAATACTTGATGAAAGGGAACACAAATCCTATGAGAATGTTCTCAATGATGTCAACGAATACTTCATTGGCGGTGGTGACATAACACACAATGACAATAGTAATGGCATTAGTCACAACCATAACAGTCTCTATAACAGCTTGGTAATCAAGTCTGTAGAACCAGTTGAGATTTACAATGTAATAAAATCACTAAAGAATATCAAATCCACCTGTTGTGACGGTATACCAGTATCACTCATCTAGCATGTGGCGGAAAGCATATCTACGGTGCTGTCTCATAATCAACTTAATGTTGATTATAATGTTAACAAAGTATTGGAGACGGTTATCCATAATGAAATCCTTGAACTTTTTGAAAAATACAGAGTAGTATCTGAGTACCAAAATGGATTTAGAAAATGAAGAACAACTACAAGAGCCGTATACGTAGCACTTACAAACATACTGAACAACCTGAATAATGGTCGAGTGACGGCCCATGCTTGTACCTAAGTAAAGCTTTCGATATGGTAAACCACGAGAAACTTATAAAAAGGCTGGACAGAGTGGGAATCAGGGGAACGCCACTACAGCTGTTGAAATCATATTTAACTGGCAGAACTCAATATGTCAGTGAGCGGAACCCAATAACCCATGAAGAGGTTATATCTAAATGGATCCCCGTTAGAAATCGGATACCACAAGGTTCAGTATTGGAGCCGTTACTCAATATCATTTATACGAATGTTCTACCAGATGCTGTACCTGATACGATGGTACAGTATGCAGATGACACAACAGTAATAGTTACCGATGAAACTTCTATTGATACAAGAGTAAGTAAAGTCATGAATACCCTAACAACATGGTTCACAAATAATAACTCGATGATGAACGAGAACAAGAAGCAGCTGCTACAATTTGATATATATATATATATATATATATATATATATATATATATATATATATATATATATATATATATATATATATATATATATGTATATATTGCGAGAACAAAACCTATCACTATAGTGGCGGTAGGATAACAACTACACCTACTCTACAAATTCTTGGGGTCATTGTGGATCACCGACTGAGTTGGGGTGCACATGTTGATTTCGTTACCTAAGACATGTACAGGTATGTATATGCACTGAGAGTTTGTTAATAAAGAAACGGCTATCTTAGCATATAATGCGTGTGGTATCATTGTCTGGGGGATTTCTGCATATACGGAGAGTCTGCTCATTCTGCAGAAAATGTGTCTGAGGGCAATATGAACCAGAATCATGCAAAGCCTACTGTAACGTTTCTTAGTTCTTAAAATTATTTGTGGGTTCCAATCAAACACTTCAACGTTACAAAACTCTAACTAGTTTATTTACACGTAGACTGAACAATTATAACACTAAACTAAATGACTAATTCATATAACACAATCGATACTGCTTAATTTATCGCTCTGTTTTCAAACTTAATTTTCTGCGTTTCGCGCTCTATTCCTATATCCAAGTACGAATTGTTTTAGAACATTTGCGTAACTTCGGCTCTGTTCCAGATCTTCCTTCGAGAACCTTCCGGAAACAGCAACACTTCGTAATAAGGCGCGCTGAATCTCCCTCCGTGGTAAGTCAGTAGAGGTACTGACTCCCACGCCGAGGGCCCGGATTCAACTCCCAGGTAAGATATGGATGTAGTATGAATGTTGGTGTGTTTGTCCCACGTATATATATGAAAATTACATTGGAGAGTCTGGACACATAACTAATAGGTTGAGTCCATAACCTCCGAAGGCCAGATAACTTGTAATCCTTAGAGGTGGCAGTTATCATTGCACGGTCTAGGTGAGTGGCTCGGAGTCCACTATAAACTGTAGGTCCTCAGAAAAACAAACAAGGCGCGCTGAAACCTTTAAATCTTTCTCGTCTCCGGAAAGTGCCGCGTACTCGTCAGTCTGCCGGGCGGTGACAGGGTCGGCTTCAGGGACGATTGGATATCGTTACAATACTTTACGTAAACATCTATACTAACAATAGTTGGACTCTAAATCTATGAGTATATTATGTTTATCATCTACAATAGCAAATAAGTCAGTAGTTTTATTACTGGACTCGAGATGTGAACCGAAATTGTCATGTTTTAATACAACATGAATCAATCACTTCAATATATATTTTTCCTGCTGAATATCTATTGGGCCCAGATTGTAGAACTACAATTTTATTCATAGAAGTTCTGTGACTAGGTGTTCGTTCAGATATTATTTGAATCATATCTTCAGTGTCTTCTTGTAGTGATATGTAGCCTACACTTCGGTAACTTTAACGTTCGCTTTTATAATATATTTTTATATGATATAAATGATATATGCATAAATGAAATGGAATTTTATAATATACTTAATAAAATTCCAATTGATATCATGATTCGTATTTGCAGCTCTTCAATTTTAGATTCCACTTCACCACCAATATTTTCACTGCTTTTCAAAAATTTTTCCATTAGATATTGAATATTAACTGCACTGAGAGTTCATACAGTTTATGGTAAAGATTACCTAGATCTTTATTTTTGTTCAATTTCAACTTATTTTATGGAAATAAGTTAAAAACCACAAAAAGTAGCAGAGCTGAAAACACGACGTCATTCACTCGACGAAAGTTAATTGTCGAATGGAATAGAAACAATGAGATCACGCTTGGTGCGGTGCATTTGGCGGCATTTGTCAAAGGTCTCATAGGCGGTCGGCGCGCGACACTAGAGCGACTATGAATTCGTCAACAAAACAATTTTAACCTACGTTCATACAGATAAAGTTGGAAATATTCTTGAGTTTCATTAATATTTCAAATTTCATTATTCAATACCTAGATATTTAGGCATTTTGAAATGTGATGTCACGAAAGTTAGGATCCCTCCCACCCTTCACACACTTCGTCGACCCCGTTCCACCCCTTTGCGTGTGAGCTACTTTATGGATGGCCCGTAACTGTTAAGGTTCATTGCATTAGAGCGTTTTGATTCAGATGGCCACGTGATTTTCAGCGTTGACACTAGAAAGTTGGGATTTTTGAACTTTATAGCGGCAGCCGCTAGAAGAGACACGTGATAAGTTTATATTTTTGGTCTTCAAGGAATGCCAATAAAAAACTTTAGATCTTCGATACAAAATAAGTCTCATTTTATAGTCGTCCAGATATTGCGAAATATTAGCTTTCGATACTCTAACAAGTTAGTGGTCTTAAAAGAGGAAGTTCTCAATATATAACACTAAATATTCCACAAATGATACCTAAAACAATAAAAAATAGACTTCATATTCATCAAGTGTTTTAACCTAAAATAAGTGAAAAATGACATATTTTGACGCTGAAAACTACTTTTCATGGGAACATCATGTTTTCATAGAAAAATAGATCACATGACCATTTTGACGCTCGGAACGAGAGAACAAAAAACTTCATTCTTCACAAGTAGTCAAGGATCCATGATTAAAAACAATCAATAATGTGAAATACCGAGTGATTCCATATAAATTTGGTTGTGTGTGTATTGTAAACGCTTAACTTAATCGAAAAATTATGAGACCATTTTGTAGAGCAGTTAATTTCCAACAAAAGTATAAGTTTCATGATTCATAATGATTTTGTTTTCATTGAGTTATAAAATTGATGAGAAAAGAAAAATTTACCTTCAGATAATCAACTTCAACCGTTAATATCTTTTGAACGCTTAGGTTTACGACTAAATTGTAAGAGGTTTTTTGCAGAATATTCAATATCCTACGAAATCTATAAAACGATAAATTTTTTCAAGTAGTTGGAAGCGAGATATCAATTTTTTTAAATAGAAGGCGAAGGACCTTCCCGTTACAATTA
Organism: Cryptolaemus montrouzieri; assembly: GCA_013387265.2. NCBI lineage: Eukaryota > Metazoa > Arthropoda > Insecta > Coleoptera > Coccinellidae > Cryptolaemus > Cryptolaemus montrouzieri. The sequence goes on along the minus strand of JABFTP020000001.1, from coordinate 17,581,806 downwards.
GGACCTCATACTTGGAGAGACTTCCTTAGAGGTGTCTAGGAACCTATTTTTTAGAGTACCAAGCGAAAAAAATCATTCGTTTTTTTACCCACTCTAATCCATAACTATTTTGAATATTGGGTGTTGTTGACTCTACATTGAAAATAGGTATAGGATATAGGATTCTTTCTAATAACTTTTAGCTCTTGACACTTGAAAATGACGTAACTGTCGAAACAGATAGTGTGTATCACAAATTAACATTGTGGAAATCAGACAGAAGTGTTTCATTTCATTTATACTGAATGTTATCGTTATTTTCATTCAAAATAAAGTAATGTCTTTTCTGTAATTTTTTAATCGTGAATTATCAACAACTCTTATTAGCGCGGACGAATAAGAACAAATGTAAATTACACACTAATCTAGAAGACTTTTCTCATAAACCTTAAAAACTTGCTGGAACCCACGAAGGAACAAATTAATGCTCATGCAAGGGCATGATAGGGGTTACAAAATATTGATTACTTTACATTACATTACATTGGAAGGGGTCGCCTGGCTTTTCGAACTGCGACCAAGTTGATCTTTTGTTCATAACCCTTCTTTATTCATTTCCCTGTAGGTCTAGTTCCCTCACAAAATTAAGAATCTCCCTGGGAGCTTTCGCTTTTACTTCGTGCGGCTCTAGCTTGTCGCTACCGAAGTGTATATGTCTTTGACGGGCAGTTACAATACAACTGCAAAGAATATCTTCGGCAGTTTCATCGCCTCTTTACATTCTGCATGTTGCCGTTTCTGATTTGCCCATTTCACTGAGATGGCATCTCAGTGGGCAGTGTCCAGTAAGGAGGCCTGTTATAGTCCTCAGCTCGTCTCTAGAGAGGTCTAGAAGCTGTTTCGTCTTCTTTGACGAATAGTCGTCAATGAACTTTTTCGCTTGCCTTTGGCCTGGAGTTTTCCTCCAGTATTCTTTTTTGCTAGATTCTTCCCACCGTTCTAAGTGGCTTGCTTAGACCGCAGAACGGTTCAGGTCCGATGGGTGGGATTCTAACAGCTGATCTAGCTAGTTAGCGGCTTCATTTCCTTGTATGCCTTCGTGACCAGGCACCCACCACAGGAAAAGTTTGTTCCCCTCAGCAAGTTTCTTCAAGGATTGACGGCATTCCCAGACAGAGATGCTCAGATAACTGTAAGAGTTTAGAGCTCTAATCTCTGCCTGACTGTCCGTTAAAATGTAAACCTGTGCACCTTTGAGTTTCCTTCGTATTCCTTCCTGGCAGGACAGGTTTACAGCAAGTGTTTCTGCTTGCATGATTGTGAGAGTAGAGCCCAGAGGCACTGATGAGGTGTACTTGGGTCAAAAAAATATTGAGTAAAAAATAATAGTAATGAATTACTTTTGCAAATACTTGTCCAGAGGAATATATTCAGAATCAAGAATTGTTTATTCAAATTAATGAAATCTTTGTTATTTATGAACTCATGATTTTTATACCATAATAGGTCTAGCGAAGTATTCTCTTATTACTGAATATATTCAAGGACGAATTGTGGAATAAACTCCACAATATTTTATCATAATATGACGAATTGCTATCATCTTTACATTTTCAAATACGGTATTCAATTTGTTATCACTTCTGAAAGGTGAAATTAGATACAATAGAAAAATAAAAGAAGTTTTCTTGATATATTTGAACTGCTTCTACTTGAACATTTCTTAAATACAGTATATATCAAATTTGAATGATAAATACGATGAATTTTATATACAAAAACTTGAATAAAATAAAACAAACACACTTAAAATAAATAATGTGGCTTACACACTAGCATGTACTGGGGATTTTCTTGGAGTCGCACTACTCTTTTCGTTGGTATTACACATCTTACAACTGTCACCACAAGACGAATCGGAATCAGAACCTGAACTGGTAGAATCATCAGAATCCGATCCTGAGCTATCCGAGTCACTATCACTAACCTCTGGCAGAATCTTGTGTAGTTCAGTATATAACATTGTATTCAAGGGCAAGTTGTTGAGTTCCGTAGGGGTGAATTCCTGTGAAATATGAGTAATGAGAAATATGAGACAGTGGTATTAGATAATTTGGGAAATGCAACATTCATATTAAGCTATTTATGTTCAACGGGTCGTTAACGACCCACGCGCTTGTTGAGACTTGTTTGTTGACGTAAATTGATGAGGCTTCTGTGTTTTATCCAGATCGGATGTTGCATGTCAGAGAGAGGACACGATGGATAACGATGCTTTTGACCTTGAGTGGTTTAAAATCTGTTTGCAGTATAAAACACTATTCTTATGCTATCTATATCGCTCGCCAAACGATATTCCCTAGACTGTTTCCGTATCTAAGTGATAAGGTGGATTGGATTCAAACACATCATCCGGCATCTGAGGTCATTGTACACTGGGTGACTTCAACCGTTCACAACACCCACTGGCTCCGCCACTCCAATAGAACAGGAAGACAGGCTGAAACTTTCGCATTCAGCCATAATCTAACGCAGTCGACGAACCGACAAAAATACCTGATCACCCTACCGACTTCATTAAAACCTTGGATCTTTTTCAGAATTCAGATCCTGATGATTTTGGAGTGGAGGTCTCAGCACCGCTGGGAAACTCATACCACAACCTTATATCTGCTACTGGAAATATTGTGCTGCCGCTAAAACAAGAACCCCAGCCACCTAGATGCATTTGGCACTACAACCGTGCTAACTGAGATGAGCTGCTTGAATTCTTTTCGTGCTTTCCATTCAGATCCTGACATCAATGTGTGCACTGAATCTGTTACAGAAATCATTCATGCAGAAATTGATCTCTACATCCCTCGTTCCATGAAAAGAACAAGAGCACAAAAGCCATGGTTCAAGAAAGACTGCGAAAGAACTTCTGCAGCCAAGAGCTGAGCTTACAAGTCGAGTAAGATAAATCCAACAGAGGAAACAGGAACAACCTTCGTACGAATACGGAACGTATGCAATCTAACAACTACAAGAGCAAAGGCCAATGTCAACGAAGGGGTAACTAATAAACTACTTGAACAGGCAAGCGGGACTAGACAATTATGGTCTATAGCGAAGACTGTCAGTGCCAATTTCTGCAAATCTGCGTTTCCGCCTCTTGTTAGAGAAGACGGAAGTATAGCATCATCTCTGAAAGATAAAGCCGATCTCTTTGCTCTTGTGTTCTCCGAGAATTCTGTGCTAGATTCATCTAACGCAATACCACCGAACATGCCACTTACAAATTCTTTCATGGCAGATATTAAGTTCAGAGTTCGCACTGTGAGACGGGCTCTCGAGCAGCTGAACTGAAAAAAGGCAGTTGGTCTAGACGAAATACCGCCAACCGTCCTGAGAAAGTGCGGTCCCGAATAGGCACCCATTCTTAACCATCTGTTTCAGGTTTCTCATGGAAGCAAGACTTTTGCAAGCAGCTGGAAAATAGCGAGAGTTTAACCGATCCCAAAGAAAGGAGATAAGTCCTTATCCCAAAACTACCGCTCTGTTGCACTTCTTCCCATTATGTCCAAAGTGATGAAGAGAGTCATAAAATATGAACTCATTAAATATCTAGAGTTGCAGGGAATTATTAACGAACGTCAGTATGGTTTTCGCAAGCAAAGATCGACAGGAGATCTGTTAGGCTACGACACTTTTGTTTGTACATCAACGATGGAAAAGCATGGGGAATCTAGAGCAGTAGCCCTTGACATCTCTAAAGCCTTCGATAGGGTTTGGTATGCAGCCTTGTTGAATAAACTTGCTGCATATGGGCTTCCCGAAAAATTGTTGGGGTTGGATAAGTAGCTTTCTTTCAAATAGATCAATACAAGTTGCGATCGACGATATAACATCTGATTGTTTCCAGTTGCAAGCAGGAGTACCTCAGGGACACATTCTTTTGCCAATCTTGTTTCTGTTACAGATCGACGATCTTCTGTCATCTACAGAGAACAAGATCTTCGATTTTGCAGACGATTGTACCCTGGTTTCGTCTTTCAGAAGTCTGCGGCCGATTACAGCTGCGGAATCTGAGCGTCAGAGATGTCAATAAATCAATAACTTAAACTCTGACTTACAGAAGATATCGGAGTGGGGTCAGTTGAACCTGGTGAGCTTCAACGCGAGCAAGACGCGAACATCTACGTTTTCTAGAAAGGTCCCCGCTGGAGAACCTCCTCTAACGATTCAAGGCCATCAAATTGCATCCAAAGAGTCGATGCACCTTATCGGAATAACAGTCAACTCCGGGTTTTGCTGGCATGAACATGTATCAGCAATAGCTAAGTCTGCATCAGCTGAACTTAGTTTTCTTTTCAGAGCCAAGCGATACTTCACGTCATCTCAGCTGTTGCTTCTTTATAAGGCGAAAATTCGACCTGCTTTGGAATATTGTTCCCATGTATGGGGATCTACGCCCAAACATTTTTTGCAGATGTTGGATAGTGTGCAAAAACCGGCTGTGCGCCTCATCGACCACCCGGTGATCACCAGCAATCTCCAACCGCTGGCTCTCAGAAGACAAGTTGCTGACCTTTCTCTGTTTTACAGATACTTCCACGGAAGATGCTTCAAGGAGCTCAAAACCTTGTTCCGGGTAAACTCATGTTTTGCCGCTGACAAGGAGTTCTCTCATATGGCGGTACATTTAGCGACCCCGCCAACCCCTCTCTATAAGAATTCCTTTATTTACAGGGCCGCTGGGCTGTGGAACTCGCTTCCGTCCAACATCTTCCCAACATCCTACAATTCGGCCCTTTTCAAGAAGCGAGTAAACAGAAACCTCAATTCATCCCAGGCGCCCACTCATGTGTTGTAACAGGTTCGCGTATTCCTGGGAAGCGCGCATAAAAAAGGCGTCGTTTTAAGTTCAGATCTAGCTGCAGTAGAGTTTAAAGAGGCGTGGCGTAAAGTTCTATGCTTGCAAGATTTTGAATTTGATAAGTTTGTTCCTTCAAAAATGGATTGGAAAACTAGTTAAGTGCTTTTACTTCCTTGATATTAGCCGATTTTTTTTTAAATATATCAAAAACCATATATCAAACACTTGAATGGGATGGGTTGGAATTTTTTTTTAACTGGAAATAAAGGGAAATTTTATTTCAGAAATTTTTTCCAAGAAGGAAAACAACCATGGTTTCACGGAAAGAACTTAAAAAAAGATATTATTGTCGCAATTAACCGATGCCGATCGGGACACATAAATTTGAATAGATCTTCATTTCTAGAAAACATAATAGACAGCCCTAGATGTAATTGTGGGCACGAGATTCATAGATCAAATCATATAGTGTTTCAATGTCCATTATATAATTCAGCAAGAATTCAAGTTATAACAAAACTAATCGACATAGGGTTGTGTTTACCCTTTAGACACCAAGTTATTACTGTTTGAACCTTATATCATGAGTATGAGAATAATTTGTAACTTTTTGGCTAAGTGTAATATACATCTGTGAGAACCAAATTGATGCTTACTCTTAGTGAATACTATTAGAAATAAAAATAGAAATATATTAAGCATCAACTGAAATACATAATACGTCATATAAAAACATGAAAATAAACAATAATAGTAGATGACCAACAAACATACACTTATGAGATTAAAATACAAACAAAATCTCAGATAAATGTGCACGCTCTAACATTCAAATCAAAATTTTTGCATGCTATTGTGAAATATGCTCTTGTGTGAGATTTTCCTTCAATTTTTTAACGAATATATTCATTTTCAGGTCCTTAAAGTGCGGTGAGAGATAATTGTACATTTTGTACATTTTTGTGCCCCAGTAGTAGTAGAAATTTTGTGTTATATGTTTTTTGTGAAGTGGTATCTCCAAATTGAACCTGTTCCTCATATTGTATACACGTCACTACGCTTTCGGTGCGCTGATCTATCGAAATGAACCTGCTTCAATGCTTCGAGGATGTAGACACATGGAAGGGTAAGTATTTTTTCCTTTTCAAATATTGGCCTACAAGAGTCATTTATTCTAACTCCAAAAATTATTCGTAGAGCCCTCTTCAGCTGCTTTAAGACTGATTGATTCTGAAGCTCTACTCCATATGAACACTCCAAAAATTATTCGTAGAGCCCTCTTCTGCTGCTTAAAGACTCTGATTGGTTCTGAAGCTCTACTCCATATGAACACTCCAAAAGACATGACTGAATGAAAGTATGCGAAATAAGCTACTTTCGTTGATTCTCTGGTGCTGACTTTTATGATCTGTCTCAAAGCGTAGAGTGCCCTAGACAATTTCTGACATGTCATGTTAATATGTACTGTCCAACCTAATCTTGAATCCAGCCACAGTCCCAGGAACTTCCATGACTCCAAAACCACTCATGGCCAAAGGAAAGTTTTCCCGTCTTGTCCTCATTCAGCTTCATCATATTTGATGAAAACCAATTTTTTGTTTCTCTCAAAACCTCTTCTGTTTTCATGTTAATCTCGCTTTCGTTTGATCACAACTACTGATGTAGTTGTGATGTAGCCCAAAACTGAACCTTGCGGAACACCACATGTCAGTCTGAGCTCACCCGATCTCTCGTCGTTGAAATCCACCAACTGCGATCTGTCACTGAGATATGATCTGAGCAGCAAATATATGCTACCACGAAAGCCTCAATGGTATAGCTTTTGGAGAATTATCTCATGCGACAAGCATGCTCCTATGAGTTCTATACCCTTTTTGTGCCTCGCTAAACAGATTCATCTTATTCATAAATGATACCATCCGATTTTTTATAACTAATTCGAAAATTTTCGACATTATTGGCAGTATGGTTACGGGTCTACAGTTATTAGATTGTTCAGCTTTTTTATATAAAAGGACTACTCATGCAATCATAATTTCTTTTGGAAAGTCTCCTTCTTCGATAGATTTGTTTATCAAAGGATATGCTAGCTCATTTGTAAATTTTTTCATGATATTATTGGTCATTCCATAAATGTCTTTTGAGAATTTTGGCTTCAATGAAGTAATCAATTGTACTATTTCTCCAGGTGTACACTCGGAAAAATAGCATGAGACCACTTCCTGGGTGATTCCTTCTTAACAGGCCTATAGCAGAACCACGATCACCTGTCGCGATAGAATTCAACTCCTCCACCACTTGGCACCAACATTCCCGAAGTATTAATTGAAATTTGATGCATTAGGAGGAGTGGAAAACTTCATATTATCTTTATCTGATTTAGGCTATGTAAATAATGTAACTGTATATTGAAATTTAAATGTAAAGCTTAAAAATCTTTTATGGGTTCAAAGGCTCAAATAAAAAAAAACTTTAAATGTGTTAGTTTTGTTCTGACAATTTGATGTCAAAAATTTATGGGTCGTAACCACACGTTGAGCATATCTGAATATTTTTCTCTTACAAACACGAAAAATCCCGACCTCTTACAACTGCACAAATATTAGAAGAAATCGGAAAGATTGAGGATCCACATGAATTTCCTGATTCCGTGTATATTTTACATCGAAAGTCCTTATGATTTAGGTGACGAAAATTGTAATGATCCGACAGGCAAGGTAAAATTAGAAGCATTAGCTGAGATTTCATCAGAAGTATATCACAACGACAGAGATATGGACGATAATCAGTACAGCAGCGATGATGACCTACCTCTGTCAATTATTTAAAATCGACTTATTCAGAAAAAATTAAAAAAGAATATGTTGAATGTTCTTCCTCGTGTAAAAAAGTATTCCATGACAATGAGTCGCACTGCAATTAAACATTTATACGATCCCTCACGATCTCTGAAGCATCTGAACCCATACAATCCTTCGAATTATTTTTGACAAAGGGGTTGTAGAAGATTTAATAGCTGAAACAAAAAGGTGAGCAGCCGTGCAAAATCATATAATTGAAGTAGAATCTGATAAAATGTATATTTTTGTGGCTATCCTTTTTTTGAGTGAATACATTGTTTTACCTCGTCGCCGATTATATTGGGAAACACGTGAAGACACTAGAGATATAATGGTTTCCAACTCTATGAGAAGACATAAAATTGCAAATGACAAAATGGGTGAACTACGTCCACTTATTACAATGCTAAATCAGAGATTCTTGCATTACGCTCCTATTCAAAGTAATGTGACCATAGACGAGTCAATGATTCCATACTTCGAACGGCATGGATGCAAGCAATTAATCCATGGCAAACCGATTCGTTTTGGATATAAAGCTTATTTGGCACTCAAACTGGGATACTGTTTGAATTTTTCTATTTATCAAGGACGGAGATGTGATCGAGTTAATTTAGATTTATGCGTAGGAGACGTTGTTACGACTGTAGCAAATATATTACGCTCAAATTCTGAAGAACTGCGATATAAATTATATTTTATTACAAGTGCAAAATTTGTAACATGCTGAATGATATTGCAATCGAGGGCACGGAAACAGTTCGAGAAATCCCATTACAGGATTCCAACGAAATGAAACGAAAAGAAAGATGTTTTTATGACCCCAAATTAGATAAACAATGTAATATTATTGAAATTTGGTGGAATCAAAATAGTGTGGTAAGCTTGATTTCGAATGTTATGGAGTGCAACCTTTTCAAAAGCGACAAGATATACTCCAACCAAATTAATATTTGGTTGGAGTATATCGATCTTTGCTTTATTTTTCAAAGAATATCTTGTCGCTTTTTGATATTATTATCTAAATATAACAAATATATGGGAGGGATTGACCAGATGGATTTTAGCATTGCACAATACAGAATTGAAATACGAGGCAAAAATTTGTATGTGCCAATATTATTGTGGATGCTCGATGTGAGTATGAATAATGCGTGGCTACTATCAAGAGAGTATGGCTTGAAGATTGACAACTTGGAATTTCGTCGCTCGGTTGTTATTTCATTATTACAAAAATTTGGCAAAAGTCAAACACCTGGATCGTCTCGACAATCGGTAGTGCTAGTGCTAGAAGCTCTGGGCAACATCTAATTATGTTGGGCCAGCAACGAAGACGTTGTACAGTACCATTACATGACAAATGTTTTTTATGATACCACTTTAAGTGGCTATGTCTAATTTTTATGTTTTTCATTCATTCCATCATCATTGGTTATGTTTGATTTGTTATACAGAAAAATAAACGATTGCTTCGCAATTTTTGCTTTTTTCCTAAAAGTTGAGTCGATGCCCCATGGGTCGTTAACGACCCAGTCTCGAAAACTAATTAAAAAAGACAAAAGTTTTATTTATCGTGATTATTTGGACCTTTAGTGGCAGCATATTAAAAAAACAGCAATATTCTAGACAAAAATAGTTCTGGGTATAAATGGGTTAAATTCGAATAGCTAAAATATGAAAATTGTTGTCCATCACTATTAAAATAATGTTCCCAAGATGGTAAGCAACATTCTCGAAGTTAAGAGAATTTATAGTTAATTTAAAATACAGGGTGTTACATAATGGTATGTCACAACTTGAGGGGGTAAATCTACGTGCAATTTTAACAAAAAAGTTTATATGAACTTAGGTCCGCAAATGCTTCGTTACGGAGCTACAGGGTGTTGAAATTTCCGGAAAAATTCCGCTTCAAAATTAAAAAAAAAATGCAAGCTATTTTTTACAGCCTCCATCATTACACGTCCTAGATTTTAACTGAAATTCACTAGGTGTTTTCTTTTCCGAGGCTATGTCTCCTTTTGCCCTTTCCAACTGTTTTGCAGTACGCCACTGATCAGCGTACAATCAATTTTCTTCATCTTCGTTCAATTTAGAAACTTTTTTGACACTAGCAATTTTTCGTATCTCCAACCGTTTTCGAGTGAAATTATTGAATTTGAATCATCTGAATTGTATGTTATTCGCTAAATAAAAAAAATAATAGAAATACTGGATAGGTATGCCCAAAATTTGCTTTCATTGTGATATCAGAGACTCAGATATTAAACTTATACTTATTCAATGTTAAACTAAAAAAAGAACAAGTAAAAACTAAATAAATTGCTGGAAGTGTCCTCCACCCGCAAGAATACAGGCCTCTGTCCTTCCTCGCATATTATCACGCACTCCTGGGGTATTTCTTATCGTGTCACAAGAGGTTATTATTCGATTTCGCAATTCCTCTACAGTGTTCACTGGAGTGGTATAAACTAAACTTTTGAGATATCCCTAGAGAAAAAGTCTAAACTATTTAAGTCTGGGGACCTAGGAGGTCATGGTTCTGGCCCACCCCGACCGATCCATAGGTGGTTGAATGCATTATTCAAGAATTCCCAAGCTTCTCCACTAAAATGTGCTGGTTCCCCGTCATGCATGAACCATGAATGAATATTTATCATCAAAAGTGGCACATCCTCGAGCAATAAAGGTAACTCCTTCCTCAAGAAATTGCCGATAAGCGGGACCGTTTAGTCTGTTAGGCAAAAAAAATGGCCCATACAATTTCCAATTATTCCGACCCAGACATTTAGTGAGAGTTGTTCTTGATGATGAGATTCTTGATCAAATGGGGGTTTTCCTCAGCCCAATAATGATTATTGTGAAAATTAGTGATAGCAGTTCTCGAAAAGTTAGCTTCGTCTGTGAACATTATTTTACTACCAAAATGAGCAATTTTTCCAATTTTTCTTGTAACTTGAGGATTCAAATCAATACAATCCAAACCTGCTTCCTCAATATCTGTAGTTCTCATAGTTTGAGTTGCACCTTTCAAATGATTATTTGCAGTAAAAGTACCAGTTTATCTCAACCTTCTGTGGAATGTTCGCCTGTCTGGTGTTACTCGATTTGGAAAGCGCACCTGATATAATCGTCTAGCTTCTGTTGTGTTTCCGTCAGCCAAACCGTACATGTAATGGATATCAGCCAATTCGGCGTTAGTAAGATTAGCCATTTTTTCTTACAGCAATAACTTCAAAAGTCTTAAAAGTAATCGTTAATTTGATAAATAATTCAAGCAGACACTGGTTCAACTCTAGCAACTATCAAAATAAATAAATAAATGAAAAAAATCAAAGCCTACTAGTTATTTTTTTAATTAGAAGTGCTTTCAATTCAGCGAATGCATACAATCGTTCAATAATTTTTTGCTCGAGAACGGTCCGGACATAAGAAAAAATTACAAGTGTCAAACAAGTTTCTAAATTGAACGAAGATGACGCTAATTGATTGTACTGCAAAAAAGTTTGAAAGGGCAAAAGAAGACATGGCTCCGGAAGAGGAAACATCTTGATGATTCTAGTTAAACGTTAGGACGTGTAATGATGGAGGCTGTGAAAAATAGCTTGCTTTCCAAATTTTGCCTGAATATCTCAAAAACTGCAGGAGTTTAGAAGAAAAAATTATTTTTTCTGAAAATTTCAACACACTGTAGCTCCGTAACGAAGCTTTGGCGGATTTGTTTACACGAAGTTTTTTTCTCAAAATTGCACGTAGATTTTTCCCCTTATGTTGTGACACTATTATGTAACACCCTGTATGTAAAAGCATTAGAGAGTCTATTTATAGAACAGGGTCCGCCGTCTAACGTTCTTTTTGAACTAGCAGTTATTTAGCCACTGGTAACCTTAAGGACACTTCTGATTTGACAGAAAGTTAGTTTTATCACTCCGCTGAACGAAAATGGTTGTGTATACGCTAGAGGAACGCGTGAAAATAGTGCAGTTTTACTCTGAAAAATCATGGTAATTTTGCACAATGTGTGCGAAAATTACGTATGGAAATGGTGAGGAAAGAGGCACTAGCAGCTGCGTATGTGCGTTTCCTTTTGAAAAAATTGAGAGAAACTGGCACTATTATTGACAACTCAACGCGTGATAAGCCAAAAATAGTTAGCACAATTGAGAATATCGCTGAGAGTGTGAGTGAGTCGCCAGGAACATCAATGAAGCATCGTTCTCAATAATTGAACATTTCATAGACATCGCTGAGACGAATTTTGCGTAAAAATCTTGGTATAACGACGTACAAAATCCAATTGGTTCAGGAATTGAAGCCACGAGACCGTCCTCTGCGTTTTTACTTCATCCGCCGATTTTTACCAAAAAATCATCTTTCCGGATGAAGCACATTTCCGTCTTGGCAGATGCGTCTACAAACAAAATTGAAATCTGGGGGACGGAAAACCGGCACGTTATCATGGAAAAGTCAATGCATCCTCAGAGAGTGACGGTTTGATGCGGATTTTGATCTGGAGGCTACATTGGGCTTTTTTCTCTTAAAATGAGGCAAGAGTCGATGTTACGGTCAATGGCGAGCGCTGCCGCTTGCTTCTTCCAGTTACTTCAAGAGGAAGACTTGAACAACAGTTGGTTTCAACAGAATGGCGCTCCGTGCCACACGTTACGATCAATCTTATGCACGCAGTCTTGGAAGATCGAATTATCAGTCGAAATTCTGATGTCGTTTGGCCGCCTCAGAGCCGGTGATTTGACGCCGTTGGACTATTATCTTTAGTGGCCGTCAAAGATAAGTGTTAAGTGGAAAAGCCAGAGACAATTCAAGCTTAAAGGACAACTTTCGTGCAGCCATAGCTGAAATAGAGGTGCATAGAATCTAAAATGTACTCAAAAATTGGCCGACCGTATGGGGTACTTCAAGGCCAGCCGAGGCAGCCATTAGAATGAAATTATATTCCACAACTTACCGGAAGGATCGTATATGCAAAATGAATTTGGAAATCGGATGGACCGTTTCTGTTTTATTGCATTGAAAAAAAGTTACTTGGAGGACCCCATAATTGAAAATCTGAGTGTTTCTGAACTTATAATCCATAAGTTAGTAGATCAAACAATAAAAATGCCTGACACTTCAATAAGCTTAGGAGGCAGATAGACCACAATGGTCTAGCATGTTAGGAATATTTTGTAATACGAGTCGCTCAACCTCTCTTTTAAGAAATTCTTCACAACTTACTCTATAATAATCCGTAAATTGTCCAGGCACAAGCGCAACAGGATAGTGTCCTACTCGTTGCATACTCATTTGCTTCATTCTTCCTTTAGGATAATGAACATTCATTGTTTGGAGATCCATACAGGCTCTTCTCTGCTCTCTCCTGACCTATAAGAAAACAGTTTGCTAAAGAAAGAAGTGGGACCATACAAATTGAACTTTTGAATTCTCAGGACGAATAATACCTAAATGAAATAAATTCAATAATTTGATTGAGAAGGCTGTTACTTGATGAAAATTGATATACATCTTTCATTTGAAAAAACTAGGATATTCAAGTTTTCACTCTATTCACAAACATTCACCAAACTGTTACTTCATCACAAAAATAGTACATTCAAAAGGATGATGTGCCTTACATATTACATTGGTAAAAACCGGTACTTATCCTAATAAGAGGAAAATCCAAACAGGTTAGCTTCTTGTAAGAACTGAAAAGATTAGTCATGGTGCCAAATTTAGGTTAAATTTTACTATTTGACTATTGAGTAAATTTAAGAAATTCTTCTGCTTCTGCATTTCCAATGCTTCTCAATCTATTGATTTCATCAGGTAAAATATGTAAATTATTATTAAAAGTATGGTTTTCTTCTAGTAGATGATTTGCATAATGAGAATCCGATATTTGATTATCAAAACTGACTTGTTTGCATTATGAATTTAAGATTTACAATTTTCAATATATCTGCCTAGACCAGGGGTGCTCAAACGGTCGATCGCGTTCGACTTTTTGAGTAGATCTCGAGAAGAAAAATTTTTTTTATAAGAAGGTTACTGAATTACAAAACTTTATCACGTAATAAAATAACACTATGCTAGCTTCAAAACGCGGTTTTATCAAAGGAACGCCGCGTTTTTTATTATTGCCGCTTTTCTGGAAATTTCGGGCGGCGCGTTTGACAGAAACATTCGAGTCTTTCGTTCACGTCGATATAAATGCGCCTGCAGAAATTGGAGACATTCTGAATTGTAACTTGAAGGCGATACTACGTCGATACAAAGTTTATTACTGAATAGTATAAAATGGGTGCAGCGAAGAAATCTAGAACGTATCATTTTAATAACGATTGGGAGTTAGAATTTTTCTTTTGTATGATGATGGATAAGTGCATCTGTCTTATTTGTCGTGCGTCAGTTGCAATACCTAAGCATGGTAACTTAGAGAGGCATCATAAAACGGTTCATAAAAACTATGAAAAGGATTTTCCGCCACAGAGTGGATTAGAAGTCGAAAAGTACGTGATTTTATATCTTGTTTGAAAAAAGAACAAACCATGTTCACAGGACATTTAGAGTATCTCATATATTGGCGAAACACAAGAAACCATTCTAAGATGGATCGGTTGTGAAGGAAGCATTTATTGAAGCGGGTGAGACTTTATTTGGAGATTTCAAAAATAAAACAGAAATCATGTCTGCTATTAGAGAACTTCAGTTATCTCGTGCAACTGTCACAAGGCGTACTGAAGTCATGAGTCAGGACATGGCAGATAAACTAAAACATGATATCATGAAATGTACATACTTTTCTTTACAGTTCGACGAATCCACCGATTGACAGATAATGCCCAGCTGTGTATTTTTATTCGGATGGTATTCAATGACATGTTGGCTAAGGAAGAATTTTTGACAATCATTCATCTGAAGGGGAAGACCCGTGACGGAGATATATATGACATTTTCTTCAATTTTATAAAAAACTACAAGCTACCAAGATATAAACTAGTGTGCATAAAACCGATGGAGCACCAGCAATGACTGGAAACAAAGACGGTTTTGTGGCATTGTGTCGAACTTATGAAGATATCTGTTCATTTTTTTTCATTCTATTGCATGATACATCAACAAATTCAGTGTTCCAATATTTCAAACACGGAGAAAATTATGAGCATTGCAACAAAAATCGTGAATTCCATCCGTGCACGTAGCTTGCAACGGCGGTTGCAGTTGGGACATAGGGAGTCAGCTTAACACACTGATTTTGTTCTTCACACGGACGTCAGGTGGTTGAGTCGCGAAAAATTCCTAGAAAGGTTTCAAGAATAATTGCCCGAAATACCAGCTTTTTTTTCTAGACGAACGAGGTGATAACACTCAGATGTTGAAAAACGAAAAATGGCTGTCTGATTTGGCATTTTTGACTGACATCACAATACACTTAAACGCCATTAACTTGGAGCTTCAAGGTAAAGGAAAAACTATTATTGAGATGCGCAGTAAACGCATTAAAAAAATAAATTGCAACTTATGATAGATCAACTGAAAAGAAAGGATCTGAAACATTTTCCGTCTTTAAAAGCAAGGATTCCTCAGTTGAATTATGATACGTATGAGGCTGAATTATTAAATGTTCTGTGACAGTTCGAAATGCGTTTTTATGATTGCAGTAGATTGGCAAACATAGCATCATTTATGAATTATCCTTTTTCATGTGAAAACATTGAGGAATTAGCTACTGAAATAGCAAGTCAGTTTAATATGAACTCATGTTCTGTTGAAAATGAGTTGGTGCAGATCATATCAGATGTACATCTCAGATCTACAACATCTGATACAAAATTCTAGTGTTTTATATCTAAAGATGAATATCCGAATCTAAGGCAAATCGGCCTTCAACTGACGGCAATATTTAGGTCAACTTACTTGTGCTAGTCTGCATTTTCTGAAATGAAGATAATTAAGTCAAAATATCGCAATCGACTAACTGACGATCATATGTCATCATGCTTGCGATTAGCACTCAGTGGTTACGTACCATCTTATGAAAAGTATGCTGAGGACATGCAGTGCCACGCTTCAACATCCAAAGTCAGTTAGTTAAGTTTAACACCATATGTAACTCTTTTGTTTTGTAACAACCAATAAACTCGCAATTTTGAATAACTATGAGTTTTTTCATTGATATTATAGAGAAGAACCTAACTAAACCTAACCCAAACCTTGACTAAAATAATGTATATTGTGCGGAAAGCTAATATCTATTTATGCTACGGTACACCCTACCTAGGTAGGGTGTATCGTGTATGTACGACAACCCTGCACCACACATACTTGCAGCCTCTCAGAGTCGAGCCTAAGTAGTTTAAAAATATTGAGGTAGATCGCCAGCAGTTCAAGTTTGAGCACCCCTGGCCTAGACAGTTATCCGTATAGTAATAAATAATAAAATGAATAAAATAATATATCCGTTCTGAAAGGTATATTCAAATTATGAGATGAAAAGAATCACTTTAAATTTCGACTGGGTTTACCAATATAAGTTGATGTATTATATTTTTTATTGTCTCTTTAATACTGAGAAAAGTTATGAGATAAGAAGAATGGCTTTGTATTTATACCGGGTTTACCAATAAACAGTCTGCCAGAAAGTACCGAGAATTGGTCAATGAAGCACAAAATATTTACTTTTCATCCAAATTTATTGTATAGCTTTCAAAGTAGTCCCCTCAGGAAATCATACATTCAAGCCAACAAATAATCCTATCATCAAAACATTCTTCAAACGCTTTTCCCGGAATCGCTGCGAATTCTCTTTTATGACTTCTATCGATTCAAAACGGCTACCTCGAAGTGGTAATTTGAGTGAATACAGTGGTTGTTCTATAGTATTTGTTGAATTTTTGTCAGCTATTCATTCACCATGACAATCCTGTGAGATGGTGCATTATGGTGGTGTAAAAACCATGAGATTTCTTTCCACAAATCTGGCATTTTCGACGAATTTGCTCTCTCAACACCGCATAACGTTCAGGTAATATTCTTTATTTACCGTCTCATCTTTTGGTAAGAATTCTGGGTGCACCGCGATAATCAAAGAAAACAGTCAACATTACCTTGACTTTTGATCAACTTTGACGTGTTTTTTTTCGGTTTTGGATCAATTAATTCCGAAGCTTGTTGGCTGGTTTGCATGTCAAACTCATAAACCTATTTCTCATCACTAGTTTTAATGCGTTTTATGAATGCGGTGTCGCATTTGGCTCGTTCTAGCATGACTTTAGCGACCTTTACGCGATTCAATTTCAACAAGTCGAGCGGCAACACGTTTCCTGCCCAAACAATCGTTTAAAATGGTACGAATTGATTCGTGAGACAGAAAGTTCATTGCCTATATCTCTCAAACTCGAATTACGATTTTCAATTACCAGTTCTTTCACTTTATCGATGTTAACTTCAGTTGAAGATGTTGATGGTCGACCAGAGCGAGGCAAATCTTCCACCACATCTCAGCCGCTGTTGAATGCACTGTACCACTCATCTGGACGTGTTTTTGATAAAGTCGATTCACCGTAAGTCTTCTGTATCATTTTCAGCGATTCGACACACGAAATTCGATTAGCAATACAAAATTTAAGACAAATTCTCTGTTCGATATTTTTATCCATTGTGAAAATTTCAAAACACACTTGCGAGAACTGACAAAATCGAGCACTGAAGACATGAAAACAAAAATTCTCGCTGTTTACTATCATAACATGTCTCCAGCCGCAAAAGCTTGGTACGAGTATTGTAACCCGGAGTGATGTAAGTTTCTCATAAGCCAGACTGAAAAACGAACCTCACAAGCATAAACCAGCACTCGATCCTAATGTACAAAGCCATGTTTTTACTGTGTTTAGGTTACTTAACAAGGACGATTCATTGTCTTAGCAGCAATACACAAAACTGTAATGAAAGTTAAAATAATTTGATTCGCCAAATACTTCCAAAAAATTAATTTTGTGGCAAATATGTCATAGAGATAGCAGCCTGTGCCTTTAAAGAAAGAGCTAAAATATATCTAACAGTAATGAACCTTATGGAAATAAAAATTGGCGAACTAGCAACGAATTGGTAGGAAAATGTTGACGAAACTCGTGTTGCTCAAGCCAATGGAAGAAGCAGCGAGACTTCAAAAAAGAACGAACGGCTGATAAGAGGTAAAAAATATATATGACCATTTCATTGGATGAAATTATAGTGAAACTACTTTAAACGCATTTTTCTCGAAATCACATTTTTCAAATCTGGGAAAAGTTTTCTTCATAATCTACTAAACCAATCTCAGTAAACCAATTTTTTTGCTAACTCATCCCCAAAACAGGCGTTTTTTTCGAACTTTTTTATGAATTCGCAATGAAGGCCATAAAAATATAAGAAAAATTTACTTTTCCAACGTTTATTCATGTTTTAAGTCTCATGAATTGAATCGCGTTGAAATTTTAAATAAATTTGTACAGGAGGCAGAAAAGTGTCCCGCAAATTAAAATGCACCTTTTGGAAAACGCACTCTGCAGTGGTAAAAAAAAACTAGAAGTGCCAATAAAATTTGTTTTTTGTTGTTTGTTTGTTTTTCCTTTAACGTGCTCTATTTCTGCCTTTCGGCTAATGACACGCCGGAGAAGTCTGTCACCTCACTAACCCGGGAATTTTGCCGAATCCCTCTCGTGTCGAGGGAAGAGATTTTTAATGTCCAACACATATCTGTTAGACATTACCGACAGCTTTACATCTCCTCCGAAAGATGGACACTCAAGCGATTCCCAAAATCCAAAAAATCGCACCGACTTTGTGGGGATGGAACCCAGGTAACTATTCTCCTGTTGTACACCTTAAATCCTTTTTAACAATATATAAAAAAATAATAATCATAAATAAAATTTTAAATATTTGAAAATTGTCTTTTTATTCAATTCAGAAAGTAAACGTTCCTTCAACTATAACCAAAATTGTCCACATACATGATTTTTCTATTTTCCATCAATCATCTCATACAGATGTTACCTTTCATAATTCCGCACGTACACATCAGCATAGAATAACTGGTTATAACACGTTAGCAACGTATGAAAATGATGTCTCGAAAGAGTTCAATATTGTGAAACAAATAACGGTCAATACTGGTTACAATTCTAGTATAATCGACAGTATGCTTTCTGGTGAACAACTTCAACATGCAATCCATGTAGTTTTCCTAGTATTAAAGAGACCAATCAAAAATCTAATATATTAACTAATATTGGTAAACCCAATATAAAAATCATTTTTCTCATCACATAATTTGAATATAACCTTCAGAACAAATTGCTCTCTAGGCAGATATACTGAAAACTATAAATCTAAAATTCATGAAAGAAGCAAATCAGGTACTTATATAAACTCCCTTGTGGAAGTTGTGATAAAGTTTATATCGGTAGAGCTTGCAGATATTAAGTTACCAGAGTAAAAACGCAGGTTTGATAAACAACAATCAGATTCTCACCATGCAAATTATCTACTAGAAGAAACCCGTACTCGAATATAATTGTTCTATTTATAAAGAATAAAAGAGATAAGTTCAAATCTTATTCAAGACATGAACAGTTTTTGACGTTACTACTTAGTAGTTTATCATGATTGAAACACAGTCTGTCTTGTTTCAGTCTCTCTTCTCGCACACACATTTATACTCACTTTGTTAAAATTAGAATTGTAGGCAGCAGCCGAATGTACAGCTTGATCTACAATATCTAACTTGCTCTTCTCCAAACCAGCCGCCAAAGATAGTGCCTTCTGTTTGTTTAATAAGTCCTTGGCTTGTTTCTCCCTCTGATATTTGCAATACTCCTCGTATTTCTCCTGGAAATCGGCGTACATGATATCCAGAATATCGGCGCTATTAACTACAGTCAACCCCAAATCACACATGGACTCCGAGGCCAAACCTTCAAAATCACATTCAACATTTAAAACCAAATAGACAAACCTAAATTTTTAGAAAATTTTCCAACTGTTGATACACTATGGTCATTTCACGTTAGTTATGGAGACTTAGTTGCGGGAAAAAATTCAAAACTAGATTGCATTGAATGTATAACCGTTTTACGCAATTTATCTTGAAATATGTTGTAAATTTATTTTTTTGCAAAATCTACGTTTATTTTCCAGACTTAATTTGTTTAATAAATGAAATGCTTTGCTGTAAGAATCATGAATAAAATGTAACAGTGAGTGTATATTTTCAACGAATAAGGAACAAAAGGGAACCAACACTTTAGCATATAATGTCTTTCGTATGATGAAAATTTCAGCTAGACGTTAATCGCATGTAGGGTAAGAGTAAGAGGAATGTCTTGTCCACATTCCTAATGAAAACATATTAACAATGCACTTTCATATTCACCAGTAATGATAGATAATGACGAGATAAATTTTTGTATCATTTTTTAAACCTATAGAATATTTGGTACAGACGTAGAGTAATAAAAGCTCATCAAGTATGCAAATCCCTTAGAAATGTAGTACGTGGGCAAATTTGAAACTGAATGCAGTTTCTATGATTTTGTCTTGGAACGTGCACCAAGGCCGGATCTTTGATAGAAACCCTCGTACAAATCTCCAAGAACAACCCAACTACCTGACTACAATCTTGTCTTTTTTGTTGCTTGCGAATATTGATGTCCTCGTTTTGAATAAAATGCTTACTTCTTACATCTAAAATTTGTAGTCAGTAATATAGACGAATGTGTGTTTTAGGGTTCTCTTCGAAAATAAAATTGACTCAGCTGATCATTAATGTATATAAAAAGATATTAATTTAATGTGAATATCTGGTTAGTTACATTTACAAATATAATTATTTCATGCTTACTCAACTTACGCTTAATTCTATACGTTAAAATATATAATAATTGAATAATGTTTATGATATTTCAGGTAACTCAATAATTGTAATAAATTATGGAAATGGACATTCATTTTATATTATAATAGACTTAGCTAAATTTTCCACACGACTTTCAACATTACCTAACAGAATGTTGAACAAAGTTTATAAATAACTTCATGACTTAAAACGTCTAGTTCTGAATTCAATTTCTTTCTACACTTTGAAATTATAAAAATCAAATAATGCTTGTCAAATTGTTCATGTGTATTTTTGGATGCAATATTTTCTAAAATATTTACAGTTCATCTTCATTATCTAAATTCACTATAACAGGACATATCATTGCATCCATAATATGATCCAGTTCCCACATTTTATTTTCTTCTTTAATTTTAATTAATTAGTAATTTTATTTTATTTTCAGAAATTATTGTGAACAAAATATAACTTATAGATATGTTACAATAAAGATGAAAAAGGTCAAAGATACAAAACAATTAATTCACTAACAGTTTCTAAGGAACAATTCAAATTCACATATACTGCACGGTTCACACCTCAAAATGAGTTCGTATATTTTTCTCTTGTAAACATTGTAACTAGTCAAACTCTGTATTCGCTTGGGCAGTTCATTGAACAGTTTGATGGCCATGTACTGAGGATTTCTTTCTCTGAGTGTTGATAAGTGCAGAGGATAGAAATAGGGTTCTATTCGTCTTGTGTTATTTTCATTTTGAAGGTCTTTAAAGTAGTGGTCATGCTGACGAATTAATAGTAGCAACCTATAAATATACACACCATAAACAGTTAGGATGTTGTTATTTCTGAAGACACCGCGACAAGATTCTTTATATGTCATTCTGAGCATTGATCTAACTGCCATTTTTGAGCAGCAAATATACTGTCAACCTGGGATGATCCACCCCAGAAGATTATCCCATACGATAGAATGGAGTGGAAGTTGGCATAATAAACGAGTTTTCGTACACTCAGATCAACTTGCTTTGATAAAACCCTTAGCGTATAAGTAATAGAGTTCAGTCGCTTCTTCAGTTGATCAATTTGAAGGCCCCATTTTAAGTATCTGTCAATGGTAACACCAAGGAACTTAACTGAAGTGCCCGCCTTCAAATCACTACCACTACGTGTCAGTGTACTGGGAGGTTGCATCTTGGACTTAGTTGTGCTAAAGTAAATGCACTCAGTTTTTTGCATATTAAGAAGAAGGCTGCTCACACTACACCACTCACCAACTTCGTCCATAGTATTCTCAAATGCAGAGACTGATGAGGGAACATCTACACATCTCAGCAATACGTTGGTATCGTCCGCATACATAACAAGTCTACTAGAATCATCTTTCAAAACTAATGGAAAATCATTGATATAAATTATGAACAATAGCAGACCCAGTATACTGCCCTGGGGTACCCCCATTGTTAATTCCTCCTTACTCGACAAATATGACTCGCCACTCAAAGTTACAAGTACCCTCTGCTTCCTTCCACCGAGATAGCTCTGAATCAACTCTAATTGGTTGTCTCTAACCCCACACATCTTCATTTTCTGTAACAAAAAGGCATGGTCCACAGAGTCGAAAGCCTTCGACAGGTCCAGAAACAAACCGACAGGAACTTCCCCCTTCTCCAGAGATAATATTATCGATTGTATCAATTCAAAAATTGCTGTGTCTGTACTTCTGTTCTTGATGAAACCATGCTGGCAACTTGAGAAAGCATTAAACTTGTTGACGAACTTAATTCGTCTGGTCGCCAGGACCTTTTCGAAAACCTTGAAGAGGAGAGAAGGCTTATTGGACAGTAATTTAGCATCTCTTCAGTATTTCCATTTTTATGGAGAGGACGTACAATAGCCATTTTCAGTGCGTCAGGAAAAATACCTTCCCAGAAAGAATCATTCATGATGCAAGCCATTGGTTCAGCTATCAGATGGATAGACTTCTTCAGAACACTTATTGGAATGCCATCCCATCCACTGGAATTTCCATTCTTAAGAGACTTTACAGCTGTTATAACCTCAGCCTCCTCAATTTCAAAGGTATAGATAGATATCTGTAATCTTCTTATTTTTCTTTTATTATATGATCCCTTCGGAAGGTTCTTCACCATATTAGGAGCAGCATTTATGAAAAACTTGTTGAAATCTTCAGCAAGTTTAGATGGGTTACCTTGCTGCATATTATCATCTCTAGTTCATTTTATTAGTAAGAGAGTTCACAACTCTCGAGGCAGCTTTGAACTTATTCTGTGCTTTTATTATTATGTTATTGAAATGGGAGGTCTTTGCTGTTACTATAAATGAATCATACTGTTTCTTGACTTTTTTATAAGCACCCATAAATTCTGGTCTTGCTCGTGAAATGACATACAGTTTATCAAGTTTGGATTTGATAGACTTGATGTGGGGTGTGTTGCCACAAACTTTTTGCCTTGATGCCCTATTTCAACTTTTACAAGAGGAAAACTGGTATCAAAAATTCCTTTGTAATTTGATTGAAAATAATTCCACATCAGGTTAACCTCATAAGAATCACATGCCATAATATTATCCCAAGACAGTTCGGATAAACTCGTCAGAAACGCATCCATGTTTACTTTATTGAATCTTCTCGTTGAGACTTTCTCAACTTTTGGTGAAAGATTGATGTGTTCAGAAAAAACAAAACTTTGAGCAGAATGATCAGATATGTGAGTTTCCATAACAATTGACGTACCTTAAAGATTTGTGAGGACATTGTCGAGACAGCTTCCCGAGACAAGGCGAGTTGGTTCCCAAACAGTAGCATTTATGTTGAACATTTCAAGCAGAGATATTAAATTCTGAGTGTCTTTAGTATTTTGGAGAATGTCGATGTTGAAGTCACCAGTTATAATTACTTTCGCCTTAGTCAGCTGGCACTCTTGTAGGATGATTGTAAGTTTCTCGAGGACGTGGTCTATACAATTTTTCCAGTTATGGGTGAAAAACTTTTTTTCTAGCCACTTCACCATTTACCTGTGACCATATTAGTTCAATCGGATTTAATTCGCAGTGCTAAGTTGGAGGGCAGAGTATACTAACTTCCCGGTTTTCTGCCATTTCGTCAAACTTATATTTTTTGTATGATTTTTTATATAAATTTACAATTGATAATAATTCCTTTTTCACCATGTTTTCTTCGAAAGAAATATTTTTAATTTGATGATGTCTGCTTTACGACATGAAGATGTTGGTGTTAATTCAATCTGTCATGAATGGTAAGCTTGCGTTATCCATTACTATAACAGATCCTAGAGGAATCAAATCCTACAACTATTTAAAATATTCTTCGAAAAAATCCGCATTCATGTCCTCATGATAGTCTCCAATACTTTTACTTTGAAATGATAATAACCCCCCATCCACAAAACCGTTAACACTACCTATATGCCTTATTATTATACGTTGTCCTTTTCCTGACGCCTGTGTGTAGACAATCCTTGGAGGAAAACTTGTCGACAAACTTTTATTTATTTATTTATTTATTTATTTATTTATTTATTTATTTACAAATTTAGAGCTACATCAATCTCTAATTGGATTATTAGTAGCTATTTGTTGGTTAGTATGGTATGTATGTTTCATATTTTTTGGTAAAGTTTCGTCATTTTGAGAAAGTCTAGAGTGCGTTGTATTTTGTTTGTGACGACTTGGTCTCTTCTTGCTGTCGGTGTTGTTAGTGAGTTTGTTGTAGTTACGTGGGGAATTATTTTCTTTAGGTGTGTGTTCGTATCGTTCCATTGTCTTTGCCATTCGTCCATGATGAATTTTTTGATACTTAGTTTGATGTCTGTTGTTGGTACTAATGTGATGTTTAGAGCTGTGTTATTTTTTGCTGCGGCGACTGCTGCTGTGTCTGCTCTCTCATTCCCATCGATGCCTATATGTGATGGGACCCAAAGTAGTGCGATATTTATGTTGTGTTTGTTGATTTTGTATAATACTTCTTTCATCATAATTTGAATAACTGATATCACCAAAGTGTTTCTCTTGAGAGTTAGTGCAATTTTGAAGGCTTCGTATATGGCTATAGTCTCCCCTGTATATATACTGCAATAAGGTGGCATTTTGAGGGTTTTGGTCTCGTTTTCAGAAATGAGCGCACTGGCAACTGATGAGTCATTTTCGAAACGTCTGTGAATATGTGTGCTGAGTGTCTGTATTTTTCTAGGATCTCATGGTATTTATTTTTATGATTTGATGGTTTATTGCGTCTTTTTTGAATTCGGTAAGTGATTTTTCTGTTTTTGGTATTTTTACTAACCAGGGAGGAGTATTCAATTCGATCGGAATGGATGACTTCAAAGTATCTAGGTTGAATTTTGTTTCAGATAGTTGATCAAAAAATGCTCGATGTCTTTTTTGTGGTGTACTAATCTGTCTATCAATTAGAAGATTTTTATTTGGATTTTGCTCGTCTGATCCGATTCTCGCTGCATAACAAAGCGTGATATATTTTCTTCGTAAGAAAGGAGGGGGTTCGTTTGCCAGAGTGTATAAGCTTTGTACTGGGCTTGTTCTGTACGCCCCTAGTGAGAGTCGAAGAGCTTGGTTTTGGATGGAGTCTACTTTTCTTATTTGGTTTTTTGATGTATTGCTGTAGCAAGTTATTCCGTAGTCAACTTTGCTTCTTATGAGGGATCTATAAATGTTGAGTAAGTTTTTAGTGTTTGCACCCCATAGGTGATTCGAAATTGTTTTGATGAGATTGATCCTTTTTCGGCATGATAATTGGAGCTCTTTTATGTGGTTGTTCCAGGATAATTTTGTGTCTAGTATCATTCCTAAGAATTTTATTTCTTTTGTTTGTTCGATGTTTTTTCCGTATAAGTTTAGATTGAGATGGATATTTGGATCTCTTTTGGCAAATATAATGTACTTGCTTTTTTCTGTAGAAAAGCTGAAACCTGTTCTGCTTGCCCATAGTTGTATTCTGTCCAGTTGTTGTTGTAGGAGATTTTCAGCGGAGTCAAGGTTTTTGCTAGCTGTGTATATAATTATATCATCTGCAAAAATGCCGATTTGGATAGGTAGTCTCAGTTCTTCTGTGATACTGTTTATGGCGATCAATAAGAGAGTTGGACTGATAACTGATTCTTGTGGTGTGCCGTTTTGAATTCTGTGCTCTTTAGATAAAATACCATTTGCTCTCACTTGTATAGTTCGATTATCGAGAAAGTTTTTAATAAGTGCGAGCATATTTCCTTGTATGTTCCAGTCCGACATCTGTTTGAGGATCAAGTAACGCCACGCTCTATCAAATGCTTGCTTTAAGTCTAGGAGTATTGCTTTGAGTTTCTGATTGTTTTGGAAGGCTACTCTTATATTGTTCTCTAGTCGTACAAGTATGTCTAATGTTGAGCGGTTATTTCTGAAAGCGTATTGGTGTTGGCTGAGTAATTTTTCTTTCTCAAGGTACCAAAGCAGTCTTTTATTCAATATTTTTTCCAAAATTTTGCAGGTTGAGCAGGTCAGTGAAATTGGCCGGTATGAGGAGGGTTCATCCTTTGGTTTGTTAGGTTTTACGATCGGAATAACTATTGCATTTGACCATTTCTTTGGGAATGTTTGCGATCTTAAAATGAAGTTGAAAATGTCGATGAGTATGAGTTTTCCTTTTATGCTGAGGTTTTGTATGAAAATATGAGGAATGTCATCTGGCCCTGCAGCGTGACTCTTCGAGGGTTTAAGTGCGTTGTTTTTCTTATGGAGTTGTAAGCTGCAGTGAGAATAATGTCGTTGAAGTCCGATAGTGATTTGTTCACGTCATCTGAGATTGTATATTGGTTAAGTGCTTCGTCTGTTGTATCTTGATATTTTTTCCAGTTTGCGTGTTTGATTTTCCATGATGCTATTGGCTCGCTTTTGCTTTTGAAGTCATTCGTGTGATGAATTGTGATCGGAAAATGATCGCTTGAATAGAGGGTTTCTAAAGTGTTCCATTTTAGTAGTGGTGTCGTATTTGGATCACATAGCGATAGGTCGATGGATGAGAAGGTCCCTTGGTAGGCATTGAAGTGTGTTTGTGATCCATCATTTAGAACTATGAGGTTATTGTTATCGAATATAGTTTCAAACTCTTTTCCTTCTCTACTCAGATTATTTGAACCCCAAGATGGGTTATGTGAATTGAAGTCTCCTATTATTATTCTTGGGATCGGTATTTGTTTTATCAGGATATCAAGTTCATTTATATCAATTTGCTGAGGATGTGGAATGTAGATGTTGCAAATATTTATTTTTGTTTGATCTGAAACTGTGATGGCGATGGCCTCAAGTTGGGTTGTCAGCGGTATTTCTTTAACTTCAATGTTGTTTTTTACGAGAAGAGCCAGTCCACCACTTGCACGCTGTTGGCCGTGTCTATCCTTCTGAAATGATTGATTCTTCATTGTGATACTTTGGTTTTTGATGTGTGTTTCTTGAATGGCAATAATTTTGGGCGAGTATTCGTTTATGAGTAAATCTAACATATTTTTGTTATAAAAGAACCCATTAAGGTTCCATTGTAAAATGAATGTACTTAACATTTATTTATGAAACAAATTTCAATCTTCGGGTTCTTTGTCTGTTTCGTCCTCTGAAGTTATAGGAATTTCCTCATCTTTTGAGCTTGTTAGAGTGTTAATTATCCTGGTGATCTTGTTCTTCACGGTTCTTTCTGCAAGTGGTCGGAGGTCTTTCAACATTTTTGTCAGGCTGGGTAGGTCCTGGGTATAGTTTTTGGCTATATTAATTACATTTTTCAGAGGGGTTGAGTTTTCTAGGAAGTCTCGTAGTTCGTTTGCATTGAGTGTATATGGGGGTGTTTTGTTGGCTATTATTTCTTCGAATTTTTCATATGTTTTCTTGTCATTTTTCGGTTTTTTTAGGGGTTTTCTGGTTGGTACGGTGAAAAGGTTGGAATCCTCTGTGTTTTCGCGTATTTCAGGTGATTGTGAAATTTGTCTTTTTGGTGCTTTTGACTGTTTATGTTGGTCTGGTCTGTCGTTATTTGTGAAGAGTTCGGTATTAGTAATATTCGGTTGATTCTGGTTGGTTTCTGATTGTATCTGGATATCCATTCCTTGTTGTTCCGCATATCTTCCGATGTTGGTGGTAGGGGTGTCATTTGATTTCATTGAAGATCCTTCTTGTTCCTTGCAATTCGAGTCGTCATGTCCAATAGATCTGCATTTTGAGCAATTCAGACCTTCAACTGACAGGAATAATCTGTAAGATGTGTCGTCGTGTGAAATCACTAGTGAATCGGGTATTGAGAATCTATTATTTGGATTCAAATAAATCTGCCTTCGGAAACTGAGAACATGAGAAAATTCATTTTCAGTTGATCCAATCTTGAGGAAGGTCAGTTTGGATACAGCAATCAGTCCCAGGACTGCAAGTTCGTGTTCTATAATATGATGGGGGATTGAGGGACTGACATTTGATATGACGAGTCGGTGTGCAGGTGTGATAAGCCTCCTTATTTCCGTTTCAGTTCCATGAACAGTTATTGTTTTGTATTTTTTCATTATTCCTTCAACGATCTGGGTGTTCGTGAAATAAACACAGATCCTATTATTTGAAATCTTAGATGCGAAAATCACGTTTTTGGGTGGAGTGGTAATCGTTTATTTTGGTATCATCTATGCCGTTTATAATGATTGCTTGTTCTTTGGTAGGAAACTTGAATTAGTCAGTGGCAGCGGCATTTGAGTATGATTGTGATGAGGTGAGGTGGTGATTGTGAGTTGTGAGCAGTAGATGAAGACATCGTTGATTCTGATTTAAATACGGTTCTGTGTTGGTCCACGCAGAAAACGCTTTACCGGTGTATGTACCGGTCTTATCTGATGAAATTTTCACCAGCTGGTATTGGTGATACTTTACGGTTATGTTTCAGAATTATGAAAACTGTTTGAGAAATTGTAAGTACTTGCTCTTTTAGCGATGAAAATATCCACACTATCCAGACTGAGAATAGCACTTTGTGGGAAAACTATTTCAGAACACTTTTTCAGCGATTTAAAACTCTTAGGCGAGGTTTTCCGGGAGCTTCGCAGAATCGATGTTGATTCGATATTGGTCAGGACCGGACCTGACAAACTTTTATGTTTTCATATTTCCAAGTCTTCTGAACTGAGTACCCTTGATTAACCCATGTTTCATCCAGATAAAAAAATTTCTTATTTTGAGCACGATATTTTTCAATTGCACTCAAATAATTTCTTTTCCAACAAACGATTTCTCTTTCATCTATGAGAACTGACTTCCTGTTGTACTTTTCCCATGAGAAATTCAATTCATGAATTTCCCTTGAGAACTTGTACATTGTGGACTGTCCAATTCCCGTCATCTCAGAACACATTTTAACATTTTCATCGATTGAAGGTACATTGCCTCAATAATGGGAAAGTGGTATATTTTTAGCTCGTTTAACAGGGGTAAAATTAGAAAACTTTTCCATTATTTGTGAAATGAACAAAAACTTTAACCAACTACTAACTGATGCATACAAAAGATAAAACTATTTCAATAACTCTTCTTAATATATATCTATGTAATAATCACTTTTCTTTGAGTTAAATTCGGAGAATATATTTAATTTATTTATTTAATAACGATATGAACCTTGAAATTACAATATGAGAAAAAAGGAACAAAAGCAATATGCATGAATTGAAATCAAATACCCCTACTCAGTAGAAAAAATAACTGAATGAATCTTCGACGTCAATTCAGCAGGCGAAAAGCTGAAACAACAGTCTGTATTACGGTACTTATTACCTAATCGTAGAAAACGGAAAACAGGTGAGTTGGCATGATAATTTGTCCGATGAAGAGGTTCACTGAAGAGAGACCCACCCCTAATAATACTCCCAGGAACATAAAGACCAATCTGATAAAACAAATCGGGATAATCCACCTCACCATCAAGACATATACAGAGAAAGAGAAGATCCAGCACAATTCTTTCTTCAGATAGCTTTCTTATGTTCACTTCAGCCCTGACGACAAATGTTGCAGAAAACTGTATCCTAGGGATAGACAGCTTATACGATATATAAAGAAGTTTGTTCTGGACCTCCTCAATCTCATTCGAATGCTCAAAATACAAAGGTGACCAGACAGTCGAGGCGTACTCAAGAATAAGCCTGCAATAACAATTGAATGACAATTACAAAATGCCACAGCTTGTAAACATAGCTGTGTTACGCCTAATAAAGCCTAAGGTTTTGAAGGCTCGGTTTACAATTGTGTCGAAATGAAACTCGAAAGTAACTCGTGAATCGAGGTCTCTGACAACATTAACCCTTTTGAGTTTGGTACTATTGATAATGTAATCAAAATTGATTATACTATCTAACTTACAAAAAGAAATACACTGACATTCATCAAAACTGACCTACAAGCCATTTCTGACAAACCAGACAGATACAGCATCCAAATCTGCCTGAAGGGACAATGAATCAGTGATGACATTGATACTTTTGAAATTTTTAAGGTCATAAGCATAGAGAAGGAAATCAGGATGTTCAATGACGAAACCAGAAGTTACAGAAATAATTGATGATTCAAAACTTTTTATTTTGACAACTTGCGTCATATACCTATAGTAACTCTCAACCCAATTCAAAAGCTGTCCCACAAAACCAGCCGACTTCACTTTAATGTCTAAAACGGCATGACAAATTCGACCAAAAGCCTTGATAAGATCCGTAAAGGCAGCATCAACCTGATGCCCCTCACTTAACTCATCAAACAACAACTGAACAGATAGAACCAAATTCGTCGATCTGCCCCTAATAAAGCCATGCTAATGGTCAATAAGAATTTGCTTCAGTTTAAAAGAAATTTTATCGAGGATGATACTCTCAAAAACCTTTGAAACTGTAGTCAAAATGCTGATCGGCCTATAATTGCGTACATCCACCTTACTTCCCGACTTGTGTATGGGAGTTACTCGACTTCCAAATTGTTGGAAAATATCCTTCACGCAAAGATCTATTGAATAATAGAGGAAGCGGTTGTGAAAGTGAAGCCGCAAAATTTTTGATAAATACCGGAGGAATACCATCCGGTGCGATCTTCGAGCGCACCTCATGAATCCCGATCAGACAACTATTCAAATCCAAGCAGATGCCATAGTCAACATGGCACGGAAGGTGAGTTGGTATGTGAGAGTTGAAAGAAGAAGAGAAATGATCTGCAAAGAGATTGGCAATTGCACTCCCTCCATTCCCCAATCGACCACTGAGAGACATGCAACTTGGAAATGAGCCAACACTATTTCTATGACTGAGAAAACTCCAAAAGTGTTTGGAATCAGATTCTATGGACATTTCAGTTCACGCAATCACGATAACATTGATCAGTTAACTGCTTGCATCGCGAACTGAGATTCGAAAATGAAGTATAACTTTCAGATGTACCAAGTAGTTTGAAGTTTCTTTCTCATAACTAGCGTCTTCAGATCAGCAGAAAATCATGCGGGATACTGAGATGTCCTAAAGACTCCCTCAGGCACAAATACATCGAAATACTCAAGAATTATCAAATAAAATTCATCAATACAATCATCCAGAGAATCTCTGTGCAAAACTGATTCCCAACTTATGTTATTCAAATAATTTTCAATGTGTCTAAAGTTACAGTTTTTGAAATCGTAAAAAATCGTTATATTCAACGGACTTATCATAATTGCAATACACCGTGAACTCAAATGCTGGATGCCCTCCATAAATATCAATGAGCAGTTATACAATATAAGCCAATTTCACAATAATTTCAGGATTCGACGTAAAAAACAAATCCAACACTGGGTTTCTAGAACTCCTATAGTTATTCATTTGAAAAAGATTCAATAATGCACTTTAACCCTGTACCTGTATACCACTGAATAATCAAGGCTGTTTTGTTCATTGTAAATCATTCATGATAGGAATTACTTATCAAATTTACATCTATAATGATCTAATATAAAGGTTATTGTGTAAGATGAAAACGGTTTCTATATCAGTTGATGGGTATTCAACTAAGTGCTTATGAGTTTAGAGAAAAATAGAAATGAAACCCACCTAAAGTGCCAATATTATACCCAGATATCCCGAATTATAATATATGACCATCCTGTCATCTAAAGATTCATTACTCTACGGCTTTACCAAATCGACTATACGTAATACAAAAGGTAAAACTAAATTCAAATGCATTCTCACCGTTCTCTCTTATATAATCCCTTTCTTGCATGTCCACCATTCGCCTAGGAATATTGGGATATTTTCTTTTGAAGGATTTGATGCCCAAAAATTGTGCGACTTGCTCCTGAATCATAAACGGACCATTACCGCTCCAATAATACTCGTTCAGTTGATCTGCAGAGCAAATGGGTGCGTCTAACTCCTGATGCACTTCCATCCTGCTTCTGCGGCTTATTTTACCACTTTCAGTTGTCGCTGTGCTCTGCATAGAACTTTGAGATTCTTCCACGACCACGTCGGATGAAACAACCTGCGCAACATTTGTATGATAATATTTCAATTATAATTGAAGAAAAATAGACAGTGATACAGTGCAAATAGAATGTCATATTTAAAAAAAAACAGGAAAAATACTCTTACTGAAAAGTTCACTTATCAGATCAGTATTCGACCTAATGAACTCACATCCTCGTCTGAGAGCTCACACGTAACAGTTTCAAGACTCTGACCAGAAACAAAAACACGAAAATACAAAATTCCGCACGGAGAGGTGCTAGAGATCACCTTATTGAATACTGATAATAATAATAATAATCACTACCATACCAATATATGAAGTTTTTACCATAATACTTAATTTAGTCAGAATGAATTGCACGATTACCAACCCATAATCAGCTGAATTACCGGTTGATTTCGCTACTATAAGCTTGGCGAACCAAATGGCTGTCTATATATCTAAATTCTTGAGACTGCTGAGCGAAAATGTCTGTTGATGTGCAATCAATCCGCCTACGAAGGTCTTTCAGCCAGGAGCTCTGACGCCTTCCAACAGATCTCTTTCCCTGGACTTTTTCATCTATAAGCCTTAATCTTTCGTATTTCCCGCTTCTCATAACGTGACCCAGGTATAACATCTTCCGTTTACAGTGTGTAGAAGTTCTTTTTCTTTGTTCACTCTTCTCAGGACCTCGATATTCGTTACTCTATATGTCCATGGCATTTTCAGTATTCTTCTGTAAAGGTATATCTCAAAAGCAACAATGCGCCTCTCCATACCCGAATCAAGAGTCCAAGACTCGCATCCATATAAAAAATCTGAGAACACATAAAATCTTATTATCCGCATTTTGAGTTTCAGGTTGATATCTGCTCTGGCCATCATCAAAACATTCTTCAAACGGCTTTTTGTCTTCTACCTCTAAGGGATAATTTGAGTTTTGGAAGAAGAAAAAAGTCGGCCGGAGCCATATCAGGTCAATACGGTGGTTCTTCGCTGGTGTGCGTTGACTTTTTGGTCAGAAATTCATTCATAAAGATATCCTTATGATATGGTGCATCATCCTGGTGCAATTTCCATAAGTTTTCTTTCCACAAATTTGGCCTTTTTCGACGAATTTGTTCTCTCAGACGCTCTATAACGCTCAGGTAATATTCTATATTTGCCATCTGACCTGGCAAGAATACCGAGTGCACAACACCGCCATAACCAGAGACAACAATCATCAAATCAAATCAAATCATATTTATTTGCTCCTAAGACTACAATGAGTCAATGAACAAAACACAATGTAAAAATATTAGACATAAAATACAAATATTACAAATTTTTAGAAATAGTTTTCATCAATTTGAGAAAAATATATTACAACTGTCATATGTGTGCTTCAAAGAATTCTGCCAGTGTATAGAATGCACCCGAAATCAAGAATTCCCTTACTCTATGCTTAACTGCACTCTTGGATTTGAAATCATTTATGAGAGGATATATGCGATTGAAGCATTTGATCCCAATATACATAAGATCATTTTGACCCACTGAAAGTCTTGAAAATGGTAAACACAGCTTCTTATTCTGGTGGAGTAATCATGCACTGTATCATTCGTATTAAATAGATGCTTGTTTTTCCAAATATGCAAAATCAAATGATACACAAACAGAGAAGGGAGGGTTGGGATCCCTTCAGTTCTAAATAGTTCCTGGCAATGACTCAAACAAGGCTGTCTGAACATAATGCGGATTATCTTCTTCTGTGCTATGAAAGATTCCTGCATGTGCTGAAGAACTCCAAAAAATTATTCCATATGCCATTGTTCCTCAATCCATCCCTGGTACATCTGAACCCCCAAACTCACCACATCTCTCAAGTATCTGAATGCAAATCAACAAAACGAAAAAAGTCCGCCAGAGTCATATCAGGTGAATACGTAGTTGTTCGATGGTATTCCTTGAGTTTTTGGTCAGAAATTCATTCATAATTATAGCCTTGTGAGAAGGTGCATTATCGTGGTGCAGAATCCATGAGTTTTCTTTCCACAAATGTGGCTATTTTCGACGACTTTCCTCTCTTAAACGCTGCATAACGTTCAGGTAATAATCTTTAGTTACCGTCTGACGTTCTGGCAAGAATTCTGAATGCGCAGCAGCGCCATAATCAGAGAAAACAATCAATATTACCTTGACTATTGTTCGACTTGGACGGAATCTTTTCGTTTTTGGTTCATTCCGAATCTTATTGACTGGTTTGCATATCAAACTCATAAACCCATGTCTCACCACCACTCGCAATATGTTTCATGAATGTGGGATCGGCATTGACTCGTTTTAGCATGTCTTCAGCGAGCATTACGCGATTCAATTTTCTAAGAAAATTCAGATCTTATGGAACTAGTCGAGAGGCAACTCGTTTCATGCCCAAACAATCGTTTAAAATGGTACGAATTAATTCGTGAGACAGAAAGTTCATTGCCTATATCTCTCAAACTCGAATTACGATTTTCAATTACCAGTTCTTTCACTTTATCGATGTTAACTTCAGTTGAAGATGTTGATGGCCGACCTGAGCGAGGCGAATCTTCCATCACATCTCATCCGCTGTTGAATGCACTGTACCACTCATATGCACGTGTTTTTGACAAAGTCGATTCACAGTAAACCTTCTGTAACAGTTTCAGCGACTCGGCACACGAAATTCCATTTGCAATAATAGAATTGAGACAAATTCTTTGTTGGATATATACACACTACAAAAATTGTCGCATCACATGGTATTCTGAATTCCACAATAGATTAAGCAGCTCCAACGCAGTTTCTTTGTCAACATATGTTTTTGGACATATGAAAGGAAAAAAATTTATCTATGTAGTAACATTTGTTTCCATATATCTCAAACACGTCTGAAACAAGAATGAGTTTATTTGACTATCAGTATTCATTCAATTTCTCTTCAGTTTTCACGCTAAATTAATGCAAGTTTTCTGTGTTTCTTGTTGATTTTCGAATCTTTGAATTCATTGTAATGGCTGCTGAACGTCCTGGACGCTATTTGAGTGATCATGAAGTGGTAAGAATTGTTACACTTCTAGAGGAGGGGCGAAGCCAACGTTACGTGGCTAACTTGTTGAATGTTAACCAAAGCACTATTTCAAGAGCAGTTAATCGGTACCACGAAACAGGGGAATATGGAAGAAGGGCCGGACTGGGAAGAAATCGGATAACAACACCAGTTGATGATCGTTGGCTTCGTTTAACTGCACTAAGAGTTCGACACTATACGGATAGAATGCTACAAAATGAACTTGCACTTTCCAGAAATGTGCATATTTCATTGCAAACTGTTAGGAACAGGCTTAGAGAAGACGATATCAGACCAAGGGTACTTCTACCGGCCCGCGTGTCACCAGAGAGCATCGAGTTGCAAGACTTCAGTTTGCGAGGAACATGCAAATTGGGGTATTCCAGAATGGTCCAATGTTCTCTTTTCCGACGAGTCTAGTCTCAAATGATAGACGCATGTCTGTATACAGACGACCTGGGGAACGGTATCAGCAATGTAATATCCGGCAAACCCAAAACTTTCTTTCCATGGTCGAACTGAGTTAATCCTAGTGAATAATGGAAGAATGACAGCGGCCAGATACATCGTAGATATCCTTGAACCCCATCTTGTACCCTTTGGCCCATTGATTTGCGAAAACTCCATTTATATGCTTGATACTTCTCGGCCTCATACAGCTACAGTAGTTACAGAATTTCTGCATAATTCTGGATAATAACACCAGTTGATGATCGTTGGCTTCGTTTAACTGCGCTAAGAGTTCGGCACTGTACGGCTAGAATGCTACAGAATGAAGTTGCACTTTCCAGGAATGTGCATATTTCATTGCAAACTGTTAGGAACAGGTTCAAAGAAGACGATATCAGACCAAGGGTGGCTTCTACCGACCCGCATCTCACCAGAGAGCATCGAGTTGCAAGACTTCAGTTTGCGAGGGAACATGCAAATTGGGGTATTCCAGAATGGTCGAATGTTCTCTTTTCCGACGAGTCCAGGTTCTGTCTAGTATCAAATGATAGACGCATGCCTGTATACAGACGACCTGGGGAACAGTATCAGCAATGCCATATCCGGCAAACCGAAAACTTCGGAGGGGGCTCAGTAATGGTGTGGGGAGGCATTTCTTTTAATGGTCGAACTGAGTTAGTCCTAGTGAATAATGGAAGAATGACAGCGGCCAGATACATCGTAGATATCCTTGAACCCCATGTTGTACCCTTTGGCCCATTGATTGGCGAAAACTTCATTTATATGCATGATAATGCACGGCCTCATACAGCTAGAGTAGTTACTGAATTTCTGCAAAATGCCGAAATTGATATTTTAAGATCGCCAGTCAGAAGTCCCGACTTGAATCCCATAGAACATGTTTGGGACAACATGGGGTGGCAAATTCAGCAATATAGGATGCCTTGTAGAACACTCCAACAACTAGAAAATCTACAACCTGAAATTTGGAACTCAGTGACTCAAGAGTACATCCAAATTTTGTTTGAGGGGCTTCCGAGACGTATACTGGCAGTACTTAGGGCCCGCGGAGGAAACACTCGATTTTGAAAATGATTAGTAACCATTCGATGCTAGTTGATTGGTCTCTTCGCGAATGTTTGAAGATGGTAGAATATTCTAATTTTTCATTAACTCGAAAATTGTTGATAATTTCCATCATAAACTCATCTTTTTTGAATGATATCTTCTTATTTTACACTTCTGTAAGTTACGAAGCGACTCTTGAATGACCAACCTAAAAGTTTATATAGTATTATCGTAAAAGTAGGGTGATGCGATAATTTTTGTGGGGAGTGTATTTATCCATTGTGAAATCGCCAAAACACACTTCTGAGAACTGACCAAATCGGGAACAGTGGACAAAACAAACGGCAGGTCTCGTTCAGTCTAGAAAACAGTTGCGCCAACTTAACGACATCGAAAATTTCGACAATCGTTTTAAGCAGATTTTTTGAATAATCTATTCCCGGTACTTTTTTTGACAGAATGTATATTTATGACCATTTTTCTCATTTTTTTTTGATGAGGAATTTCCTGTAGCAATTGATAACATACCAGAAACTTCCTATATTGTGTATACGAGTCTGGACCAAGAGATGACGCCACTAGGCCTACTTCGGAGGTGGCTTTTTCTACATTACCATCCTTAGACAGCTTGTACGTATAGTTTCAGCCCGATCGCTGTGTTAGCTTACGTTTGAGAGCACGCTGAGCAAGATGCCTCTGTGTTGTTTGTGAAAATGGAAAAATTGGAAAAGCGTGCTGTCATCAAAAACTTTTATTTGAAAGGGTAAACGCCGAGTGAAATTAAAGAAGATATTGATTCAACACTGAGGACATCCTCCCCCATCATATTCAACCGTCAAGCAGTGGGTTTCCGAGTTTAAAATGGGTCGTGTGAGCACGCTCAGCACGCTCCGTTGAGATCACATCTCCAGATATAATCGAAAAAAATCATAAAATAGTGCTGGAAGAAGGCAGATCGGAAGTGCAATGAGATAGCTGAGACCTATAAGATGTCATATGAACGTGTGCAAAATATTTTGCACCAACATTTGCATATGGAACAGCTCTGTGCAAGATGGGTGTCGCGTTTACTAAAAATTGCTTCGAAACCCCATTTCTACCGCCAATTATGCTGTATAAGCATAATCCAAACGAATTTTTGCGTCGATTCGTTACTGTTGACGAAACTTGGGTACACCACTACACTCCTGAAATCAAACCACCGTCTAAACAGTGGATTGGAACAGGGAACCAACTCCTAAGAAGGCAAAAACAATTTTATAGGCAAACAAGGTTATGGCTACTGTTTTTTAGGATGCAAGAGGTATTATATACATTGATTACCTTGAAAAGGGTAAAACTATCACTGGTCAATACTACGCAGACTTATTGCAACGTTTTAGCCACGAGGTGCAGATTGAACGACCTCATTTGGCGAAGAAAAAATTTTGTTTCATCACGATAACGCACCAGCGTATTCTTCGCCCGTTGCCTTGGCTAAAATCTATGATCGAATTGATGCCGCACCACCCCTACTCTCCAGACCTAGCCCCGAGTGACTATTATTTCTTTCCTAACCTCAAAACATGGCTTGGCGGTGAGAGATTTGCGGGCAATGAAGAAGTAATCGAAGCTGTAAACGGGTATTTTGAGGAACTTGACGAATCAGCCTATAGATATGGTATCAGCCTTGAAGGAGATTATTTTGGGAAATAAAAAAAATCTCAAAAACGTTGTTTTTCTTTGTTAGATCGGAAACTTATCAATCCATCCTCGTACCTTATAATGAGGGACAAAGTTATATAGCGAAACGCGACACAATTTCAAAAAATAAAGTTTTTTGAAGTGATAATTTTTTATAGTAGGTGTTAGAAAACTCACCTGTTTGGCTGGTGTTTGTGCTCGACTGTTAGCTTCGGCACTCATCCTGGTCTCCTCCTCAAACATCGCAATGTCCGTAGAATGACTGATGTCCATGGCTGAAGCCTCGCTTAGTGGTGGCGCGAAAATCGGTGTGGGAGGTTGCATTTCCACATCTGAAACGGCCGTGTCGACCGTTCCCAGCTCCGAAGGCTCCTTATTCAAATCGGCGTTCGATTCCAAATCTCCCTCGTCTTTAGCTTCGATTTCATCTTTACCCAGATTTACCAAAGTTACCTCAGATATTTCGTCGTGTGACAAACTTTTGGGGGAGCTACTTGGCGTTCCTATCTCAACCACTTCAATGATATTCTGATCTTTAGCAGCGTCTAATAATCCTTTCAATTCCAGCGGACCAATAATTTTCTTTTCCTTGTTCACGCTGGAGATTTTCAAGATTCCACTCGCATCTTTTAGAGCCTCTTCCGTCAAAGTCTTCTTGATTAGTCCTATTTTTTCTTCACTAAACGCCTCCTACATTGAACGACTATTAATTCTTGCGTTTATAAGTAAAATTCAAAATACAGTTTCGCCACCCGACTCAGATAAAATAGTAAGAAATTTTTGGAGCATTTAAATATCACTGTATACTCTGAACTTGAAATATTATAACCAATTCACTGAAATAAACCTAGACGCCGAGATTTGAGCCGCAGGTAATACTTTATAAATAGATACTTAATTTAGAATTTCTACTTTTCTAACTTGAACACAATGTGACTTATAATGATCCATGTTTGAGAACGTTTTATGTTAACCATAATTTTTGCTATCAATATTTTCCGATTTCTAATTTATCACTGATAAATTATTGTGGGTATTACGTTCGTGAAACAATACACAGACGTAATCGTGACGGTGAATACAGCGGCGTCCCAACGTTCTATTTCCATCACTATCCAACCTTTATTATCATTATGAGTTCAATTTAATTACAAATTTGACAATTCCATTGATTATATAATAGCTTAGTAGACATTGATATACATGAAAATAAGCGATAAATACATACACACGTATAACAAGTTTCATTACATTGTGACTTCTTCAGAGGTTAAATAGTTAAACGTTCCTTAAATAACAGTAGAGTCATGGGGCAAATTAAGATAATAGTAATGGAAGGATCAATTTAAATCCAACTGCTTATCATTAGGTAAATTGTTTCAATGTTTTCACCGTATAAATCATTTGCATGAAAAAATATGTTTTTGTTCATCGAAATTGAAAATATACTAAATGAATTTGTACTGGAATTTGTGCACAGCTATAAGATCGAGTTCCTATTGAATGAAAGTAAAAAAATGAACTCAACCTTCTTAATGAAAATTTTTCAAGAAAAACACAATGCAGCAAAATAATCACTGCACAAGTTCCTTTAATTTTCTTGTTATCAGGAAATTCTTAAACTTCATCAATGTACAATGTTTTGGTCGTTATACACCCTATATTCCAAAAGAAACCGAGTTTTTTGATAATAGAAGCAACCAGTACTAATTTTGATACAAATCTTTTATATCCGGCTGTAGAATCACTGCACTCATCGAGCTAAAAACCCAATTTTCCGCAAAATGATTAGGTGTTACATATACCAAATTGAAGCAAATTTTTTTCTGTTAATTATTATATACGGTTGCCTTAATAAATCTGACCGCAAATAAGAGTTGGTAGCTGTCCAAGATGGTATACAGGTTGCTTCAACGAAAACTAAACAGAGGCTATATCTACCAAGATATTCATTTCTAATCAAAACGCAAAAACAGGTCAATTTTTGTTTAAGGGGGACATCTTTTGGGGTACAAAACTTGCCTGAAATATCAACCCCCTAAGCGGGGGTTGCAATCCTTGAACATTTCGAATAGGGAAGATGGGTCGAGTGATGACTCAAAAGAAACGTGGTATCTTTGTCTACATCTACAATTTCCATTTTTAATTGAAAACTGTAAAAGATACAGACTATTCAAGTTTCAGTGAAGTAAAATGGAACAGATCCATGCTGATCAATGGCAGTCATCATCAAGTACCATCCTCATCTCGAATTTCAACCCCTAGAGCAGGGGTGACAACCCTTGAAAATTTGGAAGAGGGAAGATGGGTCGAGTGATACCTCCAAAGAAAGGTGTTATCTTTGTCTGCATCCTCGTGAACGAATTTTCATTTTTGATTGAAAACTGTAGAAGATACAGAGTGAGATACTGAAAAAAAGAGGAGACCATCTATCGCCATGAGCTATTCAACTATTAGTGCAAAAAAATGGAACAGATTCATTCCAGATCAAAGGCTGTCATCTTCCGAAACACCATTCACATCTCAAATGTCAACCCCAGCCTGTGTTATTTTTAAAGCAGAAGATAGGTCCAGTTATAACCTTCGATAGTCTTCTCTATTTTTCAGTGGCTCACTCTGTACCTTCTACAGTTTTCAATCACAAATGAAAATTCGTTCACGGGAATGCAGACAAAGATAATACCTTTCTTTCGAGGTATCACTCGGCCCATCTACCCTCTTCCAAATTTTCAAGGGTGGTCACCCCTGCTCTAGGGGTTGAAATTCGAGATGAGGATGGTACTTGATGATGACTGCCATTGATCAGCATGGATCTGTTCCATTTTACTTCACTGAAACATGAATAGTCTCAGGGAAATAGTCTTCCCTATCTTTCAGTTGCTCCCCCTGTATCTTTACAGTTTTCAATTAAAAATGGAAATTCGTTCAAGGCAATGTAGACAAAGATACCACCTTTCTTGACCCATCTTCCCTATTCAAAATGTTCAAGGATTGCAACCCGCGCTTAGGGGGTTGACATTTCAGGCAAGTTTTGTACCCCAAAAGATGTTTTGATCAGAAATGAATATCTTGGTAGATATAGCCTCTGTTTAGTTGTCGTTAAAGCACCCTGTATATTCAAGGTAGAGTGAAAGAGAGTTACCGCGTAACATTACCAGGCAGACGAGGATAGCGATTGCCAGCTAACGACGGCTGAAAGTCATTGCGCATGCGTCAGATGCTAGTGTTCTCAACTGAACACTCAGCTTCGAAATTCTCATTCTAAGTTACAAACAACACTGTTTTGCAATTTGTAATACAAAACATTATATAATTGCCGTTTTATTTATGCATCTGAAAATTATCAAACTAATTAATGTGAAATAAAATTGATAAAGATGAAAGTGTGTTTTATGTGTAATAAAAAATTCAATGTACTGGACTTTGATAATGCATCATTCAGGGCATAAAATAATGGCTGGCTGCTGATAGATGGTTTTCTAAAACCAACATGATTCCTGGGAGACTGAACTTCAACGCAACTTGGGAGTGTGCTATGTGATTCCAAGAACAAATCTTTCGATAATAATGACGATTCTAATATTTGAATCGATGAAAATGATATATACGATGATAGTGAAATTTTTAAATACACATTTCTAAATTGCTTAAATATTTAATTGATATATAAAAAACGATGTAAGATCTAATATGTTTTAAGCAGTCTACTTCTTCAAGTGCCTTCTCCGCGTCGTAGGTTGACAATCATCGGAGTTTGCGGACTTTGGAGGCGGCTGCTGTGAGGAGTTTACCAGACGTGCATCCTTCTTCCAACGATTCTCTTTCCTTGAATTATGAACTGGAGCATGGTGTACCTCTCTCCGCGAGTTATGTGACCTAGATATTGTAGTTTCCTATTTTTAATTGTAGGTATGATATCCATTTTTTTGTCCAATCTTTCCATAACTTCGGTGTTGGTAACGTGTTCTATCCATGATATTCTTAGAATTCGCCGGTAGACCCAGTATTCAAAAGATTCCAATCTTCTTGTGGTAGTCGCATTCAGTGTCCAGCTTTTCATTCCGTACAACAGAGTCGAGAATACGTAACATCTCGCCAATCTAACTCTCAGTTCTAACTTCAAATCTCTTGT
The DNA here is from genome assembly GCA_013387265.2 of Cryptolaemus montrouzieri. Taxonomy (NCBI): domain Eukaryota; kingdom Metazoa; phylum Arthropoda; class Insecta; order Coleoptera; family Coccinellidae; genus Cryptolaemus; species Cryptolaemus montrouzieri. Next base: position 17,539,320 of record JABFTP020000001.1, on the reverse strand, counting down.
GCATAATACTCTTTTCATTTTGTTGAAATTTGCCCTTGCCTTTTCTATTCTAACTTTTATTGCCTGGGAATAGTCGTTTGTGGAATTGATTATTGGAATTGTACCCAGGTATGTATATTTTTCCACTGTTCGCCACTGGTGTATTAATGGTAAGACTCTCTTCGTTTCGTGGAGTTTTCGATATTCTCATGAATTTGGTTTTTTTGATGTTCATTGATGAACCGTATTCCTCGCCATACTCGACTATCTTGTTCATCAGTCTTTGAAGACCTTCTAGGTTCTCTGCTATTATGACAGTATCGTACCTGATATTGTTGATCAATATTCCGTTTACCTTTATTCCGGCTGTTTCTCGTTCAAGAGCTTTCTTGAGTATTTCTTCTGAATATGCATGGAAAAGAAGTTGTGATAATACACAACCTTGCCTCACTCCTCTTCTGATTTGAATTTCTTCCGAGAGATGATCGCTGAAGCTCGTTATCTATAATAAAGGTTTGCAATTATTCTTAGATCATTAAAGTCAATATGTTTTGCTCTAAGGACAGTCATAAGTTGTTTGTGTATATACAAATCTTGGTTGACATCCATGCACCTCTGTATCAATACATTGAGCGAAAAGAGAGCTTCGCGTGTTCCTAAGCCTTTGCGAAATCCAAATTAGGTTTCATCAATATCCATGTCTAATTTATGATATACGCGATTATGGATGACTTTCAGGAGCAACTTCAGCGTATGCGACATCAAACTAATTGTGCGGTTATCAGCACATTCTCTGGCATTTGTCTTCTTGGGAAGACAGGCAAATATTAAGGTAAGCCAGTCTGTGGGTATGACACCTTACTTGTAGATTCCGTTGAAGAGTTTCACCAATATATCCATGTGTTTTACCTCTATTATTTTCAGTATGGGGAGTTCGTCAGGTCCAGGGCTTCTTCCATTCTTCATTGTTTTCAGAGCGTATGATATTTCTTCTTGTGTGATCTCCGAACCCATTTCTTTTGGCGGGCTTTCTATCTGGTCTAATTCTCCGCGTTCTTCAGTAAATAATTCCATCTCTCCATCTTTCAGTTTGGTCCTCTAGCCGTGTTATAGAGTTTCCGTTTTTGTCAAGGAGTGTACTCGAAGGAATTTGTCGTTTCAACCCTGCCAACTGTTTTACTTTCGTGTGTAGATTGAAAGAATCGTACCTACTTTGCAAATCTTCGATCTCTTTACATTTCTCTTCAAAGTAGATTTCCTTGGTCTCCCTTATCTTTCTTCTGATCTCGTAGTTTATCTCCCTGTATTTGTGACTGTAAGTATTTTTGAAATGTCTCCTTTCTTCCATCATGTCCAGTATATTATCAGTCATCCAGTTTTCTCTCTACTTTGTGTGGTTTGTCAATATCTCCTTGCATGGATCAAGCAGGCATTGCTTAAGTGATTTCCACTGTTCCTCAATATCATTGCTGTTCATGTTTATTGTATCAAGGTTTTAGTTCAACTGCTTCAGGAGACTTTCCATTATTTCAGGTTTTTTGAGCATTTGCGTGTCTAGTTTGGGCATTTTTCTTTGCTTCTTTATATTTTTAACTCTGAGTGAGACATTAGTGATGAGTGAATCTGCTCCGGGGTGTGCTTTCACCGATGCACCTGAGTTACAGTACCTCTCATCGATCATAATATAGTCTATCTGGTTTCTGACGATTCTTTCCGGTCTATCTGCAGGTGATGTGTATACAATCGTCTTTTAGGCAGTTTAAAGAATGTGTTAACAATTATGAGGTTATGCTCTTGGCAAAATTGCAATAATTGATCCCCTCTTCCATTACGTTCCCCTAAACCATAATATCCTACATTTCACCCACTTTGTCCTTCGCCAATCTTTGCATTGAGATCATCCAGGATTATATTGATTTCTCCATGTCTAGTTATTTTCAGAGCTTCCCCGATCTGCTGGTTAAACATTTCTATTTCATCCTCGTCTCCATCTGTTGTAAGAGCGTACACCTGTATTAAGTGCAGTCTAGCGTGCGATGTCCTCAACTGCAGGAGCATTACTCTTTCCAAGATCGGGACATAACCTTCTACTGCTCTATTGAACACTTTGGTGACTAGAATCGCGACACCATGTCTATGTTGGTCATCATTGTGTCCTGAGTAGGCCATCTTGCCTCGCTTACTTCCAGTATGTTCTTATTGAGCCTTTTCATTTCATGGGTTACATTATGGGTTTTACCTGATTGGGACATGCTCTGGACATTCCATGTATCAATGCGCACCTTGGTCAAATTGAGCTTTTCTTTTCTGTTTGCTTGGCAAGGATTTAGCTCGTTGACAACCTGAGAAGCCTTCTCCATTCTTCCCCTGCGAGGACCATGATCAGTATTTTGTTCTTCATTGGTTTCCATCGCCATGATGATTTTACTAGAGATGTATGATGAGATGGTTTCCCCTTGCCTTTCTCATCGAATTACGGAGGCCAGGGAGATCGATGCAGTCGTGCCTTCCTTTATTCAACATTGAGTCATACCACGATTCTTTCCTTTTTGCCTGAATGTAATATTGAAAATGATGCTGCCTATTCCCAAGCTAGATTTTGGTTCCCCCCAAATATTTGGTTTCCTCGGTACCACCTATATCTAGGAGGCGTTCCCCTATCCACCACCTGGGGAGGCACCCGATGGGGGATCTAGCAACCCCGCACTTGCACAATTTTTTTTTTAAGTAACGTTGGTTTTATTTTTCACCAATACCTCTTTCTTGTAATTCATAAATTTGTCTGTTTTCTTTGCAATTTTTCAATTCATAATTTTTTTCTTAATTTTAAGATTTGTTATTTTGAAAAGATATATATATTTTTTGGAGCACTTAAGTCGTATCTACTTTTGTTGGAACCGGTGGTTGAGAACACTAGCATCTGATGCATGCGCATTGGCATTTAATTTTCGTTTAGCTGGCAATCGCTATCCTCGTCTGACTGGTAATGTTACGCGCTAACTCTCTTTTATTCTACCTTCAATATTTACCATCTTCATCAGCAACTCTTATTTGCGGTCAGATTTAATTAGGCAACCGGATATCATAATTAACAGCAAAAAATTAGCTTTAATGTGCTAAATGTAACCAATGAATATACGTTATGCGCGTATGAATGTAACAAAATCATACCTGTGTACACATGGGTGCGAAGAGGTGTGGCCAAATGCCCAACGGCAACCCCTTTAAATATATTATCATGAAGTGGATGATATTTCATTAAAAAATATAAGTCAATGAAATTCTTTTCGAAAAATCAATAAATAATAATTTAATGAAAATTACATACGGCCACATTGTGATAGGCAAACTAGTAGAAATATATTCTCCTAATCATAAATTTGCGTAAAGACTGGGTTTTTAGAGAAACTCGATGAGTGAACTGATTCTGCAGCCGGATCTCGTACTACACACAACCAAACTTATATGGATTGATTGTTTTGAACCATGGATCTTTGATAAATTGTTAAGAATGAAGATTTTTGTTGTAAAATAACTGCATAGTATGATAAGAAATGTTGAATTATCACCACATGTTCGGGATATTGTACTCAGTCGTCACTGAGATTCGAAACTGTGAATTTCAAAATTTAAAAAAGCCTATAATCATAATTGAAAATGCCTTACGTAGGATTGTCCGATGTGCAGAGGGGTCGAATAATTGCTCTCGTTGAAGAAGGTGTGACACAGAGGGATATAGCGGCCACAATGGTGGTATCACAGGAGATGATTTCAAAAACCTACACCCGATACGTGGAAATACAATCTCTGCAAAATACCAGATTGTTCAACAAGTTTTGTCGTTCGATAAGAGAGGGCGTTGCTACTAGTCCAAATTTGTTTTTGTTTTGTTGGTACACTCTTCATATAAACGCATGTGAAGGTTCATTTCAATCTGTCAATTCATTCTTTGTTTACAAGCCATTTAGTGTCTCCGTGTCACACTATTTTTGTACAATGGAAAAAATTGAATATCGTGGAGTGATAAAATTCTTATTTTTGGAAGGTGTAGCACCAAAAGAAATTCACGAAGGAATGTTAAGAGTGTATAATGATTGTTCACCAACAATAAGAACAGTAGAAAGATGGGTTGCTGAATTTAAACGTGGTCGTACAAGCCTTGAAGACGATCCACGTAAAGGACGTCCAAAAAGCGCATCAACACCAGAAATCGTAGCCAAAATACAGGATATGGTTTTGGAAGATCGTCGATTGTCTGAGAAGGATTTAGTGGAGGCTCTACACATCAGGCATTGTGAGCCATATTTTGAGTCAAATTTTGGGTTTTAGAAAGCTGTTGCACAATGGGTGCCGCATTCACTAACAATGGAACAGAAACACATTCGAATGCGACTTTCTCAGCAACATTTAAACAGGATAAAGTGGATTTTGTAAGTCGATTCATCACTATGGATGAGACTTGGATCTATCACCATGATCCTAAATCAAAGCAAGAGGCTAAAGAGTGGTGTGAACCTGGTTGTTCGGCTTCGAAACGAGTTGGTGTCCGGAAATCGGCCAAGAAAGTAATGGCATCAGTTTTTTGGGATGCGAAAGGAATTTTGTTTGTGCATTACTTGCAAACTGGTGAAACAATTAATTCTGAATATTATTGCAACCTTTTGGACCAGTTGAAGGAAAAAATTCGTGAAAAAAAACCCGGTGCAAAAGAAAAAAATTCGTTTTCATCAGGACAATGCAACCTGTCACAAGAGCATTTTGACAATGGCTAAAACCCATGAATTAATGTTCAAATTGTTGGAGCATCCACCGTATTCACCAGATTTGGCCCCCAGCGACTTTCATTTGTTTCCAAAAAATTTATGCGTGGCAAGCGTTTTTCATCAAATGAAGAGGTCATAACGGCTGTTGAAGCGTATTTTGCAGACCTTCCGGATTCTCACTTCAGGGATGGGATCCACAGATTGGAGGATCGTTGGAGCAAGTGTATTAATGTTCAGGGAGATTATACTGAATAATAAAGTGTAATTTGAACCATAACATTGTGTTTTTCTTATCGAACGACAAAACTTATTGAACAACCTAGTAGGCCTAGAAGAAGTCGTAGGAAGATCACTTCTGAAGAACAAGAACGGTTTATGTGCCAAATTGCAAGAAGAGACTCTAGTGCATCGCCCCCATACTCCAAAGACAATTTCTCGAAGCAACACGCATCAGTGTATCAGTCGAAACGATACGTCAAAGACTTCGTTTAAGGGGTTTATACAGCAGAAGGCTTTTAAGAGTTCCAGAACTAACCACACAACAAAAAATTAACAGACTTAATTAGTGTATCGAGCACCAAAATTAGAATATTGAAAAATGGCGAAATGTTCTTTTTTCGGATGAGATGACAGGTTTTGAAGGGTCGTGTAAGACAGGCTAGACTTCCGAAATACCAAGGGGGCAGTGCGATATGGGTGGCATTATGCTGGGAGGCAAAACAGATTTGATTTCGTTTCCTGCGAGTGTTGCGGCTAGAAATTACGTGGACCTAGTGCTGGAGCCCGTAGTGAGACTCAGGTAAGGTGCCCACGATGAGAATTTCACTTTTATGCAGGATGACGCTACGTGTCACACAGCCAACGATACATTTGATCTTCTGGACACTGTGTTCGAAAACCGCATAATCAGCCGAAATTCGGAAGTCGATTGGCTACCTGGCAGCTGCGATTTGACACCGTTAGATTATTATCTCTGGGGCGCTGTGAAAGATAAGTGTTACGCAAACAATCCCGAGTCTATTGCGGCCTTGTTATACGAAATGAAAGCTGCCATTGAAGAAATAGAGGCCTCAACAATCTAAAATGTACTGAAAAATTGGGTAGATCGAATGGGGTTATGTAAGGCAAGCCGGGGCAGCCATCTTAACAACATTCATAAACATCAATAAAACATATAATTTCGATAAAATGTCTATTAGTATTATTTTTATAACGAAATGAAATTTCCAATTCTGAATGGCTCACCCTTTATATTATATTTCAAACTTTTTACTGCATCTGAAGACGTCACAATAAATGAAAACCTGTTATATATTGGTAAAATAAGACATGAAGCATTGACGAATTAGTTCGGAAAATACGCTTTCGAATTTCTTCTGAATGTCACACCGATAAAAACCGACACCAACCTTGCAGTACACAAACAGATTCGAACGTTATTTGGTAACAACGTTCGAAAATTTCTAAAATTCAGATATTATTTTTCACCAACCTGTGATTCAAATTACAAAAAAATATATAAGAAACTCAGGGATTTGCCGAACGTGTTAATAACCTAACTTATCTAGATCAACATTTTGACATTTGAAGATAGCGAATTGTTTTTGTTTTCATTTGTTTCATTTTCGAGAAATCCTACGTATAAAAACAAATACTACTTCATTCTGCTATTTGTCGTCAAATTCATAGCATCTAAAGGTTACAATAAAGTCGAACTAATTTTGAAATTATTTGAAATCATAGTTCCAGTGATAATAAATTCCTTTCGAAATTCTTTTAAATGCCCTAAAACTTCATTCGTTCAACGGTCAGATATATTTAAAGAAATATATGGAAAACGCATTAAATTAATAGTCGTTCGTATATAAACTATGAGGATTAAATACCCACCAAATGAAAAATAATAGTTTTAAATAATTCAACATAAAAGATGTTCCAATAGAAAGTATACTAATAAAGTATAATGATTTAAAACAGACATTTTATTTGAAATTTTAGGAAAAGAAGAAAGTCTAGATTATCTAAATTGTATGGAATTTATTTGCCATTTAACTTGCAGCAACTACAAGTTATACCCGAACAGAATAAGAACTTTAAGAATGAAAGGGTACCCACCCGTTAAGATAGTCGAAATGCTCTGAATTGCAAATTCATGTTTTCCTTGATAACATCATATGGGTGATCAAAGTAAAGCTTTCATATTAATTTTATCCCCTCTCTTCGCTACCCCCACCCCAAACATCAGAAAATGCGTTTTTCACATATTTTTTCTTCTCGGGTTCAAAAAATCTGAAAAAAATTCATGAACACTGTGAATCACCTGACAACACATGTATAATTTTTTCGCCGCCAAATAGGGCCCCAAAAATTAATTTTCTTCAAAGTTTTCTTCCCTAGGCTAATGGAAGTCTGGGCAGGTCTAGTTTCTACAGAGTTTGGTTTCTGTTATTGAAACGTACTTCTCTGAATTTCTTCAAATTTTTCCTAATTGTGCGCCACTTCCAAAAACGCGAGAACCCGTTTTTTTGCCTTTGAGTGCGGAAAATTCAGGTCTCCATGTCAATTTAATGATATACTGAAGGTTTTTCCCTTAAAAATAATAAAGTGGTGACTTTTAGATATTCTTGCCATTGATATCTTTTTTTAGCCACTTTTAGTGCGAAAAACTCAAATTTCCCGCTACTGCGCTTGCGGGAAAAAATTAAATCTAATGCTATGTTATCCTACAAACATAAAAGCCAACTGAAAATTATTCAACTCCGAAAAATGTTCATTTTCCGCCAAATTTTTGCTTCCTGAAGTTGGGATTATAATTTACAATATGTATTGTCAGTGAGATGTAGTTATTCATAAAACTTCAATTGCAAAATAGAACATTCAACTAAGTAATTAACATCAGGTAGTGCGCTCATGTGAGCTTATATGCGCGCAGACGGATTGGGCAAGAAGAGTTCATGCACAAGCGTAGAGAGTCTCAAAAGTAGTGGCCAGCTTCATGGCTGCGTACTTTTAATTTTCGTTCACGCATGACCTCTTCTGTCCATTCCATATACGAGCATATTTGTCAAAGAGTAGTGGGTAGAAATTGCAGGCAATTCAATAACCAATTTCTAAATTTACCGTCTATGAGTAAAATAAAATTTCGAAGCATTAGAAGCAATTTTCTATAATTTGGATGAATAAAAATTATAGGAACTAAGCGAAAACCAATCATCGAAAATAATTACATTAATACGAATAAATGATAGCAAACATCATAGGAGAAAACTAATTTACGATCTGAATAAATGTTCAATACGGGCCCCATTTTGTTCGATACACTTGACAGCTCGTATACGAACATGATGAGTTGCCCTCCTAGTTTCCCCAGGATAAATATTACGAAAACCATTATGAATGCGCTCTAGTAACTCTTCTTTACTTCTTACAGGAATAAGATACACTTCACTCTTGATTTTGCCCCATAAATAAAAATCAAGGGGCGTCAGGTCCGGAGAACACGGAGGCCATAAATTTGGTCCTTGATTACCCCGCCATCTATCCTCGAACATTTCTGTTAGCTGCCGATCTACAGCTCGTGTTTTATGTGCTGCTGCACCATCCATTTGGTAATAGCAATCCCTCAAAATGTTAGGGGGTAATCCATCTAAAAAATTTGCTAATGTTCCTCTCAAAATTTCCAGGTATCTTTGTCCATTAAGATTTTCCCCATAAATGTGATAAGCCAATAAATCATTCATTAAAATTGCAAAAAGGTTCACGCTGAATTTATTTTGGAAATCTATAACCTCAATGAAATGTGGATTTTCTGTGGCCCAAAAATGTCGATTTCTCCAGTTGGTTATTCCACTTTCATTGAACTTGGCTTCATCAGACCATATAATATTTTGCAGAATTGTCTCATCTTCTTGAAGCCGAATTAATAAATTTTCACAGAAAGGTCGGTTGGTTTCAATTTTTGTAGTCTGATAAAAGAATACGGGTGCATGTTATGTTACTTAAGAATCCTTTGAATGGAAGTATAACTCAATCCAATATCCATTGATGCTGACTTAATGGAAGCATGTAGATTGGCACGAAAATACGCTAGCGTATTAATTTGATTGTCGTCGTCCTCGAGAATTGGTTTTCTTCTAGTTTCTATGTATTTTGTTCCTCCAAATTGCAGAAAATTGCTTCTAATCCTTCGAAATTTTGTTTTACTCATAGGCGCTAAATTTGGAAATTGGTTATTGAATTGCCTGCAAGTTCTATCCACCCCTTTTTGACATTCGCCAAGAATTAAAAAGAGATTAAACATATCCTCGTTTGAATAATCAGCCATTTCATTATCAATCAGGTGTTTTTCAAAAATTTTCACTTCAAATTACCAACAATTCTTGTTGAAATATCAAATTCGAATGCACGAAGTGACAAGTACATCAATTTTAGGCACCTGTCAGGTAAGCGTAGCCAGTTCAGCTACTTGATTCAAATACTTCAAAGCATTCTCTGTTAGTTCTTGCAAAATCATCAAAATTCAATATATTCCCAAATTATTTCGGAACTATAAGAAATGGGTACAGTACAGGCTGATACAATTCCATCTGAAATTTGACGCTTCATCTGATGGCGATATAAAAATTGGCACGTGCCATTTGAAAAAATTGAGTTATTGCTGTTTGAAAAAGGCCAAATTGAAAAAATCATACAAAACAACGCAATAAAAATTTGACATTTTGAGACTGCTTAAAAAATTCCTTGATCCTTCTTCTATCCACCCAAGCAAAAATTATGTCTGTAGTCCAAAAGATCTACGAGCTACAATTTTTTTAAATGTTCCTCAAAAATCGAGTTTATAACAAAAATAATTAAATCTGTCAAAAGTCTTGACAGATAAGTGTCAACAACTAGGGTATTTTATGCCTTACTCAAATGTCGTTTCTAGATGTATTATAAAAAAGTAGATTGCCATTTGAAATAATAAAGTGATCACCCACTTCCGGTATAACCGGAAATGGTATCACTTCGAAAATATTTCACTTCAATTGGAAATCGCTAGTTATGGCCGCGTATAAAATTTCAGCTTGATATTGTAATTGGAACTCAAGTTTATATTATATTTATTGTGTTTACATTTTCATTGAAATAAAACTATGCTTTTAGATTTTCACTATATTAACAAAACTGACCAGTTTCACCACACTGTGGCTTCATCAGATAGATGCAACGACCTCAATCAAATTATTGTATTGACAAGTTCTACAACTTTTTGTTTTATGGAACAAATAAAGAATATCTATTTATCTATATATAGATATATGGCAAAAATAACCATAAATTGTTACTACATATTTTTTTCGAGTTTCGAGAATTTTCAGTTGGCTTTTGTTTGTAGGAAACATAGTAGTAGACAATTTTCATTCTTTGCCGCAAGTGCAGAAGCGGGAAAGTTCAGTTTTTCGCACTAAAAGGGATTAAAAGTAAGATTGATGGCAAAAAAATCAAAAAATCATTACTAAAAGATCTTTTTGAAGAGAAAAATCATAGGATATGTTTGAAAGATATAATATCAAACTGTTTTCATTGTACCCCGTATGCACAGATATGTGAAAAATTGAATTTTCTGCACTAAAAACAAGAAACGTGTTTTTGCGTTTGCGTTCATGGAGGTAGCGCGCCTTCAGAAAAAAATTGCCAAAATTCAGAGAAGTACTATTTAACGATAGAAACCAAACACCGTAGAAAATAGACCTGTGCACACATCCATTAAGGAAAAAAATTCTGAAGAAAATATTTTTTAGGGCCCGTGTGGAGGCCCAATAATATCGAAAAAGTTCTGCGTGTTTTGTGAGGTGATATTAGTGTTCATGATTTACTTCAGATCTTTTAGACCATCAGAATCCTAAGGAAAAAATTAGATGTGAGAAAACACGTTTTCGGATGTTTGGGGAGGGAGAAGTGGAGAGAAAGGTTAAAATTACGATGATTCATTTGATCACCCCAACGATGTTATCAAGGAAAAAAGGATTTCGCCAGTTAGGAGATTTCGATTACACTGATAAACAGAAAATTTATCAAACGAAATCAAGTCATATTTTCGAACACCCGCATATAAACCTTATACTTAGTTTTGTTCAATCACCCTCAGTTTCCATAAAACATTGACTTACTCGATTAAGCGAATTTTGCTTACCATGTGTTTCCGAATGAATCAACGAAAAAATATTGAAATTAAAGCAGTTTTTTTTTAGATTTGTGTTATACATCATATTAAGATGCCGAGAGTGTGTGTGAACCATCCTGATGATTCTGTTATATTTGCGGTCAACTTACTGTTAAGTCAAGGTCATAGTTTGACACCATTAGTTAAAAAGTGTTATTTTAATTATTTTGGTTTTCCGGATCGAAATTTGGACAAAACCTGGTCTCCTAGTGTTTGCCCTGCACAGTGTCATTTTATTAACATCATGGGCTAAAGGATCTCGTCATATGCCGTTCGCAATTCCAATGATATGGACCGAATCCAAAGACCATGTATCAGATTGTTATTTATGCAAAGCTTCTACCTATAAAAGGTATTAATCACAAATCTAGACACTCTGTGAACTATCCAAATCGACAATCTGTTCAAAGACCTATCCCACACAGTGATGATTTAACTGTTCCTCAGCCTCCAGTGAACATGGATGACTTTTGAGCCCAGTACTTCATTTTATAACAGGGACCTCATTTTATAACTCAAAACGATTTTCATTTCGAGTGTTTCCTCCCAGGGCCCTAATTACTGCCAGTATACGTCTCGGAAGTCCTCCAAACAAATTTTGGATATACTCTTGAGTCACTGAGTTCCAAATTCCAGGAAACAGATTTTCTAATTGTTGGTGTGTTCTACAAGGCATCCTACGTTGCTGAATTTGCCACCCCATGTTTTCCTAAACATGTTCTATAAATTCAAGTCTTGACTTCGATTCACTTGAGTTATAAAATGATCTCAATGACTTCATACTGATTTGGATCTCAGTAAAAGACAGGCAGAACTGTTGGCGTCCCGACTTCATGACTGGAATTTACTGGAAAAAATACCAGAATATCCGTATACAGAGCTCGACATATGCACTTCTCAAGTTTTTTTTCTTGAGATGGCAATATAGTATCTGACTGGCGGTTGTTTATAGATTCCTCAGAGGTTAGTTTAAAAGCTGTACTGTTACTGGTCGCTCATGCTACTGAAAGAAAAGAATCAAATGAAAATATGAAATCACTTCTAGAACATATTAAATAAAACCAATATTCCTAGAAAATATGTGGAGGTTTGAAAGTAAATGCTATTTTGCTAGGTCTACAGCCTGGATATACGAAGTTTTGTTTCCTCTGTGAATGCGATAGTCCAGACAAAAAAATAATTATGTCAAAAAGGAGTGGCCTAAGCGAGATGCTCTTATACCAGGTCAACGAAATGTTATTCACACTCCTTCAATAAATCCTAAAGATGTATTGCTACCTCCATTGCATATCAAACTCGAACTAATGATAAATTTTGTAAAAGCTATGGATAAAAAACAAGATGGTTTCTGTAATTGAAACAAAAATTCCCAAAAATCAGTGATGCCAAAATAAAAGAAGGAATATTTGTAGGGCCAAAAATAAGAGACCACCTGGCTGATGAAGAGTTTGAGTAAAAAAATTATTCCGTTCGAAAAATCCGCAGGAACATGCTTTCGAAATACACACACCACAAAAATGTCGCATCACCTGATATTCTGAATTCCACAATCGATCAAGCCGCTCGAACGCAGTTTCTTTGTCAACATATGTTTTTGGACATATGAGGGGAAAAAATCTTACCTATGTAGTAACATTTGTTTCCATATGATCTCAAACACGTCTGAAACAAGAATGAGTTTATTTGACTATCAGTATTCATTCAATTTCTCTTCAGTTTTCACGCTAAATTAATGCAAGTTTTCTGTGTTTCTTGTTGATTTTCGAATCTTTGAATTTATTGTAATGGCTGCTGAACGTCCTGGACGCTATTTGATCATGAAGTGGTAAGAATTGTAACACTTCTAGAGGAAGGGCGAAGCCAACGTTACGTGGCTAACTTGTTGTATGTTAATCAAAGCGCTATTTCAAGAGCAATTAATCAGTGCCACGAAACAGGGGAATATGGAAGAAATCGGATAATAACACCAGTTGATGATCGTTGGCTTCGTTTAACTGCGCTAAGAGTTCGGCACTGTACGGCTAGAATGCTACAAAATGAACTTGCACTTTCCAGGAATGTGCATATTTCATTGCAAACTGTTAGGAACAGGTTCAAAGAAGACGATATCAGACCAAGGGTGGCTTCTACCGACCCGCATCTCACCAGAGAGCATCGAGTTGCAAGACTTCAGTTTGCGAGGGAACATGCAAATTGGGGTATTCCAGAAAGGTCGAATGTTCTCTTTTCCGACGAGTCCAAGTTCTGTCTAATATCAAATGATCGACGCATGCCTGTATACAGACGACCTGGGGAACAGTATCAGCAATGCAATATCCGGCAAACCGAAAACTTCGGAGGGGGCTCAGTAATGGTGTGGGGAGGCATTTCTTTCAATGGTCGAACTGAGTTAGTCCTAGTGAATAATGGAAGAATGACAGCGGCCAGATACATCGTAGATATCCTTGAACCCCATCTTGTACCCTTTGGCCCATTGATTGGCGAAAACTCCATTTATATGCTTGATACTTCTCGGCCTCATGCAGCTACAGTAGTTACAGAATTTCTGCAAAATGCCGAAATTGATATTTTAAGATGGCCAGCTAGAAGTCCCGACTTGAATCCTATAGAACATGTTTAGGAAAACATGGGGTGGCAAATTCAGCAACGTAGGATGCCTTGTAGAACACACCAACAATTAGAAAATCTGTTTCCTGAAATTTGGAACTCAGTGACTCAAGAGTACATCCAAAATTTGTTTGGAGGACTTCCGAGACGTATACTGGCAGTAATTAGGGCCCTGGCAGGAAACACTCGAAATGAAAATGATTAGTAACTATTCGATGCTAGTTGATTGGTCTCTTCGCGAATGTTTGAAGATGGTAGAAATTTTCATTAACTCGAAAATTGTTGATATTTTCCATCATGAACTCATCTCTTTTGAATGATATCTTCTTATTTCACACTTCTGAAAGTTACCAAGCGACTCTTGAATGACCAACCTAAAAGTTTATATAGTATTGTCGTAAAAGTAGGGTTATGCAACAATTTTTGTGGGGAGTGTATTCGTTCGTAATTTTCTTGGAAACCACAGGGCCGAAAACTATGAAGAGTTTGTCAACAACCTCTTAGCGGCTTACAAGGACATGGAATGCAATATGTCGCTCAAGATTCACTTTTTACACTCGCATTTGGATTTTTCCTCAAAATTTGGAAGCCGTTAACGACGAACGCGGTGAGCGGTTCCAACAGGACATATCCAACATGGAAAAAAGGTACCAAGGTAAGTGGAGTCCGAACATGTAAGCTGACTACTGCTGGACACTCAAAAGGGATGTACCTGACGCTAAATATTCTCGAAAATCCTGAATAAATGTAAATATAAGTTATTTTTTCTTAATTTGAAACATTTTTTCACCGTTTTTACTTAAAAAAATATTGATTGCTGTTGCAAAAACTGAGAGTGATCGAAATTTTCTAAAAATGCAGATTAGTTACGGACTAGTTGTAGATACAAAATTACCCATTCAATTTCATTTAACTTTCATTAAGGTCATTTTTATCTACCAGTGTTATCTTAACTGGGGGTACCCTTTATTGTAGCGAAAAATAATCTTTGTGATGAAAGGTCCTAAATTCTTTGTATCTCCAACTATTTCATACGCTAGAGTCACACTGATGTTTCTTCATGCAGAACATGTATGTGAAATTAATAATAAAACAATAATAAACAAAACAAAATAGATGTTTCCGATCACACTAAGAGTATTTTCGAGTAGGAGTCTTCAAAATTGGCCTTATAAAAACAAAACTGGGTCCATTACCTGGCCAGTTTTCAAGAAATATTGAGTGGTTACACCGCTGTGAAAATATCCTTTTTCAATCCGCATGAGAATTATCAGTTTTCAGTGATTCTTCATATTCTATCTAACAACCTTTGTAATCTCTTCACCGGTACTTATATTTATAACTTAATAATTTTAGAGCTCTTATTATTATCGGGTCTATTTATCCGATTATTTAGCAGAATTAAACTTGAGACTAAGAAAAGCAGCCAGATTACTCGAGAAAATTTGCTCAAACTAAAGAAAATAAATGAAAGACGATATATTAAACTTTGGGAAGATGTTTAATATATGCGGTTTGCTAATCGAGAAAATATTAAAAGATCCCTAAAAAGGTTTAATACAATCGGATCCTTATTATACAGGGTATAAAAGAATAAGTGTGAAAGATTTCACGCCCTTTTATGATGAAAAGTCACGGTGTGACATAGGTGGGGTAGACAGTTACACAGTGGGAGGAAGTACACAGTGGGACATTATTTATATTTCGCGCTATTTTGTAGCTAGCTTAGTCACATGGTACACCCACAATGCTATTCAGTGTGGGTATGAACTATACTAAAGGCAGAGGTATGTACTTTAGTCTTGTGAAAGTTTTTTAAGAGTATTTGTGGACAAGGGTATTGCTTTGATTTTTTGACATATCTTTTGGAATGTTAGGCAATCCTTAATATACAAAATTAAATGTGGTTGTAGGCGTTTGGATGAATGGTATAATTAGTTTAAAAGCACAAATTTTAAGATGTCGAGTGGTACACATCGGGACTGCCGTAGGCATCGATGAAATTCCTGTTAAATTGATAAAACATATAGCACATGTCATTTCAGATCCCTTAGGTCATATCGTTAATATTAGTTTACGAGAAGGAATCTTTCTAGTTAAACTTAAGTGTGCCAAAATACTCCCTATTCACAAAAATGGAGATAGATCTGTTATAAATATTATAGGCTTATAGCAATTTAAAAAACTTAAGCAAAATTTTTGAAAAGATGATTTCTATTAGCATACTAAATTTTTTGGAACAGAAAATGATACGGTCTGATTCTCAAAATGGGTTCAGAAAGGGAAGAAATATTATAAAAGCGATATATATGGCCATATGTGCCGTCCTTGATTCCCTAAACCAGAACAAGCTGTGGTTGCAATGACATTGGACCTTA
The DNA here is from genome assembly GCA_013387265.2 of Cryptolaemus montrouzieri. NCBI lineage: Eukaryota > Metazoa > Arthropoda > Insecta > Coleoptera > Coccinellidae > Cryptolaemus > Cryptolaemus montrouzieri. Next base: position 17,523,388 of record JABFTP020000001.1, on the reverse strand, counting down.
GCAAAGCCTTCGACAGCGTAGACAAATCTATCCTTCTCAAGAAACTCGGGAGTTCTGGGATTCGAGGAGTGGCACTAGAACTTATAGACAGCTATCTTTCTGATAGTAAACAATATGTGGCGATGAGAGATGAGAACGGATGTATGCTAACTTCCAGTAAGCTATCCACAAAAAGACGAGTTCCCCAAGGCTCCATTCTTGGACCCCTTCTCTACATCATATATACGAATGATTTTTCGGGACTTGTTGCAGATTTACTAGTTCAATTTGCTGATGATACGAACGTGATAATTAGTGGAGATGATACCGAGGACCTCAAAATAAAAACTTCAAATGGTTTGAAAATTCTGGAACTCATCACTCAGAATAATTCGGTTCAAAAGCACTATTCTTGTATCAACTGCACTCTACAGGGATGGAGATGCAAATCAAGATGCAAAATACAGTGCAAAGTGGTTGGGGAAATGGCCAATTCCTGTGATCGTCTCGAAATTGACAAATTCGAAATATCAGCCACCCTATCAGCTACAGCGGCGATATTATATCCAGATCACCTGGTCGCATGAACCTTGTTCGATGCTGCACTTCACTAACTTGTCCGCAACGTTCACATTTGTCGATTAAATTCACTACAGATGGGCGAGTAGGTGCTTGATGATGATTTTCTTAACCGTCTCGGAGCATATTTTATTCAAGTTTTTCGAGAGATGTAGTAGTAGTAGAAGTAGTAGCTTTCTTAATAGATCCCATAGTTACCAGAAGAATGGATCATATCATTTACATCACAGTTACAATTCAAAACAAGTTACAAATAATACATTAAGTGTAAGGTATAAAACAAATTGTCATACAATAACCGTAGAATATAAAACGACTCACACTAATTCCTGGAAATCAGCTTCATATAAAAGCTCTTCTATACTATAATAAGCTTTGTTGATTGAAAATTATTTCAATTTGTATAGTATTTTCTTATTACATTGCAATTTTAAATTCCTGGGGCGTTTGTTCCAGACTGTAACTAACATAGAAGATACATTTTTTTGAAAATAAGAGTAGGCTGTTCTATCAGTAACTAAGTTGTTTCTGAACATCGTTTCATAAGCATAGCCATGTTCTTCAAACAGAGAATAGTTATTTGCAACAAATACGACAGACAAATAAATATAAATGCCTGATAAAGTCATGATCTTTTTGATCCGGTCAACATCCACAGAGTTCACCCAGAATGTTATCCCATATCTCACTCTCTACTGTACATAGCATGATAAGCTAACAATGCCGCGTTCACCCCAGCACGAGCAGTTAGCATACCAGTTAACGAGAGATACCACTAGAAAGAAAATTTATGTGATCCTTCCAAATTAATGCACTGTCAAAGCGGATCCCAAGAAATGACACCCCATCTATCGAATCGATTCTGTCCTATTCATGGTCTACTATTATTTCGAGATCCCTTCTCATGCCAAATGGTCTCTACAGTAATTCAGTAATAGGTTATCAGTAAACCATTTTTCCAGATTCATAAAATCCGTTTCAAGATATTCTTTACAGGAATGTTCATTCTTAGTTGTGCAGATCATAGTAGTGTCGTCAGCGAACTGTATAACCTCACTCCTCATTCCATTTCCCAGGTCGTTAGTATTAATGATTTATAACAGAGGACCCGATATAGACCCTTGCGGGACACCCTTCTGCACATGCTTCGTTCCAGAAACTATTTTATCGCCATTCCTCATCGTCTCCACTACTTGTTGGGATCTCTTGCTCAGGTTTGATCTAATTAGCTTTAAAGCAACGCCCCTGACTCCACAGATGTTCAGCTTGCGTAGAGGAGTTTTATGGCAGACACTATCAAATGCCTTGGCAAGGTCCAGGAATAGCGCTGCTGTGACCTTGCCACTATTCAAGGAGTCATTAATTCTTATAAAAGCATGATAAATTGCTGTTGTAGTGGATTTTCCCTTCCTAAACCTATGTTAATTATTAACATAACTACAACTACCACATATGGACGGAAGAGAATCCTCATACTTTGGTTGACGCTCATCACCAGGAACAATCGTCTTTTAACGTGTAGATTGGAATGATTAGAGACCATCTAATTGATCCACATTTCCTTCCACCTAGATTGAATGGGGATTCATATACTCAGTTTCTAACCGAAGAACTTCCGGATCTACTTGATCATACATCTTTAGGTGACAGGGCTGGAATGTTATACATGCACGATAGCGCTCCTACTCATTTTAGTATAAGAGCACGTCTACATTTGAACGAAACAGGTCGCTGAATAAGCAGAGGTCAACACCAATTTTGGACTTTTCTCTATGAGGCCATTTGTAAACGTTAGTTTGCAGTACTTCGGTACAAGACGTAGAAGACGTATTATCATTTCTTGTAGAGTAATTCAAAATAATCCTGTAATCTTCAATCGGATACGAAGATCTTTGTGTCGACGTCTAGACTCCTTTGTAATGGTCATTTTCAACTCTCACCATTGTCGCTTCTTTGCATTATATTTTCACATAAAATTAACCAATTTTTCACACAAAATCTGTGGTAGGATATGAAAAAGATTAAAAATTGATTGAAAATTCATTAAAAAAAATTGAATTGCTTGAGGTTTACTGAAAAAAAGTCGTAGAAGTAAAAAGGACACGAGACCTCTGAAAAAGGACCACCCTGCAAATTTTCATGATTGTTTCTGTGATCTGATTATGTAGATGTTAAGAAGGCATTTATGTGCCGAATTTGAACTGAGTATCTGAAAAACTGTAGTAATCATTAAAAAAATGGAAAAATTCATTCAACACCCTGTATTTCGGTAACGAAAACTTGGCGGACATATGTTCATGGAAACTGCGTCATAAAATGGCTTGAGACATCACTTTGCGAGATCTTTCGCACTTATTCATGTACACCCTATATAAGTCTATACAAATAAAGGAATGAAATCCGCCTCTAAATTAAGTAAATTAACTTTTTGTATTTAAGAAAAAGTTAGATTGCGTGTTTATAAATATAACATTTCTGTTCAATTAAAATTGATCGATCGACTATATATAGAATATAATTTTTTATTTTCAATTCACATAATCATTTTTGTTTAATTTGTTCATAAAAACTTTTGAGCAATATACATAACTTAATATAAAGCTGAAAAAATGCCAATGTAGTCAAAAGTTGACTGCTTGGAGTTTTAAATGAAAGTGTTTTCACGCCTAGAAAAACGAGCCATAGTGGCAATTTCTACAAATTCATCGTGAAGAAATATCAATGTGGCCCTTCTCATATGGCCACCAAATTATCAGTGTGCCACAAATTTCAAAATCTCCATTTTCCTCGCAAAATCAACTAAAATTCACCCCATAACCTAACAACCTGAGGGTAGTCTTGCAGATGTATTAACGTCTTCAAAATTAACATATAGATATGCACAAAACCTGACAATTTTTTCCTAAACTGATTTATATTACTCAATCCAAAAAAAAGATTACTATAAATAAAAACATCTGGTGACCATGAAAAAATATTTATTCTCTCAAATATATATAAATATCTGAATAATTTCCTTAACATCTTTATACAAACGAAAACACATTTTTGATGAAATCAACTAATATTTTCTTATAAAATTATAGAAAATAAAACGTTCATGGCGCCAATTATAATCAGTCAAATGCAAAATATGAGATTCTTACAGATTACATTAATACAATTCAATTATCGACTGGACAACATAACGAATACTATATTTATACTTATCGTGAAAGTATTTACAGACATATGTTACAAGCACTATCTTTGAGTAACATAATTTTTACCACATTTTGGGCTTATTATTGATTACTTTGATTCGATTCCGCCAATTAATATTTAATATTTAATATTATATCCGATGTAATAGTATACAACTCTCGAATATTTACAGTCAAATTTGAAAGTTTTTGGTAGAATTTACTGAAATTGCACTTGAAGAATTCAATGATTTGAAATAACGAAGAGCTCCATACGGTCGATATAAAATCGGTTACATAATTATTTTCTTTTCTTCTGTCAAAACAGTAACATAACTTATTTTTTCAATCGTTTCATCATTTTCTTCAAAATATTTCCAATTAAACTTTTATAAACCGTATTTCTTGTTGAATCCAATCGTCTATATTTGTTTTCGAAAACATTTAGTATTTTTAAAACCTATCACTAGAAATTTATATCACGTTTATTCTTAAATTTAATATGGTGGCAAATATTCTTCCATTGAATTCAATGGATTTCATTACCTTAAATTTTTTCTATTATCAGTTAAAGTGTATCAAACTATAAAACATTATCCATTAATTAATTTTTGAATATTACTTCAATAACTTTCTCTTGGAAAGTTTCAGCTATTAATTTTTCGATATTTTTTATATACTAGAATATTCGAATTTTCTTTCTCTCAAACAATTGTGTAGATGACCAGATGTTTTTTAATGCAGATAGTATCGAAAAAATGACATCCTTTCTCGATGCCTCACATCGGTCAATCATTTTGATCAAAAGCTGGTGTCAAATGGATTGAATCAACAAACATAAATGGCCATCAAGAAACCTGTTTGATGCTTAAGCCAAGCGTTCGCAGTAATTGATGAAAAGCTTCAGCTCGAGGAAATTTTGAAAAATCGCAAAGCAAAACAGTGTAACTTTTGAAATTTTGAAGCTGAAGTTTTTCTGGAGCTGTAAAAAGTAAGAAGCATAAAAAAAAGATGCTTCACTTGAAAGAAAATGATATTGGGGACTTAAAAAGCATTGAAACCTAACTTCTCTGGTAATGAATTGAAAAACTTGATAAATAATTAACAACAAAACAAATTTCAGTCTGCGAGCACAAAGCGATCGAGATGAAATGAAAGTCTAGACTTCTAGACTTCCATGGAAGAACAAATCGAAGTAGCGGAGAACGTTGAGTAAAACTGTTTTTAATAATTTGATGAAGCGGATCGTTTGATGAAAATTGATGTACATGTTCAATTGAATAAAAAACAATGATCTTCAAATTTCCATTCTACTGACAAACTTATGAAACTTATCACGCGTCTCACCAAAATATGGCATCTTCATATAGAAATTACTTTCTGGGCTCGGCAGTCGCCGACGACATTTTTACAACCTTCAAAACGCTAGACAACGCCCTAGACCAGGCAAAAATCACTGATGTTTTCAATAAATAGAGTGTCTTTTGTCGGTAAAATTTATGTATATATGTAGATATGTTTAAATTGTTAAATACTTATTCATTGATTAAAATTGATATGTATAATCCATTAAAATTATTGTACACTCGCTAATTCGAATTTTTATAACTTTTTCAAGGATCCTTAAGTTTCAATATAGAGAGTCGACTGTAGATAGTTTGCATAATGAGTGTAAATTTTGTTTGCCAAAAGTGCGTTTAGCTCCGATATCGTAATATTGAAATTTCTACAAAAATTCTACCGATATAAATTTTATCACAACTTTCACAAGAGAGTTAATGAACACCTGAATTATTTCCTTTATGAATTTTAGGTTTACAGTTTTAACATATCAGCTCAAAGAGTTATCCGTTCTGAAAGCTATATTCAAATAATGAAATGAAAATAATGACATTATATTCGGAATGGGTTCAACAATATCATGGATTGCATTTTGAAATTGTTTACGAGAAAGCATACTACCGATCATACTAGATTTATAAACATTATTGACCGCTATTTGTTTTAGAATATTGAGCTTTGTCAAGAAATTTTCTAACGACATTGGTATTGTGGTGAGTCTATATATGAAACTGATGTAAGCAGATATTTTCTGATGATGTGGATGTGCTGAAGAAGTGTGAATAGAAGTGGCTGTATGGGATGATTTATGGGGAAATAGACAAATCATGTTGGTGGTAAATTTTGGTTAAAGTTGAACCTGAACATTAATGGAATTCTAAGTTCCATTTCCAAAGTGAACTTTATATTAGGGAGGATTGAATTTATATAGGCACTAAAGGAATCTAATTGTCTATTTGTCCCTGTGAAAAAACAGATTATATCATCCATATATCTAACCCAATAAATGCAGTGTTTCGACAAACTAGCAATGATGAAATAATTCATAATCATCCGCTATCGAAACACTGCATCAATTGCTTTATTGTTTTACAGGTACAAATAGACAATTAACTCTAATAGTATCATAAACTCAATTCACCCTTATATATTAGGTGTATCTGTTGAAAATCTCCTATATTGGTAAAAGTTTTAAACTAAAGACTGAGACTTAAGATAAATGTGGCTTAAAATGTAGCATTGACATCTATCAATAATATAACATACATAAAGGTTTACTTTTGCATCAGTTTCATTGTGTTTAAGAGCGATTAAAATGTCTAATTTCCAGCCAACAAAGCATCATTAGCGTGAAGCGTTATTGTTTCACTTTAATTTAAAGAAAACTGCCGCCGAATCTCATAGAATGTCAATTATAGCCTACGGTGATCATGCTCCATCGGATTTTACTTGTGAGGAATGGTTTTGACGTTTCAAATCTGGTGATATTAGTGTAATCGACAAAAAACAGTCAGGAGCGAACAAAAAGTTCGAAGATACTGATCTACAGGCTTTCATAGACCCATGCCAATCTCAAAAAATGAGTTCAACAATACTAATCGTGGCTCAGTCTCGGATATCTGAACGTTTGAAAGCAATGGGTGAAGTATACAAAGAAGGAAAATGGGTGACATATGAACTAATGCCGAGAGACTTCGAAAGAAGAAAAACCATTTGTGAAATGCTGCTGACTAGACAGAAAAGAAAGGAATTTCCAAATCGTATTGTTACTGGAGATGAAAAGTGACCATTTGTGACCCTAGCCAACTCTCAACATCCACTCCAAAGCGCAATATTCATGGAAAGAAGGCTATGAAAAATAAGCCATTCACCATGAGCTTCTCGAACAAGGTCAAACAGTCTCACTACCGAGACAAGCTAGCATAAAGTCATCCTGTTGCATGATAACGCTAGTCCGCATGTAGCAAAGGCCGTCAAAGAAACACTTGAAGCGCTTCAACCGAAATTGACCAGAGACATGATTTCTTAATTTTCCATAAACCATTTCATACAGGCTTTACCATTCACAATTCTTCCACACATCCACATCAACATAAAATACCTGCTTTTAACAATATGTTACATAGACTCAACTCGATATATCACTTATATTGGTAACCCACTCTGAATTTAAAGTCACTCTCCTCATCTCATAATTTGAATGTAGTTTTCAGAACGGATAACTCTCTAGGCAGGTATATTAAAAACTGTAAACCTTAAATTCATAAGGGAAATAAATCAGTTGTTGTGGATAAACTCTATGTCGGTAGAATTTTCAGAAATTTCAGTATTAGGATAACAAGAATCAAATTCTCACTATGCAAATCATATACTAGAAAACCATACTTATAATAATTTTGTTACTTTACATAATGAAAATAATAATGTGAAACTGAACATATTGGAAGCACTTGAAATCAACAGAGAATTCCGGAAATTTACTTAATAGCCAATCAGACCCAAATAAGACATCATTACTGAATTTTTTCAGTTCTCAGAAGAAGCAATCCTGTTCTAATTTTCCTCTAATTTAGTTAGCTAAATACCTGCTTTTGCCAAATATTATACGAGGCGGTTTTTCAAGTAAGTACCGTTTTACCACACAGCGGCCGCAGTTCTGCAGTCGGCGTTCTGCGCATGCACAGTGGGTACCTACATCTCTGACCTACGCACTGACGACACTGCAGTCTGATTCTTCCCCGTTTACATTGTTTACTGAGTGTTCATGATGCCTTCGATAATCGTGAGTCCCAACCACTGTGCAGTACATACTATTATAAAATTTCTTACTGTTAAAGGCCTAAAACCGATCGATATCCATGGTGAGATCTGTGCAATTCATAGAGAAAACATTATGAGTGATGGAATTGATACAAAGTGGGTGAGACATTGAAAGAAGGCCGCACAAATGTGCATGATGAACAACGGAATGGGCGTCTTTCGGTAGTTAATGAAAGTTTGGTGCCGAAAGTGGACAATTAGGTAAAAGAAAACAAACCATTTACGATTTCCTCCTTATGCTTTGACTTTCCTTATGTTTCTCGTAGTGTTGCGTATAGCATTGCGACCGAGCACCTGAATTCATATGAAAACAGTTGTGGTGCAGGAGGGTATTCAAAAACTGGTACAACGTTATGGCAAAATCCTCTATGTTGAAGGAAATTATGTAGTAAAGTAGCTTACGGTACAGGCTTTCATGTAGAAATATTTGAGATATCTTTCCACGTCTTTTTTTTAATTTCAAAACAGTACTTACTTGAAAAACACGCCTCGTATAAGGCACATCATCCTTTTGAATGTGCTAATTATCTGAAGAAGCCACAGTGTAGTGGATGGAAATGTCAATATAGTGAAAATTTGAACATCAGTGTTTTATTCAATTGCAAAGGGGTTTTCATTTTGTCACTCGTTCGTTTCCACTTAACTTTTTTTCCAATTGAGGACAATCAATGTAATCGTAAAAAGATCAAATCTGCATTCCAAGCCACTGTATGCAATGAAGACATTTCACAACAGATCTTCCTAGTCGAAAAATCAGCTAAGAATGAGATATTGGCAGAAAAATTCACGGGTTTATTAAAAGTTGATTGATTTGAGTGTCAACCGATTGACTCGACCTATCCATCAAACTGCTCACTCGTTTAGGCTCTATTTTAGTTTTTAACTTCAACAAAACTTTAAAATTTCGTATAAGCTCTATATATCCCTTTTTTTTGTTCCAACAGTTATAATGAACAATTAACGGTTATTTAATTATAAAACGAACAAGTTCGCTAAAATTGGTTTGTGACTTCGTTTTTCTCCAGAAGAAGACATCGAGAAAAAACATTTTTTTACTCCTATAAGAAAGCTGGTAGACATGCTTAGGTAGGTATTTGAGATATGATGAAAACTTCTATAGGTTTGGTATATTGGGCCATTCGTTAAGTTGGAACACCATCAAATAACCAATTAGTAGTTTATTGATTTTATAATTGGCAACACCAAACGACAATCTACTAACTTCACTACACATCGACCATTTTGGATTTCCCATAAAACCGCGCGGCTAGTCGTAATTAACGAAAAACGAATTTCATCGTTTTTAATGTTAATTTTGATGTTCTTTGCTAGTGGTGTAATTAAGGCAAAGGTAAACTTTTAATATTAATATTTTTAATCGATATTAGTTATTAATTAACAATCAACTGGTGATAAACATTAGCCGGCTTAGATATATTATGTTCTTGTCAAATTCGTTTTTTTATGCGAGTAAATAGTTTGCTTAAATGGACCATGGATGGTCGGTTAAAATGGACTGGTCCATTTTATCGAACTTTTTCTTGTTGGTTACAGATGAATGAACAAAAATATTTTAAATGGAAAACAGAAGATCTACGAAACGCTATGCATGATTATAAGATTTGAATTAGTGTGCATGCTAACACAAGATAACTAAAGCAACATTAAAAAGACATTTGGATAAGTAGGTCACTCAAAAGAGTGTGTTGAAATTACTAAATGCAGGCTGATGGAACTATCACAGATGTTAGGAGACTTGCTTACCAAATTGCGTAGAAAAATAGACTGAAACACAACTTCAGAAGAACAAATAAAATGGCTGGGAAGGCCTGGTATTACGCCTTCGTGAAACGGCTAAGGACAAGTATAGTATTCGGCAGTCGGAGGCAACTTCTTCAAATCGAGGTAAAGGATTTAACAGGGAAAGCATTCAAAACTTTTCTGATATTTATGAGCAAATAGTTCACACTAACAAGCTGAATGTTAACAAAATACTCAACGTTGATGAGAGCGGATTCCAGACAGTGGAAAAAGAGCCCAAAAAGTTCAAGGTGGCAAAGGAAAAAAGCAAGTTTGACCATCAACCAGCAGTGAAAGTGTTAATACAACAATGGTCCCTGTGTAAATACACAGAAGCTTGGTAACCGTTTCGAAATTCGGTTACATCAACCGTGAGCTGCTTTTGTCAATGGTTGGAACATTTGGCTTCCGTCGTAAAGCCAACAAAGCAAGATAAGGCCTTGCTGTAGCTCGATGGTCACACGATACACAGCAAAAACCTTGAAGCTTTGTTGTTCACATGCGAAAAAGACATCATTTTGCTGCAAATATCAGGACACACTACGCACAGATTGCAACCGCTTGACCAATGAGCCAATGAGCACTTACTTCACCCAAGCCATTGAATCTTGACAGGGATGTGACCTAGTATCAAGCAAGCCGGCTTATTAATGAGGCATATGAACGCGCAGCCAAGATCGATAACGTTGTCAACAGATTCGAAGCAACTGGTACCTGGCCTATAAACCGGAACATATTTCAAGATCACCATTTCGCACCAGCTGAAGCTTTAGTCGCCAGTGCTGGACAAAATGATTCTCCAAACTTTTCTAGTCCACCTTCCAATATGCAATATGATGTTCCTCACACAACCCAGGTTGCTAAACCGACAGAGTTAGACGAATTCAAAAGTACCCTGAATATTCCATCCCCATTACCCAGGAACAATTCACCGGGTAAAGGCAGAGGCGCTCAGAAAGCTGTTAAACTGACATCTTCTCCGTATAGAAATGATTTAGATACATCTCAGCAGAAAGGTGAACACTCCGAAAGAGTTCCATTGCAATTAAATAAACCGATCAAGCAGACAATCAGAAAATAACTAACGCAAATACAACTCGTGTTGAACCAAACAAGAAACTTAATGATAAAACAGCAAGCAATAAGAAAAAGATAAAAATTGAAGACAGTGAAGAGTCGACTGAAGAAGTCATAGACGTGGACGATTCAGAAGATGAAGAAAATAATGTGGGCGAAATTACTACGATAAAAAAGAACCAAAAGTGGATTGGATACAATGGTTGCGTTGCCATAAATGGAATTAAGAAACTTGCACCACAATCCCAGATATTTATGATGATTGTCTGAATTAATCTTTCTCATACTTCATCTTTTTAGTCGAAGTTAGATTTTCTATCGTTGTAGTTTGTAGCACGAGATATTTTTCTTAAAAGTGTTTTTGTTTAGTTTTATAGGTAAGTTTTTTCGAGTCCAAATTACCAACCGCGTGGTCCAATTAATCCTACCGGTTGGTTAAATTGAAACAAATATCTGATCTCATAAAATGATAATTATCTTAAGTGTTGCTTTAATTGTGTGGATTTTTTTAATTATATGTGAACCCAAATAAATATAGTGTCATTTAATACAGCTGTTCTCTGTGCTATTTTCAAAGAAGCATTGCACATTCGCATTTTTTCCAAAAATGGTCCAAATTAACTGACTTCCTGAATACAAATTTTTTGAAAAAAAGATATTTCATTCAAGTTAATTCAAAGTGATATTTGTAACATTGTTAGATGTCTTCGAAAATACAGTTTCCTTCGACAGGTCTCTGCACTTGTCATGTGACCAAGAATGTTTAACATGAATGCATATAAACTCGCTATGATGAAGTTAAAGAGTCAGAAACAGCATAATATTGACAATTTGCTGTTATCCTTGAAAAGATGCAAAGTGTTTCTTGGAGTGCTACGAACATTCTCCATCACCTGGCAAATATGACCCACCGAAAGGACATGTCTCTTGGAAGACATTTATTTTTAGTTACCAATATTACTTTGAATAATTCTCAACAAATACATTTTTTGCAGATAAAAATTTAAAGATCGGTTAAGGCCCACAAATTTTACGCAGATTTGCATTTCTGTATTCAATTTCACAAAAAACGGTTTTCAAAAAATACCTACACAAGAATATCTACAAGCTCTTGGATTATATCACATTCGTATATCGAAATCTAGCCAATTTCTACATTGATCACTGGAAAAAAAATTACAAAGGTCTCTTTCCTTAGTACTACACTGGGATGTTAAATTGTTCCCAAATGATGGTTCAAAAATGGTTGAACGCCTGCCCAATTATAGTACCTGGTGGAAGTACTGAACACTTTTAGGGAGTTCCAAAATTACGCCCTCTACTGAACAAGCTACTGAGTTAATAATTTGGATGATGGGCAACTGAAGAATAATATAAAAGCGATTTGTTCTGCCACAACAAGTTTGAACACCGGTAAAATGAAGTCAATTATTCGTTCGTATATTGCTAGTTTCGATTAAACGCATTCAAGAGTATTATTTTGATTTTTTTTAGATGAATTAAATAGTTTGATAAAAACCTTTGGTAATTATTTGATATAGTGTCGATAGTCCAAATTCACTGGAAAAGTGTTTACTTACTAATTTTGGGTCCCAGAATCCAAATCTGAAATTATTTTGCCCCGCACGGCTATCGTTTAGGTTAGGTTAGGTTAGGTGAGATTTCGGGTATCGTTTAGGAAAAAACAAATACAAAAATTTCCTTGAAAGTCCTTTTGTCTATATCATTCAAACTCTATAATTGCTTCATTAAAATGCATTGTTACTATTATAATGGATAATATATACACACATGTACCATTAATTAGTAATTCTACGCTCAAATATACATTATTTCTTATTAAAATGCTTTTCCATTCGAATGTTTATTTTCTCGACAGTTAACCCGCCATATTTACTTTCCAGATATGATTGATCCTCAATTCTCAATATTAGGCAACAATTTCAAACATTTATAGTCCGAGACCTACGTGACATGAACCCGTCAATAGTGACGTACTCGCCATGTCTTGTCATAACAGAGAGGGATATTCGAATGGAAATCTCTTCAAACCAAACCTAACTAACCTAACCGAACCACAAACCTAATTTAAATTTGAAATTTTGGATTGAATAGGTTAGTAGGTTAGGTTTTAGACAAAAATTAGGTTAGTTAGGTAAGGTTAGGTTTGGAAATATTGCCATTTCAATTTCGGTTTCAGTTATGAACGAGAGAGATAGATTCTATCTCTTTCTTTCATCGTTTGGACCGTACGTCGTATAACATGTAACATGAAATCATTGTAAATATGGAGGTTCAACTGTCTAGAAAATAAACATTCGAATTAAAAAGTATTTTAATAAGAAATTAATGTATATTTGAGAGTAAAATTACTGACTAATGGTACATGTGTATATATATTACCCATTGTAATAATAACAAGGCATTTTAATGAAGCAATTATAGAGTTTGAAGGATATAAACAAGAGGACTTCCAAGGAAATTTTGGTTTTTGTTTTTTCCTAAACGATAGCCAGGCGGGGCAATATGATTTCAGATTTGGATTCTGGGACCCAAAATTAGTAAGTAAACACTTTTTCAGTAAATTTTGACTATCGACGATATATCAAATAATTACCAAACCTTTTGTGCTTCACTTGTCGTTACCATATTTGCGGACTCGTCTTAACAAGCTCTGCAGAAACTAGTTGGCCCTTGACGAATAGTCCAAATGTTGCCATTTTTCAATATGATTTTATTCATACTCACGTTAAAGATGAGAAAGAAAATATTCTACAATTTATTCCTGATTAAATTAGTGAGTAAAATTTTGATAAATTCATACTATTTTTTAGATGTAACTTCTTATTGAACTTTAATTTAAATGTTTTTTACAATTTTTTCAGATCATCACGCAACGATTATAGATTAGTTATTAGATTTATGGTGTATCTGTTTAGGATGTATTCCTCTTATGCCTGTAGTCGCGCACCATGCAAGATGACTTGTGTCATTTATTGCTTAAAATATATCTGTTTAAGAGTCAATTTCGAATCAGAGCATATGAGGTATCGAAACTACATAGGATGTTTATTTATGATCCAAATTACTTTGCGAACCATTTGTGATATTTATCAGAAACATATTTACTCACTAGCTTTTTTTTATGATTCTGTGTTGCTGGAAGTAAAATCGAAAGTGGTTAAGAAATGAAAAGGAAGGTAGCAGTATTCGATTAGTTGGGTACTAAAGACGAAGAACAAATACAGTATTTAGGGAAATTTGTACAGTATCATCGCAAATGATAACCTTCGTGCAATAAACAATATTATACGAAAACTAAACAGAGGCTATATCTACCAAGATATCAAAACGCAAAAGCAGGTCAATTTTTGTTTCAAGGGCGACATATTTTGGGGTACAAAACTTGCCTGAAATATCCCCTAAGTGGGGGTTGCAATCCTTGAAAATTTTGAATAGGGAAGATGGGTCAAGAAAGGTGGTATCTTTGTCTACATTGCCTTGAACGAATTTCCATTTTTAATTGAAAACTGTAAAAGATACAGGGTGAGCAACTGAAAGATAGGGAAGATTATTTCCCTGAGACTATTCAAGTTTCAGTGAAGTAAAATAGAACAGACCCATGCTGATCAATGGCAGTCATCATCAAGTACCATCCTCATCTCGAATTTCAACCCCTAGAGCAGGGGTGACCACCCTTGAAAATTTGGAAGAGGGTAGATGGGTCGAGTGATACCTCGAAAGAAAGATATTATCTTTGTCTGCATTCCCGTGAACGAATTTTCATTTTTGATTGAAAACTGTAGAAGATACAGAGTGAGCTACTGAAAAATAGAGGAGACTATCTATCGCCCTGAGCTATTCAAGTATTAGTGCAAAAAAATGGAACAGATTCATTCCAGATCAAACGCTGTCATCTTCCTAAACACCATTCACATCTCAAATTTCAACCCCTAGAGCAGGGGTGACAACCCTGTGTTATTTTTAAGGCAGAAGATAGGTTCAGTTATAACCTTCTGAGAAAGAATTTTGTTTGCCTCTAATAGTCTTGGGGCGATAGTCTTCTCCATTTTTCAGCGGCTCACTCTGTATCTTCTACAGTTTTCAATCAAAAATGAAATTTTTTCACGGGAATGCAGACAAAGACAATATCTTTCTTTCGAGTTATCACTCGACCCATCTACCCTCTTCCAAATTTTCAAGGGTAGTCACCCCTGCTCCAGGGGTTGAAATTCGAGATGAGGATGGTACTTGATGATGATTGCCATTGATCAGCATGCATCTGTTCCATTTTACCTCACTGAAACTTGAATAGTCTCAGGGAAATAGTCTTCCCCATCTTCCAGTTGCTCACCCTGTATCTTTTACAGTTTCCAATTAAAAATGAAAATTCGTTCAATGCAATGTAGACAAAGATACCACCTTTCTTTTGAGTAATCACTCGACCCATTTTCCCTATTCAAAATGTTCAAGGATTGCAGCCCCCGCTTAGGGGGTTGATATTTCAGGTAAGTATTGTACCCCAAAAGATGTCCTTCTTGAAACAGAAATTGACATGTTTTTGCGTTTTGATCAGAAATGAATATCTTGGTAGATATAGCCTCTGTTTAGTTTTCATTGAAGCATCCAGTATAAATCCAACTAGTCAATTGTGAACACAAAATGTATAAATATAATAATTTGAATTAATTTCTGTTTTATTGTAAACTTTATTTATTTGTTATTATTTTGAAATAATATTAAATTCAAAAATTCTCGATGAATAATTGAGTATATTGAGTTAATTAATGGATAAGTTGAAATAATAAATATTGTTGTTATTAATTCATTAATTAATTGTTTCCTCCTATTCGACCCTGTGTAACTTTGTTTCTGTTGAGTTTAGAAAAAATACATAAACACAAATTTGTAGATAAATAAATTTCTTATAAGATGGTGAAATGCTGCGGTTTTTGAAAACATTTCATTCATGTAGTTATATTGAAAATAAAAAATTAAATTTTACAGTTTCTTTCAAATGGGACAACCCCTTGCGCCAGCTCAATTTTTGATATATTGAGCTTAAACTTCAGAAAAATTTTATTCCTACATTGAACAAACTATTAAGATACATCAAACAAATATTTTGAAACAGTCTAATGAAAACATTCTTGCCCATGGTGATCCAATTTCTATGAAGATACCAGTACTTTTATCACTTACCAACTCTAATACTTTAAAGTCTGTACACTTTATTATTCTTCTAGATGAAATACTAGCGGCATACATTTAAAAATTTTATATCACAATATCGATGTTTCAAGATACAAAAATTTATGAGAACAATATTGATAAATCCCCACCGTTTGGAGCTCTTAAAACTGCGTTGAACAGCGTGTTCCATTTGAAACAACTAAATCTCATATTTCTCATCCAACATAGTCCAAGTTGAACTGAATTATGAACACCAGAACCAGAACACGCGCATGTTGACATATAGGAAATGATTAATATAATAATATTTTAACAAATGGCAGAATATTTGCTCTCTTATACAAGTTGCCTCACCGAAAACTGCATCGATCGATGTCGGAAAAACGATAAATAGGAAAAATTAGAAAATTTGTGAATACGCACAACTAAGTCGATGAGGACATCTCGACAAAATTTTTTCAAGAGGGTGGCACTTCCGGTTAAACCGGATATAGGTATCAGCTAACTTTTGTTGAATGGAATGCCCTGTAGATTATTCGATTTTTGCATTGAAGATTGAATTTCGAACTAAATTCGCGTATGGTGTGCTATACCTTACTTTAATTTTTTAAATATTTCCAAATTTTTGCAGACCAGAGTATAATTTTTTCATATAGAAGCATTTTTTTTTCGTTGAAATGTTTCAATCTCTTCATAGGAGACCTAAATTAATTGAAAATGCTATAATAATTTAATCTAGTAGACTCGCCTTAATGTGAGCTTGCGTAAATGTGAACGACTCCATAACGTGAACACTGAATCGTTTGCACTAGCACTAGTGTGAACAATCGGCACCTTTATGTGAACAGGAATTAACTTGTTCAGACCTGCAGTGTTACGAGGATTAAAGGAGACATATTCCTCTATCAAATACACATGTACTCATTTTGTGTTTGTTGGAGTTCATACACAGATGTGCTCAGTTGATTTCGCTGATAAAATAATGGCTAAAACAACAAAAAAGTTGTTGACTCTTTATGAATTTTAAATATAAAAAAGCTCAGAGAAATTGTCAGTGTCGCTACTTTATCAGAAAATTTTCTGGTCACAAACTCCACGACATGTTCTATTAGAAATAAACAAAGAAAAATTTCGGAAGTAATTAATCAGAGTTTGAAACCAAGCCAGTTCAAAAAGTGTACTCTGAGAAAAGCTGAATATACTTCAATGGAAAACAAACTCTACAAATGGTTCCTGAAGCCAAGAGAATTGAAACGTTTCAGGAGAAATGATCGAAAGCAAAGCTCTACATTTGCATGAGAAGTTGATGACACTTAATGAAAAATTCAATGCAAGCGATAGATGGTTGCTACGTTTCAAAAGACGATATGGGATAGGATTTTCGAAAATCGCAGGTGAAAAACTGTCCTAGTAACCTGAATTAATTCATAGATTCATTAAAGAACTTTCGAATATTATTACCGCACTCGGTTTAACTGATCAATAAATATAAAATCAGATGAGGCTGGTTTATACTGGAAAGTTCTACATGATAAAACAATCTAATCTAATCTAACCAACCAGCACAGCAACCTATAACAAGTTAACACTATTGATAATCGAGAAAGCAAAGCCACTGCATGTTTAAAAAATTTCAACAATAATGCACTAAAAATGCATGGATCACCAAAGAACCTTCTGAAAACTGGTTCTTTCAGTAGTTTGTTCCTGAGATTAGTTCTTCACATATCTTTTCGACTTTATAATTTAGCAAACGAAAATATTCACAGGTTGAAACTTTCTTGAAAAATGAAAATCTTCCTATCAAAGCCATCTTATTAGATAGAGCTTCATCTCATGACGGTGGTATTAAAAAATTTATGCCACCTGATGTCACACCCTTAGACAACCTATGGATCTATTACAGAAAAGCTTGCTTACCTCTGTTATATTTAAAGGTAATCGACTAGCAGATGCTTTTAAGATTGAAAGATGCTTCTCTACATTAACATACGGCTGGAGAACGACTGGAAAGGCATCACCTTCTGAGTACACAATGCAAGATGTTGAAAAATGGAATGAAAACATTTTGAGTGAGACTGGCCTGTGATAAGATGGCGAGAGTAATATTTCTAAAGAAAGCGACTGTGAAGATTTGATTATATCACAACAAAAAATGTCCCACTCCGGAGCTACTGAAGCTATCAAAATTGTTTCAGAATGGGCAGACCATGTCAGTGACATGAATGATATCTTCGAAACGAATTCAGGAAAGTACAGTCAAATTTGCACCAAAAAGATTCATTCTTCAAATAACTACATTAGAATGTATACAAACTGATGATCTCAAAATGTATGAGTGTATGGATTTATTAGGGTGGGCCAAAAAAATATTTTGATATTTTTTCTATCATATACCATGAAAATAATGTCCGAAATGACGAAATGAAAAATTCCGGAAACGTATGAACTCTTAATGTTAATATTAGCAGGTGTCGATTCGTAATTTTTAGTTCCATTTAAATAACTCAGGACATTTTTTAATTTGGATTTTCAATACATTCAAACAAATAATTCTCTAGTAAAACAAATACACATTTTTGTAGGAAATTTATCGATCTCCAAAATAGGTTTGAAATGATTTTTGCTAAGCCGACTTCTTTAAGTTATTCAAGGTGAAATTTCAACCTTAAATCATAAACTATAATTTATACAATGTTTCATGTTCTATCATCAAAATTACTCAAAAACAAAAATATCTTATTTTTGATAACTTTTGTTATTTTTAGTCGAAAATTTTTTTATCAAACATTTAAAAAAAGAAAGAATACTTGGAAGTATTAAAATATTAAAGATTTTCTTATATTGTTCAATCGATGATTTTTAATACTATTTTCATATTTCACCGCTAAGATTACTGTGGCCGATTTCAGCGCCACCTTTATGATATTATTTACATGGAAATAAAACTTAAGCTACGTCAATCTTCTTCAACTTTGTTTACTGAGTGAGACCTTGTGTAGTTTGATTTGTATTCAATTATTAATTCGAAAATATTAAACTTTACTGTTTCAGTTTTTGATTTCTAATTTTAATTATTGAATATTTTATTGCCACTTAAAATGAGTTACAAATCTATTTTTCTTAAAGATTCTCCCAACCCAAACGTCTTCGGCCGTAAATTATCAACTATTTTTTTGCATAAGAAATTTTGTAGAAATTGTGTTTGATCCATAATATTCGATAAGTTTAACAAGAACAAGATATTTCATATTTTTGAATCATTTTTGATGATAGAACATTAAAAATTACAAAAATTATATTTCACGATTTAAGTTTGAACTTTAACCTCGAATAACTTAGTCGACTTAGCAAATAATTATTCCAAACCTCTTCTGTAGATCGTCAAATTCTCCACAAAATATTGTAACGATATCCAATCGTCCCTGAAGCCGACTCTGTCACCGCCCGACGGACTGACGAGTACGGGGCACTTTCGGGAGACTTCGAGAAAGATTTGAAGGTTTCAGCGAGCCGTATTACGAAGAAATCAGTGTTGCCGTTTCCGGAAGGTTCTCGAACGAAGATCTGGAACATAGCCGAAGTTACGCAAATGTTCTAGAACAATTCGTACTTGAATATATGAAGAGAGCGCGAAGCGCACAGAATTCAATTTGAATTTAGAGCGCGAATAAGTGGACAAAGTGTTAGAGATAAATTAAGCAGTATCGATTGTGTTATATAAATAAGTCTACGTGTAAATAAACTAGTTAGAGTTTTGTAACGTTGAAATGTTTGATTCGAACCCACAAATAATTTCAAGAACTAAGAAACGTTACAATATGTATTCTTCACTAGAGGATTATTTATTTGAATGCATTAGATATAAATCCAAACAAAACAATAATAAACCTGTATGATTTAAAGGAAAAGTAAAAATTACAAATCGTCACCTGTTAATATCGATATTCAGAGTTCAAACATTACCAGAAATTTGTTTCGTCATTTCGGACGACATTTTCATTGTACCTAAAATATGTTTTTGGCCCACCCTAATATGTATGTACATCCCTAATAGAAGAAGAATATAAAACTGCGTTTTTTTATTTGATTCATACATTTATTGGTGTGAACAGCCCCGAATTTTTCGAGTTCACATAATCGCGAGCCTACTGTAAATATTATGTCTAGTTCTCGTAAAATTAAATAAAAAAACTTTAAAAAGTCAAGTTTCCAAAATGAAAACCCTCATTTTATATTTTCATGATATCATAAAAATAAGGATAACTTTGTATGAAGTTATTCATTAGGTTATTCTATATTTTGAAAAATTGAACATATCAATACTTTCCCTTGCTAAAATGCAATTTCTTTAGATTTACTATATTGTCTAAATTAGTCTCAGTAACCATAACGGCTTGAAGTCAAAAAATGATTAGGCGCTTAAGTCACCTACTTTGCAACAAATATTGTGAACAAATATGCCAGTAAGATGAAGAATTTGTTCATTGTTTTTCTTCATTCAAACAGTTGATGAACCTGCTTCAGTGCTTGATTGTTTTTGACGTCCTTCCGTTATGGTTACTAAGACTAGGTAACACAGTTCGTTAATAAACTTAAACGAATGGCATAAGGAAGGGGAAAATCCCAATATGCTCAAATTTCAAGAATAAATGATTTCGCAATAAACAACCTCATACAAATTTCAATCACATTTTTGATTCTAAATACAAATGTATCAACATTGTTTCTATAAATTAGGTTTGCTTCAATGACGTTCAAGTGAAATGTCACTCATTATCCATAGCCGTGTATAATGAATCATTATACACGGTCCATTCGCATTATACACAGATTAAACATAGAATTCACATTTTCTGAGAACAGTTGATCGATGAACACAATAATTACTTGGACAGTTCAATTATGTTCTATGATCCACTTCTTTCATAATTATTATAGTTTCGAAACGTCAAATTGAATTTGCCTTCGAAACAAATCATTGCTTCGAATACAATCGATATTTTGAAGTTTACACTATAAAAATGGACTGTGATAGCGAAAGTGAAGGGAATTTGACCCCACCTGATGTTGAAGAAGCTGCACAGTTTGCTTCTTTGATTTTACTACCAGAAAAATCGCGACTGCTGTACCAAAAGTGTTACAAATCTTTTATGGATTGGAGAGCCTCAAAGAAAATGAAGTCGTTCTCAGAATCAGTTATGTTGGTTTATTTCACAGAATTATCAAAGTATAAATCTTCTACACTCTGATCACATTACTTCATAATCGGAAGTATTTGAAAAAATAATCGAATTCGAATTTTTCAATTCAATTTCTTGAATAATCCTGAATAAAGTATAGTATTCTACTCGCATATAATGACTTTTATTCACTCAGGTGATTTACGACACGAGCCGAAGGCGAGAGAATAATAGCCCTCATTATCTGCTCCTTGAATAATATACTGTCCTATATAGAAATAATATTATAATTTTCTAACCTGCAAATGTAACCTTAGACATAAAATTGGAAATATTTCAAAAAGATTAAAATTAAATATATCACATTATGCGCAGAATTGGTTCGAAATTTAAATATAGAATTCAAAAATAGAGAAAATTCGGTTCAAAATATTCCAATACCAATTTCCGGTATAACTAGAAATGTCACCATCTAGAAGATAATTTAGCCAAGATGTCTCCCACCAAGTATTCACGAATTCTTAGATATTTTCTGCATCGATCGCTGCTGTTTCCGATAAGATTTCCCATATAAAATCTCTTTTAAACTTTTTCACAATTCCCATTCTAAGAATTCATCGCTATACATGTTAAAATATATAAATTAAGATAGGGTTGTTAATGGAACACGCATGCATTCATAAAGAATACCTTGGAATCATCGTAATTAATTTTCGTAAATACCAACTAAAAAGTCATACTGAGCTTGATGTAAATTGGTATACACTAAAAATTCACAATTAGGAAAAACCCCCTGCAACTCATGCCAACACGAAAGTCGCACATCTATCACATATTCAAATATTCAATTTCGACCTATTAGAATTAGATAACAGAATGTCAATTAAAAACTATCAACTAATTTCTCAAGGTTGTTCATCATCGAAGACCGTCCGAAATGAAAGAAACTCACGAAGTCTAGGACGACTTAAGGTCAGAGTAGACAGTTGCTCCAAAAAAGTCTTAACCATCTGCAAACTCTGGCTCAATATTACTTGTATTTCTTCTTCGACTTTGACTAGAAAGAGAGAAAAAGCAATATTCAGCCATTGTGCATTTTCGAGATACGATACTAAAATATAATTTCAAATGTGCGAACAAATGCAGTAGGATTCGATCGGGAAGAGTCAACAGATCAAGGTTAAAAATATTATATAACAATTACACATTCTTACCTATGGAATAATTAAAATTGTTATTCCGAGTTCTAGGAACAACACACAACGAATGATGTTGGAAATGCGAGCGAAGCTACAACCGCCCAGGTGTTACACATAAAAGAAATTAATTTCTTTATTAATCCATTTTTTATAGAATTGGTTTTTCTTATCGTCTGCTATAATAACTCGATGATAAAGCATTTTTTTGATGAGGAAATTGATAGGGCATCATTTAAACGGTTAGTTATCGTATTTTTGTGAACCATGTGAAAAATGTATTTGGTCGGCGAAAATAGCTAGCTTATAACCAAAATATATTGTTGTTTGTTTGTTTTCTATGGACCTACAGTTTAGAGTGGACTCCGAACCACTCATCTAGACCGTGCAATGATAACTGCCACCACAATGATTACAAGTTATCTGGCCTTCAGAGGTTATGAACCAACAACTATGGTTGTGTCCAATCTCTATGTATGTCTTTGTCAAATTCACTTTTTTGTTCAAGGACAACATCCATGACTTAAACCCGGATTCAAACCAGGCATATTCCTACATACTTCTTCACTAACCGTGCAGCTACCGAGGCGCTCCAAACCTAAATATAAAACATCAAATAATGTCAAACTGAACTGTCCTAAATTTTCTTGTATATCAAATTCAAAACATTATAGGAAAAATATTAACTTCTATTTCAGATATCTTCTAATATTTATGAAAAATGCTGGAACAGGTTATTCTTTTTATATTTTTTTCTCCTCTTGTTTTATTCAGTATGCTCCTAGATCTTTCTACGATTCTGTCATATCGTCTAACCTGAAAGTAACAGGTGGGCTGAAAAGTTCGTAGGCTGATATACAGATGGCATTACTTGGGTCAAATACACATAGTTTTCAGTTAGTATTTACCTTAACTAGACACGAGTAAAACATTTCGTGGTTGGTTCGCGAGATATAGCACTGAAAGTGAATCAACTTTTGTTATTGTTGGAAAAATGGATAAAAGAGAATTCTGTGAGTTGATTAACCTTTAAATACTGACGTGGGTGTCTGACAGACGACGAGTTAACAAATATGAGCCTTATTTCGAGGCCTTCAAATATACCCCCACGCCCTTCCATGTAGCATCGGGATTGAACACGTCGATCAATCCGTCGAGCACTGGGGCGCGGCAAAACGTTCGGCTGTGGAACTGCGCAGTGTCTGTGAGACGTAAGATCAGTATTAACCAGAGAAAAGATCCATTAAGAAGGCAAAGCTACCGACCAAAACATTCAACACCCCCCTCACGACCCCTCTCACCTATCTATCTAGTCCTTCCATAATACATATAGATGGCACTAATTTAACCACATCAAGTGTCAAACTGTGTCCACTGTCCACTGGCCGAAAAGGGAGACATTTATGCGTTTTGCTGTGATGTTATGGCGATCCAATTTTTAACAAAGATTCAAGACAGTGCGAGTTATAATAAGATCAAGCTCGCAGTGCACAATTATTCGATTTTCAATCTTGCCGACCGCAATGCTGCAAATTATTGGTTTACAGAATCTGAGGGTTCCCTTGTAGCTTCAACTTTCGCGACTATTTTGGTTCGCGAAATCGAACAATACCTCAACAGAGAGCTCAAAGAAGTGGTTGTCTTCAGTGATGGCTGTAGTATACAGAATCGAAATGCTGTCCTTGCCAATGCTCTGCTAAATCTATCAATGAAAAAAATGTAATTATCCATCAGAAATTGTTGGTAAAGGGCCACACGCAGATGGAGGTGGACAGCGTGCATGCGACCATTGAACGACTCCTACCTCACGAGCTAACTATTGTAATTCGAGAAGCAAGGCACCAACCATTTCCTTATCGAGCATATCAGCTCCATCACGGGTACTTCCTTGACTACTCCTCAAAAAAAGATAAGAGGTACGAGTCGATCCGACCTGGCAATAAAAAAGACGACCCCTATGTCACTGATATCTGTTGGCTTAAGTACATGCCCGAGGGGAA